>OY759171.1:25125790-25655790 GCA_963662145.1 Sturmia bella
GCTTTTGACATCAATACTATGTCTGGATTGGGGATACAATAACATTTTTATTAGGAAGCTCTTTAGCAGACCCCTCTTCACCAGTTTGGCAAAATGATCGCTTAAGCTGGCATATGGAGCAGTGGGCGGATAATTACTAGGTGGCAAGGTAATGCGATGCGTGGCTTGCTCTGGCGCATTGTAATAAGCACACAAGGAAAATCGCGTACAATAACCTCGAGCATCCAAATTATAAGAAAACTATACAAAGTTGGACGATTAAGTTTTGGTCGTTTTTTGTTCACAAAGAAAAATGTATGAGGTAATGGAATTTAAGAGTATAAAAACCCAGGTGGAGAGAGACTTTTAATATTAAAGCTAAAGGCAAATTTAAATACTTACATGACTGGGCGGTGTTGTCATGTGGCCACCACTTAAAGAGGCATTGCTTAAATTACTAAGTTGACGCTTGATGCCAATGGGCATGCTGATGTTTGTCGAGGTCAGCAACTCCACCCATTTGTTGGCATCATTGGGACCTTGGCATACCGCAACTATGCGATCAATTAGAGGACTATTTATTTCAAAGGCATTTTTATAGGTATCAGAGTCTTCTAGGCGATTAACTATAATGCCGGTAAGTGGTAATTTGCCCTGAAAAGAAAGCAAGAAATATTTTAAAGAAAACTTCTATAAAACTGTTAGTGAAAAAAGCTGTACCTCATAAATGAAGGCACTCATCCTTTGACTGACACTTAATATAAGTAAAGTCTGTGGAAATAAAACAAAATAACGATCACGATGATCAGAGCCAACAGCAACACTGCCCATATGTATAATTTCTCCCAGCATACTTAATTCTTGGCCCTGCCAACCGCGCACAGGACCAGTTAATACTTGCAGCTCTAGTTCCTTTTGACGTCTGGTAGCCGAACAGGTGGCCTGATTAATAGATACAAAATTATTTCACTCTTTTCTGTAACAACACAGACAGCACTACTGAAACTTACTGCAATATCTTTGTAGACAGCAACACTGCGTTGTGTATCACCTCGATCGGGATGACTGCTTTCCATGTGCCTTTCCAACTCTTGCAGCATGGCCGAGTATTTATCTAAGCGACGAAATGGTTTGGACAGGCCCGTTGTAAGCACTAGCAGACCAGGCGTGGCAGCTCCTTGACGTTCCATGTATTTTTCCAACTCATCTCTTTATTTAAAATAAAAAGGAAATTTAGCAAAAACCAAATAATTTCTTTGCTCACAGCTTTTACTTACTTATACTTGTCTAATATAACAATTGCTTTGGGATGTTGGGCACAATAGGCTTGGTGAACTTGTTTCATGTACGGTGCCTTATTTAGAAACAATTTGCCTACGCGATCATTGCACTCTTCCATTTGGGTTAGTAACTCTTCATGTGTTTTGACAACCTCAATAAAATTGCACATCAATTGAGCATACTCATCTGCATTGAGTCTGTAATGGAATCGAGAACAAACAATAAATAAATAAAATGAAAAGAAATTCAAACAAGTGCCAGCACAAGGCGATTTGTAGTTGTTCTAAAAAAAATACCGGCTAAAATAGGGTCACATAAGAGGGACCTGTTCTTTGGAGGGGGAGAAAATGAAAAAATTTCGTCCATCATAGAATTGATAGTAAATGCAATTATTCGTGATAGGAAAATTTCAGATCTGTATGAAATGAAAACTTTTTTTTAACAGCATTCAATTTTGACATTAGTAAAAAAAAGAGGCAGTTGTGAAAGTACAATAAAACTGACCAAATCAATTTTATGAATTAGATTTACAGTATGTTTCCATTGCGAGTTGAATCACCCGCTTCGCTCTCTCAATTATATTTATGAATCACACTCGTCTATGTGCTTCGATTTGACTTTTGTTTTTAATAAGCCAACATAAATTTTCCATTAATTACGTGAAACAAATTTTTCCAAATGGACAAAAATAAATAAGTGAAAGTGTTGTTGCAAAAAACCACATTCATACGGAAATGTCTTTGGAGTTGGCATTGCACGGCATTATACACAACCCACAGCTTAACCTTTTTTTTATGGGACAATTACGTTTTCTTGGTTTTTTGTTTTTGTTTGTTTGGTCGTTTACAATATATGATTTTGCCAGATATTGCAGATAAGCCTGCGATATAAATTAGAGAAGACAGGAATTTCTTGTGCTTCGCATGAAGCTTCAATATGAAGCAACTTTATTCGCTCTCAAAATTTTGTATGGCGAAGCACGTTGCTTCGCTCCCGATTACGGAGTTAAGCACAAGTAAAGAGCGTATGCTCTCTATTTATGCATGTTGTGGAAACATGCTATTTAGCAAGCAAGGTTTTGGGTTAACATAAACCGTCTAATTCATAAAAATTATAACAGGTTTATAAAGCTCTTATTTGACAGACAGATTTACCATACAAATATGTCAAATAACAGTCTTATAAGCCTGTAATAATTTTTATGAATTAGGGGATAAGAATATAAAGCCAAAATAACTTATACTTTGTTCTAAAGGATTGCACGACCTTTTGAATACATAAATATTGAAGAAATACATAGATATGTACAGTGGAAAATTGGCCTGCATTGCAGTCCTACTAAGAAATTAAACTTTATTTGATAGCTTTATACTTCATTAGGGAATTTTATTTTTAAACTGGCGATCCGCCCCAGCTTCAAAAAGGACATTTACAAAAATTTCAAAAAAATTATAAATTTTAGCTCACACACACTCAAAAACATGCAGATAATTATAGTAGACTCGCGAAAGTGTGAACTAATTTTTCCGGAAGGTGTTCACGTTTTAGATTGGATTTTTTTACATGGAAATACGTTGAAAATCAGTACGCAGAACCGTGTAATAGGCTAAATCATATATAACACATTTTATTTAATAAATTTACTGCAATACTTCATTTTTACATCATTGATGTAAAGTTATGAAAAAGTGGAAAATTTGTTCCGTCTTAGCAATCAATTAAATCTACACTGTACTATATCTATGTGTGTGTGGAAGATAAAGTTAACTTTCACTAGCGGAGACTTACATCACTTTACAAATTTTATGGTTAACAGAGCTCTGTTAACTGCTTAACAGACACTGTCAAATAGATGGATTATTTTCTTGGAGTGATATCCACCAATCTGAGTAACATCCTGGAAAGATATGAAGTGAAAACTGTTCTCTGGAATATGTATTTTGTAGTTTTGACCATAAAGTATATTGAAACCTATTCCCAAGGACAAAACACACTATTTGAATAATGTTATTTTCTTGGAAAGACAAGCGGTCGTACTGGAAAATTGGGAGATGGTACACATATCCCACCATATACAAAAGGTGCTCCAAGGAGTCCACTAAAGTCCACAGTGAGTGGCATTTCTGAAATAATTTTGGAAAATAAGTTTTCAGCAAAATAATTTTTTTTTTAAATTTCTTGAGAGGAAAAGTGGATTTTTCGGAAAAATATGGAATGGTACAAAGATGCCACCATATGGAAAAGGTGCTTCAAGAGGTCCACTAAGGTTCTTTTTAATTTGAAGAGTTCATTCATTTAAGTTTTCCGCCTGGAATGTAAAATACCAAAATCAGTAGTAACAACGCCGCCAAATTAATAGCAGAGAAATGAAACGGGCGATACATATGTCTCGCTCTTACATACAGGAATCGACTACTTAATTAATTGTATGCTCTCTGTGTATATGGCAACAGCGCCGTATCTTGTTAACAACAACTTATACGCTAAAAGTTGAACAAACCTGCAAGTGCAGGTCGTTTTGTGATCTTCTTCTCTAAATATTTCCGTTTTCAAATTTAGTACACAAGAAGTATTTTAGAAAATACAGCAGAAACAAGTTGTGTATCCGGGGGGTGGGGTTTTCTATGCAGTTCTTTGGTATGGAATATTTGTCAAATTGCAACTTATACGCTAAAAGTTGAACAAACCTGCAAGTGCAGGTCGTTTTGTGATCTTCTTCTCTAAATATTTTCGTTTTCAAATTTAGTACACAAGAAGTATTTTAGAAAATACAGCAGAAACAAGTTGTGCATCCGGGGGGTGGGGTTTTCTATGCAGTTCTTTGGTATGGAATATTTGTCAAATTACAACTTATGCGCTAAAAGTTGGACAAACCTGCAAGTGCAGGTCGTATTGTAATCTTCTTCTATAAATATTTCCGTTTTCAAATTTAGTACACAAGAAGTATTTTAGAAAATACAGCAGAAACAAGTTGTGTATCCGGGGGGTGGGGTTTTCTATGCAGTTCTTTGCTATTGAATATTTGTCAAATTGCAACTTATACGCTAAAAGTTGGACAAACCTGCAAGTGCAGGTCGTTTTGTAATCTTCTTCTATAAATATTTCCGTTTGCAAATTTAGTACACAATAAGTATTTTAGAAAATACAGCAGAAACAAATTGTGCATCTAGAGGGGTTTTCTATGCAGTTGTTTGGTATGGAATATTTGTCAAATTACAACTTATGCGCTAAAAGTTGGACAAACCTGCAAGTGCAGGTCGTATTGTAATCTTCTTCTATAAATATTTCCGTTTTCAAATTTAGTACACAAGAAGTATTTTAGAAAATACAGCAGAAACAAGTTGAGCATCCCGCGGGGGGTTTTCTATGCAGTTCTTTGCTATTGAATATTTGTCAAATTGCAACTTATAGGCTAAAAGTTGGACAAACCTGCAAGTGCAGGTCGTTTTGTGATCTTCTTCTATAAATGTTTCCGTTTTCAAATTTAGTACACAAGAAGTATTTTAGAAAATACAGCAGAATCAAATTGTGCATCTAGAGGGGTTTTCTTTGCGCAACAAACATAAAATCAGAATGTAGTATATTTACATTGCTGTTAGCGGTTTGAATCAACTTAACATTAATTTCCGATGTTTTGCTCGAAGTTTTATTTCCAAAATTATTTCAGAAATGACACTAACTGTGCACCTTAGTGGACCTCTTGGAGCACCTTTTCCATATCGTGGCATGTTTGTACCATTCCATATTTTTCCAAAAAATCCATACATAGTTGCCGACATTAAATAAAACTTTTCTCAATATAAGATCCATTCTCTTTCATTTAATCAAAAACAAATAAGCAAACAAAGTAGTACACCTTCTCGGCCTGCATCCTGTATTAATTGATCTAAGTTGCCAGTTGAGTAACTTATCCCATTATATTCTATCTTTTGACCAAATATTTTAGAATAAGCTCTTAATCATACATACATACATATGTAGTGCAACTTACATTTGTGTTTGTTGTAAAGGTTCCAAAAAATTTTCCAATAAACCCTGTATCTCCGCCACATGTGCCCGTTCCGAGTCCAAAAGATCTTTTAGGACAACTGAACGATTTTCTTGTATTTCTTCGGGTGGCCGAATGGAGTCTGACATTGGGAGGGGTGCCTTATATTCCATAACATAATTGCTGGGAAACCAGCCAGTCTTATCGTTGAGTGTGCCCTCCCACCAGCCTCCCTCTTCGCGCTGCGTCACGGTAATCAAATCACCCTTTTTGAAACACAACTCATCATTATTGTCGCCCCGAAAAGAATATTCAGCCTGTACTATAAGTGGTTGATCCATTTTTGTATGAATTTATGTTGGTGGACAAACGATAGCTTTGTCGTTTTGTTAATTTTGTTTTTTCTTTAACGATTTACATACATACGAACAAAAATGTATTTTGCAATTTATCTGGAAAAGGAGTATAAGAAAAAAGAGTTTGTATAAATCAAGGCATAAATTTTTATTAAAATTTTAACAGTTGAAATATTTATGGGAGAAATCAAAGTTTTTATTACTGTATGTTTATTTGTTATTATAAATATTTTATTTTATTTTTTAATAAATATTTTCTTATACTAAAAATATTATAATAATAAGAACCGAACAATATGCGTTCAAACGTCTTGAAAATATCCATCTGTATGTACATATACATATGTACATATGTATATCTTAATGGATTTTTTGTGTGTTAATGATTTTGCAAATTTTTTAATTCATTCAACAAATATTTGAGCATTTGTTGCCGGTTCAGGGATTACGAACAGTGGGATGAAATAAAATTATATTTTATATTTATAAACACTTGATTTAGTCATATGTGCACATGAAAGATTTATATCCGTTGATACACGAGCATACATATGTATGTAAGTGTGTTTGTATAAAAATATTCATATGTTTAACATGAAAAGGAAAATTACTGAATTCTTTGAAGTCGAAACATGTAGTAATAAAAATTTAGTCATAACACATGTTATTATAAATCAAAAAATTGAAAGCGATTTTATATTTTGTTTGTGTTGAATGTTTCATTAAGCGCTTCCCAGTTTTAAATTTAAATAAAACAAAGTATGTGTAAGTTTTTTATTTGAAAGATCTATTGATGCCATGATGTGTAGAATATAATATCGTTCAAATGTCCCCCAAGACTTCTCTGGGCGAAGCAAAGCGCATTCGAAAAGGTCAGTTTTCCATGACTCCGGCTACTTAATCAAACCCGGTCAGCAGTAGTTAACGGGGGTCCGATTTATAATTAACATTACTTCCACGTCAAATGGCCATGCCCTCAAACCACTCGCGCAGAATACCTGATGTAACATGAGCTGTATGAAACCGCATGTAGTTGCTGTTCAGTGGCCAAATTCCAGCATTCGTGATCGAATGAACTCGATAGTAAAAATAATGTAAGGCAAAAACAAAATACGAGGGTTGCCTTTAATGATTAGGGATTCGCAATCTGCCAACTGGCAGCTCTATCGCAAAGTTAGGCATTTTTGAGGTTATACGCATTCAAAAAGTTTTGCTATTTGTGTTTTTTAAAATAACTTAAAAGATTCATTTCGGCCCAAAATGGAATTAAATCGCAAACATTTTCTTGCGATTATTTTTTACAACTTTCGACGTGGATTAATTTAGCAACAGTGCATGGACGAACTTTATAAAATTTTTGGCGATGAAGTCCCCATCAAGGACCAGTCTTTATCGTTGCTATGGTGAATTCGTAGTTCACTCCAAGTCGAATTTCGCGAAGGTCGTCCAAAACACGTTTTTGTTGTTCCAAAAATCATTGATGCTGTGCGAGAACTGATATCGCAAGATCGTTAAGTGGCCCATCGTGAGATGGAGACAAGCTTAGACATTAATCGGACCAGCATACATTCAATATTGCAAAAAAGTTTGATTGTCAAAAAAATTTGTTCGCATTGGATCCCACACAATTTGTCAATCGCTCAAAAGAAAGGCTCGTGTCGATTGGCCAAAAGAAATACGATTGCGCTGTTTCGAAACATGTTTACGACATCGTGACTGGTGATGAATCGTGGATTTACCCGTATGATAACGAAAGTAAACAGCAGTCGACGGTATGGCTGTTTCAAGATGAGCAGAATCCAACAAAAGTTGTTCGCACAAGAAGCACTTTCAAGCATATGGTCGCTTGTCTTTTCGGAAAAACTGGACATGTCGCAATCGCAAGCACCACTAGACCAACGCCGAACATCAATTCTGAGTGGCACACAACGATTTGTTTCCCAGTTATCCTCTAAGAAATTAGGAAAACCAGCAGCCGAAGACGAATCACTCTTCACCACGACAATGCGAGCTCTCACATACCGGCTTAGACAACTGCATTTTTGAGCACCCAAAATATCGATTTGATGAGTCATTAGCGGCATAGTCCTGACTTGGCGTGCGTAACAAACAAACTGAGAGGTCAACGTTTTTCGACATCTGAAGAAGCTGTTGCTGCATACAAAATGCATGTTTTGGAGATACCTTCAAGCAGAGTGGCAAAAGTGCTTCGAAATTTGGTTCAAACGCATGCAAAAGTGTATAGATCTTCACGGGGAGTATTTTGAAAAACAACAAAGTGATGTTCGATGATTAATTAATCTTTATTTTTTTTTTGTTCTCTAGTCCCGGAATATAAAAGGCAATCCTCGTATATATAATGTTTAAAGTAGTATGATTTACATGTCTACAATTATGACTCAAGGTGTTTTTTAAGATAGCAAAATTAAACTGTGACAAGCTATTTCATGGTTGCTACACTAATCATCAACACCCTACAGAACTATAAAAATGAAAAGAAATGCGGTCAGGGGAACCCCCTTTAGGAACGAAGTTCCTTACGTTTTTTTTTCATCTTTGAATGTAATACAAGGTGAAATCTGTACGTTTTATTTTGTGTTGTTTTTAAAATTTTGAAATTTTATGATTCCTTTAATTTTTGGAACGTTTTCCAACTAATTAATATTTATTGGTATGTGTCTCCGCTGCTGTCAGTGGAGACACCGCCCATCATATACAATTGCTTGTCGACAGTACACCAATACATGTAAACAGCTCACACGCTTTCGTGACGATTTCTACTAATTTCCACTACCAGCAAGCCGCGTTAAGGAACTTCGTTCCAAAAATTTGCAGAAAATTTTGTCTGTTCGTAAAAAGAACTTTAAAATTTGTTGCTTTCATTTTATTTGAAAGTAGAAAGAAAATCATTTTTGTATGCATATTTAATTTTAAAATTTAGTTTAACTAGCTTCTGTTTTAGTCAAGTTCAAGCAAACATACCTTGAAAAAAGAAAAAATTCTGAAGAACATACATATGTATATGTAAGGAGACATTCACATCATTGCAGAACCAGGCCTTCAAAGATAAATATTTTATGATAATTTTTCACATTATAATTGCTTTTATATATGTATGTATATTATATTATATACATATGTATATTGAAAAATTCAGAAATTTTCTCAAAAAAAATGACACTTCCAAAAACGAAATACTTTTGCGATGAGTAAATAAAAATACCAGCAATTTTCGTTTGTTTTTTTTTTTCTTTCTATGGCACAAATTGCAATAATGAAATTTTTTTAAGAAATTCTTTAAAAATGAACTAAATGGAACGAACGTACACGGACGTTCAATTTACACGAATTAAATGCGAATTATTAAAATATGTACATCTGTATGTATTTTGGGCACAATTAAAAGAATATGCGACACTTTAAATTATTTCCGTTTCTCTCTTGATTTGTTTGATGCAAATGATTATATTTTAGCTTTATGTTTCTTTTTTTATTTTTTAGAGTAGACAGACCTCAAGGTCATTTACATGAATACTTTGCTTTCTTAATACACAGATTTTTTTACTTTTTTACACTAATTTTTAAATCTTTGAAATTTAATTTAATGTTTAGTTTAAAACCTTCTTCAATTATTTTGGGAAATTGCACTGACATAAATTAATTTCTCTATTTTGTTATTTCAATTCTTTTTTTTCTCTTAATTTTGTTTAAATTTTTTTTATTTTCTTTTCTTTTAATTTTTTTATATATTTTTTTAATTTTCTTTTAATTTTTTTTTAATTTTTTTTTTTTTAATTTTTTTTTAAATTTTATTTTATTTTTACTTTTTTTTAAATTTAGTTTTTGTTTTTGCTCCGTTGGTTACAAAATTAATAATTTTCAATAAATAAGCAGAAATTTGTACTGGCAAACGTTTGTTTTTTCCGTTTTCCGAATTTTTCTTTTGAATCACATCATCACGTTCGTGTACGCGGACCAACTGAATTATTGAGAGCAAATTGTATTTTTTAGATGTCTTTTTTTTGCAAAGCAAATCATTTTTTAAATAATAAACAACAGCAACAAGAAATTCTTTTGAGGAATGTTTGAAAATTTATTTATTTAATTTATTAATGAGCGCTGAAACATGCTCCACACAGAGCAAAAACTGTCCAATAGAATCAAAAAGATTTTCAACGTTAACTTTACTTTATGATCCACAACTGTGAATTACTTTATTGGGACTTTTTGGGCGATTTTCTTCCTCAGAAGTGAGAAAAAAATTTTGTGGTAAAAAAGCAGTGATCAACATATTTAAAGAAACCAAAAAAGACTTCAGCTTTACGTTTCTTATCTTGTTTGAAAAGCCTGATCACTACAATTTTATCACAAAAACTCTTTCTCAATTCTGAGGGGCAAAAATCGAACTAAAAACCCGATAAACTAATTCTTAATTAATAAGATTTTCTTTGTGACTAATTGTTGGGGTGAGAGAGAACACTTTTCTACAGGGATTCCTGATTATTGCTACAACTGTCAGAAACCGGGATGGATGTTTGTACAACCCCTCAATTAGCCCTCAAGAACAATATTCGAACATGAGTACGAGAATCTGTTGCCCGAAGTTCTAGCCGAAGTGATGAAAAATGCCATAAAACGAGTCCATGTCCGATATCATCTTCTCTACTTGACCAATAAAATTCCAAAGCTTCAAATAAAATGATTAAAAAACAGAATAGAAGTTTATAATTTAGGAGAAAAAAATGAGAGCCAAACAACATCGGATGACATCTTTTGGCCCATTTGGTAGCTAACTTCAGTTCAATTATTACATAATTATAAATGAATGTACATATGTAAGTAATTTCCAATGAAATCTGTATACGAGGGTTACCTTTTATGTTACGGTATTTGGCAAACCTAGTGTTGCAATCTGGCAACTAACAGCTCTATCGTAAAGTTGGACATTTTGGAGTTTACACGTACTCAGAACGTTTTGACATACGAGAGCTATTTGTGTTGTTTACAGTAACTTAAGAGATTCATCTCAGCCCAAAAAATGGAATTAAGTCGTGAACGTTTTCGTGCGATTATTCTTTACAACTTTCGACGTGGTTTAACTCAGCAACAGTGCATGGCGGAACTTAATTCAATTTTTTGGCGATGACGTTTCATCAAGGACCAGTGTTTACTAGTATCGATCGTGGTCGGAGTTAACTCCAAGATGAATTTCGTGAAGCTCGTGCAAAATCAGTTGTTCCGAAAACCATTGATGCTTTGCGCACACTGACATTGTCAGATTGTCATGTGACCCATCGTGAGATTAAGACAACCTTAGGCATTAGTGGTGGCAAAATACATTCAATATTGCATGAGTATTTGACTGTCAACGAAATTTGTTCCCGTTGGATCGATCACACACACACACAATTTGTCAATCGCTCAAGAAAAGGTTGGTGTTGATTGGTCGAAAGAAATGCTCAAAAAATATGATCGCGGTGCCTTGAAACACGTCTATGACATCGTGACAGGTGATAAATAGTGGATTTACGCGTATGATAAGAAAAGTAAGTAGCAGTCGATTGTGTGGGTGTTTCAAGGTGAGCAGAATCCAACAAAAGTTGTGTATACTTCCAAGCACTTCCAAGCACATAATCCCTTGATTTTTCGGAAAAACTGGACATGTCGCAACCGTATCACCAGAACAACGCAGAACAGACAAATCTGAGTTGTATACGATGATTTGTTTGCCAGTTGTTTACCAAGAAATCAGAAAAATCAACCGCCGAAGACGGACCACTCTTTGCCACAACAAGCAAGCTCTCACACATCGTCTCAAACAAGTGTATTTTTGAGCACCCAAAACATCGATTTGAAGAGTTATACGCCGTATAGTTCTGACTTGACACCGAAGGTCTTGTTTTTATTCACGAGCGTAAAAAACAACGTTTTTTTCAGTATGTCACCCTCAATCAGAGTTTTAAAAGTGCGTCGAAAATTGGTTCAAATGTATGCTAAAGTGTATTGATAGATGTTCATGGGGAATATTTAAAAAATAATAATAAAGTGATTTTCGATTATTATTATTTGTTTCTTTTTTCGCTAATCCTGAAATATAAGAGGCAACCCTCGTACTTATATATTTTAAATAAAGTTTTCGCTTTAACTAAAATTTATTCAATTAAAAGTAGGAAATAATAAACAAAATGCACTCACTTTACAATTAGTCGTAAAACAGTAAAGGCTATTCAATAGAGACTTCCAAGCTTTGGCAGTCGATAGCGGCTAAATTGTGGAAGCTTATGTGTCGCTCAATTGTTATTTATGCATTACGTCTGCTTTGCCAGTGCCACATGTGCGGGTTTACTTCCAACAACACGTGCTAATCATAAAATTATTTTATTAGCATGAGTATTTTGTTCAGGCTATTTGGCCATTTTACAGTCAGTCGCCGTAATTGTATGCCTTAATAACGAAAGAAATATTCGCAGCGTAGTGGATAAATTGAATGAATTTTCTCAAATGATGTTATATTGCACGCGTAATGATGGCATCAATCAGCATTTCAAACGAATAAAAAATGTCGCACACACACTTTGTCTGAAATCAATTGAGGAGCAAGAAAACCCTTTGACGCACCAAGACGATTCTTTTTATTGATTTTGATATAAAAAAAAGAAAATTAATAAGAAAAATACGTGCTTCTATACGTGCTGAGGGGTAAATGTGGCGTATTAAGTAATTTTTGAGCAATTAAAATTCGTAGCTAAAAATTCGTCTAAACAAGTTACCACCATCTACATTTTTCCAAATCTTTAAACTTTTCAAACCTTTCAAACTTTGTAAGGTGCGATAATGCTTTATATTCACTATCTGCAACAGGTGGGCCAACAGAAGTCATCCGATGTTGTTGGGCTTTCAGAATATCAGTTGTGGCTTGCGAAGTATGAGCCGTTGCTCCGTCCAGTTGGAAACACATGTCCTCCAGACCTAATTTGTTCAATTGCTGCAGAAAAAACTCGGTTAGCATGATCCAATGCCGCGTTATCGTTTGATGGCCCGACGACTCCTTTAGCGTGAACAGCGCATCATGCAGTCGCTTTAAGCGGGTGCAATGGCTCCTTGTGCATCACTCGATGCTCCAGAAGTGATAGTTTTGCTTGTTCACGTACCCGCTGACGTAGAAATGAACCTCAACGCTCATTATGATTTTGTTCGAAAAATCGTCCACTTCGTCATAGTCTCAATTATTTCGCATTCTTGGGAAGTGTATCGCTCCATTGCTTGTTCACTTGTATTCTACAGCTGTCTAGTTCACAAATGTAATTGACAGCCGCCATTTGCAAAAATAAGAGCAACTTCCAAAAGGGTGATTTCTTGTGGCCTACTCGCTACATGTATTTGTTGAAGTTATTTTCACTTACAGAAAGTTTAATAATAAATAGTACAATGCGTTATTACTTTACTCTCGTCTACAACATGAAGGAGTGAAAATAACGAGTGGTTTCATTGAAAACTGTATGAAATGTTTTTAACTGGCTGGTTGAAAGGTTCGCCCTTATACACTGAAAGAAAAACTCTTCGTTACGAGAGTATTCTTACATCAATGCGGCGAAAAGTTGCCATTCCTGCTATAAAAGCTTCATCAAATGGACGATAAAATTGAGTAATACCACTTTATTATGTTTTATAATGTCATTAATGCTAGGAAATAGTGTATCACAATAGTGCACTACGAAAAATTAATGAATTTTAAGTAACAAATTTAAAATAACATTTAGGAGTTTGCACAAAATAAGAATATTTATATTTTTCAAAAGTATCGGTGATTATTTAAATTTTTTCGTTACAAGTAAACAGTGCAAAGATTGTCATTCTTCGAACGAAATAAATAGATAAAAACCTTTGAATAAGTCGACAAAAAATCGACGAAACGTCGGGTACAATAATAATTAAAACTTTGTTTTAATTATAAGGCCTAATGCCTTATAAGATAAACCAGAAATGGAACAAAATATGTCAAACAAGGAATTGGCCAATATATACTAAAAACACTATTTTTATTAAAGTTACAACAGATTATTTATATTATATAATTATATATAATTGTTAATACAGGTCAGGAGGCGCGAGTTCGAGTCCCAGCTGGGCCAAACCAAAAAAAAAAATTGACTCTAATTGTTACGATGGCTAAATAGTTGTAGTAGTAGTAAGTAGCTACTCAACAATTATGAGGTAAACGGAAGATTTTGTAGTACGAGCGTATTAATAAGCAAAATATTAAAGGAAATGAAAATAAATGCAATATGCAAAACTAAAAGACAAAAAATTTAAAAAAATATTTTTTCCATTTTTCAATTTTATAGCAATGAAGTCCTACGTTGGCCCTAAAACAGTAACAAAATCGTAGTATTAATGTGAGAAAACGTCATATTGATGAAAATTTTACTATCAATATAGAAGGAAAACCGCCATCAAACATTCTGAAGTACCTAGACAAGTCAACAGCTGATTGATTTTGTACACCATTTAGTTTGCCATCTAAATGTCAAACGCGGCTTTTTTTTCTTGTGTTCTGTTTTGGTATCTAAAATTTCTGTCAGCTTGGCAAGTTTCTCAATGTCTATGTGTGGAATTACACCAGTAACACGCCAAAAATGTTGTTATCCTAGTCATTCCATTCTTTGCACTCAACAAAATATATTTTTTAAAAAAACAAATAGAAAAAAATACAAAAACCGCACCGATGTCAACTTTCATGTAAAATATTGCACTCTTCTACTGACACTGAACTTGGATAAACTAAAATAAAAAATTTTATTTGCAAACTTGATTACTAAGAAGCTTTTTTTAGATCCTCTTTGCAACATCCTCCCATTTAAACTCAAAAATTTTTTGGTAAAAAACTAGTTGAACATTTGTTTCAAATTGTTTATTCAAATTTCTTAAATTATTGTTTACGAGAAACAAACTGAACAAAAATGAAAATTAGGCCAAAAAGAGAAAGATGTGATCGAGTAAACAAGTGAGAAACAGTAAAAAAAACAGAAATGTGTTTCTTATTTTATTTTCTTTTGTTTTTTTTCTTTTTGCGGAAGACAAATGGGAAGGTTTATAAAGCAATGACTTGTTGTGTTGTGTTTCTATCGGTGAAAAAAAAAAAAATAACAACAAATATATTGTTTTGAAAACCTTAAAATGACAGCAAATAAATACAAACTTACGTAGATATACATTTTCACAGTGTCAGTCAAAATGAAAGCAGCAGTTGCAATATCACCCACAAAATTAAAATATTTTTGATTGTTAATAATTTATTGGGCTTTCTAGTTCGAATTTTACTTCCTCCAATTTGAGAAAGATGTTTTGTGACGAGACCGGAGTGATCAAAATTTTTAAAGAAAACAAGAAAAGTAAAGTTGAAAACTTATTGGATGTTTCACAACCACCACGTCGCTCATCAGCATCCAAATTTGCTACGAACCCAAACCATGACTAATTGTATGCCGTTTTTAAGCAGCAGCGCTTAGCCATCCTACCATCACTGTCTATATTTAATCTTATAGATCAACTTTCCATTTTATTAGTGTGATTGGAATATATTTTATATCCTCTCACCAACATCTCACCAAAAATGAAGCCGCACACATTTTTTAAACATTTTTATGTATTTATAAAATAACCATGAAAGAAAAAATTACTTCAAATAAAAAAATTAATTGCAAAAAAATTTTAATTTTTTGTTACCGAAAATTTTTGTTGTAAAGTTTTTCTATTAATTCCTGTTGACTTCTTATAGGCAACAGAATTTAGAGTGAAATATTTGCAAACATCTCAAGTCTATTGCCAAGTTGGCACCAACACATTATCGACATATAGACAATTACAAAAATCTGGGGCTGAATTACGCCATTCGTAATTGAATTAATTAACAAAAACCAAATTAGAAACAAACATACTTCATACGTCATAAAATCCATTAAAACTCGAATGCCATAATTTAGCCTCAAGTTTAAGTTTTTGAGCGAATAACAAACGCTGATGTTTAGTTTTAAAAATATTTATATATTTTCACCCATATTCATAAAAACTATTGAAGGTTTATTACACGTTTATTTGACAAATATTTCGTAGAAATACGTCAAATAAGAGCTTAATAAACTTACAATAATTATTATGAATTTGCTTTAAGAGCCAATTGACCAATTAGATCTAAAAATATACCTAATTAATGTTTTCGGATTTTTCAGCCGTCCATATGCCGACGACATTTCGTTGATGCTAATCAACTCATCAGTAAAAGAATGCTTGAAACAAAACTACTTATTCCCAAAATTCCCATGAATAAAATGAAAATTATAAATGTTCAAACAAACCTTTTCACAGATTCACATTTTGTCATAGGAATTTTGGAATAAGGAGTTGGGTTTCAAACATTCTTTTAAGATTTTTCGAGTCTACTGATAAGTTGATTAGCATCAACGAAATGTCGACGAAAAAGACAGAAAACATTAATAACGTCTATTTTTAGACCTAAAATAAGAAATTTAGTTTGCATATTTTAGTATAAACTCATGGAATCCAATCCATGGAATCTTTTCTTAATGTTGGAAAAACATACATAAAATATGCTGCCAAACGTTTGATATTATATCGACAATGCTGGAAATAAGTTCACTATTAATTCATTGGAAACAAATTGAAGTGAATTTACAAAAAAGGGGGTGAAAGTGGCAAGAAAAGAAAAAAAAGTTAAATTAGCGGCGTTTAAAAAGTGACATGATAAGTCGCAGACCACCAAAAGAGGGTAAAATTGTGAATTTAGTCCACGAAAAGTAACCCTGCTCACGACTGTTGAGCATCACACACATCCATTCCGCCATCACAACAATGACAACCCATGTAAAAACCAAGCGATTTAAATCGAGTTTTTGTTTTTTTTTATTTGACATTGCACTATTTTTTTCTGTGTACCGCAGTTTTCACTACAGTACATACGATCAACTGGCAGCCATCATAAAGGGGCAAATAGTGCCTTAGTTGCCATTGTGCTCATAACTACTCTGGTGTTTTTTTTTTTTAACTAAAATTTCTTTTGTTTGTAAGCGGTTCTATTGTTTTGACCGCAACTGTATATGTACGTACATATGTGTTCAAATAAATACTCGTATGTATTATATCTTAAACAAACATTCAACGAAACGTTTTCGCTAAAGCAATACTAAACATCTCTTATAATCAAAAACATCTACATATATACATATATCTAGGTATATTTTTTCACACGAATCAAATTACAAAAACAAAATTGTTTAGAATTATATAAATGGTATTACACCAACACGAAAACAAAATTACTGACTCTCTTTTGTAATGAAAGGAAGATGTTAATAGAAACTTTTCTCAGTTTTACATGTTTGCTTCCCTGCCCAAAAACGAAGCTCTAAAAGGAATATTCATTGCATTTTCATCCATTTCAAAATTTTGTGCTTACAGTTTAACAAGAAAAAAACAAATGTTTTTATAAAACACAACAAGTCTAAAAATATACTATTATTAATAAACTTGAAGTGGCAAATTTATCGAAAATCACATTAACGTACATCTAATGAATTTCGTTTCAGAAATTTCACATATTCAAAACTAATTAAATTTTAAATACTCATTTTATTGCTGGCATATTCCAGCCATCCATTGCCAGCTCTTAAATTGCATTAAATTGTTGTAAATTTGGGGGAAATATAAATAGTATACATATTTTTAAACACTGTCAAATTGAAAAATTTTCAAATTATAGTACTATGTATTAGAATATATGTATATTAGGACGGGTTGATTAAACAAATTGACACCATGTGCCATCGATTTTTCGATAGTTGTTGGCATGAGGAAAGAAAAGTCCATTATCAAGCAAAACAAAAAATCAATACTTTACTACAATACAATACTACTAAAAAAAAATAAATACATATACATATGTATATATGGGAGGTATCATGCCGACCTGTTGGATTTTTTTGCCCGTGTTATACCCTCAAAATAAAAAATTTAAAAAAAAATTCTAGACCCTGTTTGAATTTTTGTGCTGCTTGTATCAAGTTAGGAGATGCAGAACAACTGAATTTTTCCGTTTCTACCCCTTATAAATAATGTGTCCAAGTTAAAAAAAATCCGGGAAATTAGATTAAGAATTTTTCAGAAAGTGATAATTACTTTTTCCTGTTGCCATCCTTCTTACACATAAATGCAATTGAAAAAGTACCAAAATGTAGTTTTTTTTACCAGTTATAAATATTCCCTTAAAATTCTAAATTTTAAAAAAGTACCAGACATCTGTCCAATTATTTTTAGTAGACATATATGATCTTTTTGAAATTTTATGCTACTTGTATTAAGTACGGAGATACAAAATTATCGATTTTGCCCTTTCTATCTCTTATATGTCCAAATTTAAGAAATAATGAAATTTATTGCAGCATATTTTGAGGGAGTAATATTTAGTTTTTCTTGTTTTCCTGTTTCTATTGAAAAAAAAAGGTACCAAAATGCAGATTTTACCCCTTTTATCCCCTTAAAATTCAAAACTTTAAAAAAGTACCAGACATATATCCAACTATGTTTGTGCTACCTTTGCTGAGTCCGGAGAAATTGAGTTACCGATTTTACCCGTTTTTACCCCTTATATGACCAAATTTAGAAAAAACTGCGAAATCTATTTAAGAATTTTTTAGAGGCATTAATAGTTATTTTTTACTTTTTTCCTGTTTCCCTTCCTCTTCTACATAAATGCAATTCGAAAAAAGTACCAAAATGCTGATTTTACACCATGTATCCCCTTAAAATTTAAAACTTGAAAAAAAATACCAGACACCCATCCAATTATTTTTCGAGTGCTTTCAGGTCCCTTTTGAATTTTTATGGTACCTTTGCTGAGTCCGGAGATATTAAGTTACCAATTTCACCATTTTTTTTACCGTTTTTATGGTCTATACTTTTATATATATGTAAGATGTCATTGGTGTGGCAATATGAAAATTGGATTTTGCCACGCCCCTCCACCCACAGACCGAAAATTAAAAATCAGTGCCACCAGCCGTTTTGGCATCCACACCTTACATGCATACATACACACATCCTGTTTTATATACATACATATATAGATAGATAGTTAGATTATGAATGTTTAGTCCCAAGAGAAGCGTGTCACGAACAGAAGTCTGCTAATTTTGCAGGTACGTATCTAGGGTTAAAATGTATATTCACCAAAGTTACTGTATAAAATATTTGTACAAATTTATGTTCTTTTGGCGAACGCTACCTAAAAATTTACTCTTACAGCCGGTTGTCCACCTAGCAAATAAATTTTACTTTTCTTTACTTAATTGATATTGATTAAAAAGTAGTGAAAACCCAAGGGTTGAACCTGAGCCTGAAAAAAGTAATTTAATATAAATGTATTACAGAAGTTCGATAAATTTACAGTAAAAATTTACTCTTACCGTAAATTTTACGTACAGCATTTTAATGTTCATTAAAATGCATGTTTTTGTGTGTTCAAAAATTATTGTAGACAGCACTTGTTCAATTATTTTATTTATTTAAGTTCAGTAATACAAAAAACCTTTCTAGGCCAAGAAATATATATTACAAAGATATTAATTAACAAAAAAGAGATGGAGTAATGTATAGATTATAATTACATTAAATGAATATACAAAATAACTAACTTATATTGTTTCAAAATAACAAATCAATGATTTCTCAAAGTATGGCTCCCCAGCCAGATATTAAACTTAATTTAGCAATAAATAACAATACAAACAGTCCCGACGTGATGCTTTGGGGCAGTAGAATAAAAGGAAAGCAGAGGTATAGGTATATAACACAGTCCTTACTTGGTAAAGTTTGAGTAATTCAGAATTTTATTTTTTAGCTTACCATAAGTAGTGTTGCTTAGTGGTTTCAGAAAACATATATTCGATGTGTATATATAATTCAGGAGATTACTAACAGAGATCGCGTGTTGTGGTCTATCTAATTGGGACCAAGTAAGGAAAGGTGTGACAAGACGAAATGCATTATTAGAGGGAGAAAATATACGTAATTCAACAGGTAACGAGTTCCAAATTCGTGCTATTCTGACAATAAAGGACCGTTCAAAGGAGCTAGACCTAATCCTAGGTATGACAATTTGGGGGTTCCTATTGGATCTTGAAAAGATAAATCTCGAGCAGAGATTTACTGGCTCACCACTTTTAATCACTCTGTAAAACATTAAAAGATTGCGATAATTAATAAAGTTATTAAACGAACAACCTAAAAAGGTGAAAGTATAGTTCGAGATATGCATTCTACGTCTAATATTATAAACATAGCGTACAATACTATTAACTATACGCCTAAGTCTAGCAATTATATAACTGTACGTGCCCGAGACAACTTCCAGAGCATACAGTATTTGTGGCATAAGGAGTGCATAAGCAATTCTATTGTCAATTAGCGGCCACTGAGTTGCTGAACACTTTGTAGCGATTGCAAGAGAAAAACAAATTATACGTAAAATTTACGTGGGTTATTAGTATTCTAGGGTTAAATACTATTTTTCAAAATTTTGTTTAATCACAAACCTGAACTTTCAAATAATTCTTCGTATAAGTCGGGGCCAGAAGGCTGTCGTATAGACCTCACATTTTTAAAGAAAATTCTTTCATTTTCGTTTTCACATGTCAAGTAAAAAGAAAAAAAAACATTTTTGTTTTTGTTTAATAAAAAAAAATATTTAAGTTGATTGGAATATAGCCAAAATGTATATCGTTATTTTTTAATTTTTGTTCAACAAACAAAAAGAGATTTTCGTGATAAAACAAGAGACTAAAAATTAATCAGCAAAGTTGAAGAATTAAAAGCATGTACACATGTATGCATGCATATACGAATATGTGTGTGTGTGTGTGTTTTATTTAATTTGTCGTATTTTCTCATAAAACGAGAACATCAAGCAAATGTTTATGATATGTACGAGAGTGATATTTTAATGACAGAAATAAAATTTTGTTATTCTTTCACGCATTTTCTTATTATTTTTTTTTACCGGATGTCTATACATAATATTTTTTTAATATGTACATACATATGTTGTTTTTTATTTCTTTAAATTCGTCTAGTTGTTAGGTATACATATGTATGTAATACACCTGCCGGCGAGTCGAGTGCGTTTGGTGTTTTTTACATGAGGCTTGTTGGCCCTAATTTAGTTCGATTGCATACAGATGTACATGTCAAGCCCTGGCTTCAATAGTGTCTTAACACAAAGTACACAATTTTAGAAACAATGTTACAGTAAAACTTCGATATAACGAATCTAGAAGGGGGCGAAAAATACTTCATCATAGCTATTGATTCGTTATACATATGTATGCATTGTGAAACCTTGGTATAACGAAATTTAAAGAAATACAAAAGAAATTCGTTATAACTCCAGTTTGTTTTTGTCCGAATACTATTTTACACGAAAATACTATGTAATAAAAATTCACTATTTACGAGGTAAATAAAAAACTATGTTTTTAATATTTTTTATTTTATTACATTTTAGTAAAGTATTGTGTAATTTTTTTTGTTTGATTTCGACATTGTGTAAACCATTTAGATAAACATTGCTCAAAGTCTTCATATTCTGCAAGGCGCAATCTTTTGCACTTTAAAGGTTTTTTAGTGTTGCTAATAATCTCCCGATTTTTTAAAATTGTAGAAAGAGTACTCGGCGGTATATTAAATTGTTTAGCAATTTCTTGCTTAGATTTGTCGCCATGATCAACAGCATCCATTATAGAAATTTTTTCTCATATAGAAATTGATTTACGCTTTAATACACTCATTTTGGCAAAAAAAAAAAAAAAAAGTTGGGAACCATGCGAGATACACATAGAAAAAAGACAAATGAAAACGTTTTCGGTGGTAATTTTGCATCATAGAACTTTCACTTTAATTCAACCTTTAACAATTAAAATGATAATGTTTATCTTTTCGGTTTTAAACATTCATTTAACTTCATAGTCGACTTGAGCTCGATTTTTACTTACTCAGAACTGAGAAAGATTTTTTGTGATAGAGTTGTAGTGATCAGCATTTTTGTTTTTCTTAAGAAGACAAGGAAATTAAAGTTTAAGACTTATTAGCTGGGGTGCATACCATGGCTGTTTCTCGTCCACCATCATATTGTGTTCAGATAGTCTATTTTATTATGGTTATTCGAAATAAATGCAAGTTATCGCGCAATTGGTACAAAATTGTTTCAAATATTGAGTAAAACTAAAATGCATCAATGTAAAAAGTGAGCTTTTAGATACTTTAACAAGCTTTAAGGAACAACTGAAACTCTGATAATAACCAAGTTCCTTTTAGATTAGGTTAGCTTAGGTTAAGTTGATTGGAGTGGTTTGTTTGCCCATGTCTATCGACATACACCTAAGCCAGTATAGGCTTGTTGAGTGGTCCGTGTATTTAACCATGAATATGTTGACTCATAGATCTATGGAAACGTGTCATTCACAAAGTTCCTTAATTTCCTCCCGCACATGCCGAGTAATTGGGTAAGGTGTCTTTCCCAAGATGTCGGGATCGTATTTGTGAGAAGGCGGGACACTGGCCTAAATAGTGCTCTAATGTCCCGCTCCCCTCCCCACATGGTCTACATTCATCTCCTTTGAAAGTTGAAAGTGACCTGTCATAACTCCCATTAACTTACTTAATTCGGGCTTTCTAAGTCTTAGATTAGGTTAGGTTTCTTTTTCATATATACATACATATGTAGACTTTTTGAAATTTTGACAACGAAAATAGATCTTAAGGTTTTCTGTCTTTTTCAGCCGTCTATATGCCGCCGACATTTCGTTGATGACAATCAACTCATCAGTAGACTCGAAAAATTATTAAAAGAATATTTGAAACTCAAGTACTTTTCCAAAATTGCCATGAACAAAATGAGAATTAGGAAGGTTTGTTTGAACATTCCTAATTCTCATTTTGTTTATGGGAATTTTGTAATAAGTAGGTAGTTAAGTTTCAAATATTCTTTTAATAATTTTTCGAGTCTACTGATGAGCTAATTAGCATCAACGAAATGTCGGCGGCATATAGACGGCTGCAAAAGATAGAAAACATTAAGGTCAATGTTTAGACCTAAACTTTGGTGCCCCAGATGCGATTGGTTTGTTGTTCACGTACCCGCTGAAGTGGAAATGAGCCTCATCGCTCATTATTTTGATCTCAAAATCGTCCACTTCGTTATAGACACGATTATTTTGCGTTCTTGGGGAGTGCATCGCTCTATGGCTTGTTCACTTGTAACTGTCTAGTACACAAATGTAAAAACAGATTTGACATTGGTCGCCAATTGCAAAAATAAGAGCAACTTCCAATAGGGTGGTTTCTCTTGGCTCACCTGTTCTTTATTTTATCACAGCTAAAATAAAAGTTCCTAGTGTGTGGAGCTGCAAAAAGAGTGCGTGTGTGTAGTCGATTTTTCTACACAATATGTCAAAAACATTTTAATTATGTGGGCTTTAAGCTATTCTAATAGAATTTTATTATGGTGTATTCATTATTTCTGGATTTATTGAGAAACAAGTGATTCAAAAATGGGTTTTTCTAACAAATGAAATTGTTAGTTTTTAAAAATTCACAATAAATAGAAACGATCGAACACTTTGCAGTTGTATTATTTATTCGTAAGGCTGCATATAATAGAAATAAGATGAGATCTTTTATATTAAATTACTTTTTAGGCTCAAGAACTTGGGCCTAAAAAGTAATTTAATATAAATGGATTACAACACAGAAGTTCAATAACAAAATTAAAATTTACAGCAAAGATGAGATCTTATTGTTGAAAATCTATGAGTAAATACTGATGTTATTGCAGATAAAGCAAAAGTACCTGAATATGCGAAGGAAAATAAAATGTGTTTATGTGGCTGTTTGGGTGCAAGATATGACCAAAAAATTACATTATTAGTGTATTCTAGGACTTGTTAATAGCACTAGTGATAACGCATCTAAAGAATGTTTTACTTTCATATTCAGTTGTTCTGTATATTTGCTTGGTGATGCCTAAAGAATGCATTACTTTCATATTCAAAGTTTCTGTATGTTTTAACTTATATATTACATAAGCTATTATATGCATTTCGAATGTGTTAAATCATAAAACATAATACATATATTGAACAATACTGACCACTTATCACAAACAAATTGTTACAACAATTGACAAAGGAAAACAATTGCAAAATTTTTAATTAAACCATTTAAACAACAAGGTGAAAACAATTTATAAACCAATCATAATTAAATATAACAAAAACCTTATAATTACCATTGAGTGTTTGTAATCGAAGGCAGACGTCGTGTTAGCAAAATAAATACATATTCCGATTATTTTGTGTTGTAACTCAAAATGAATTATGGGTAAAGAGGGGGTGCAATTGATAGCAATTATTCTTCAAAGTGTATAAAATATCTTTGTGATAAATTAGTTTTATTGCAGGCAATTTGTTTATTGAAACAAACGTGCATAGTTATGTTTCCATAAAAGTATATTTAATTTTGAAATCATATTGTTATGACTGTTAGGAATCATGTTGTTTTTATTATAATCTCTCAGCTTCAATTCAATTATGAAATGCCTAAAAGTATGCCTCCCATACTCAGTAAAGAAATAACTAGGGGTATTGCCAAACCGACGAAGTCAATAGAACTGACATATCGTAAGGTAACGGAAATAGAAAGCTCTGGATCAATACAAAAGGAACTGCAATGCAAAAGTCGATAATACTGGTATCAGGCGTAGATGGTTGTCGACTTGGAAATCTCTGGAAGCTAAATAGGAGTATAAATAGTGGCGCGCATTCGCGTTTGAAGATCTGTATTGCCATAACTGTACTACAGTCAACAAAAATCTTATAAAGTGAGTATGGATTTTACAACCGTGTTGTAATTGTGTCAAAGTGTTGTTAACAGAGTTGAATAATTAATAAAGTTTGAACCGTAAAGTGCTGTAAATAAAATAGCTGAGTGTGTTTTATTTTTATTTGCAATTAAAGAATCCGCAAAACTGTTTTTATTAAAGGGTAAAATCGTAGTATATGTATTATATTAGGAATGTATAACACGTTATGCGGGTTGCGGCCCGCATCAGTCATTTGCACTGCGACCAGTTGCTGATCTATGTGCATCGCTTTTTCCTCACAGAGTTAATACACCCGGTAACTGCAGCGCTCCTGCAATAGGAGCTTTGGCATTTAATAAACTAATTTTTCTATGTCCAAGGGTCATGCAGTTAGTAATCAGGTTTCCCTTTGATTCATCCTCTTCCATGCCACCGGATCTTCAAGTGTCTGTGTTGGATAAGTCCATGCCGTACACGCGTCTTTTGCAGTTATAGTAATCTATAAGTGCCCCGTCAATGCCCAGTCTTAGAGCGAATAATGTCCTGTTAGCAGTATCAAAGCTCAGAACCTTTTTTTAATGTTTGAGACCCCAAATATCGTTCCACAGTTTCCTTTCTCTCCTTTGAGATTTTTATTGAAGAAAAAAAGAATGGGTCCAATAAAAGTCTTCTCAGCCACTCTCTTTGCATAGAGGTCCGCCATCTCATTACCACTATTCTCCTCGTCTCTTGGAAACCAAGCCAGAGTTATCTGATTTTTATCTGTATCTACGAACAGTCAGATGGCAATTAAAGCGATCTCAGTTGAGCGGATTAAATGATGGATAGTTGGAGATTGCAAAAACGCTACGCATATGTATATAGCGCTGTGACGGCCTGGCCAACGTAGTTCTCAAAGAAATACGGACCGATGACGTGGCATGGATCTCGCCTGGATTGGTTTCGTTACGAGCTGAACAATTTTGATTGCTCACGTACCTATTCACCCAGAAATTGCCTTCATCACTGAAAATGGTTTTGGGATGAAAAGTGAGATCAGTTTGACTTTTGTGCGGATGCAAAATTTTGTTTTGTTTTTGTGAGTGGCGCGAAAGTCGCTGCATCGGATTCTCTTGAACACTCTCACCGAGAGCAGCGACGTTTTCAGCAAATCTTGCATTTCTTTTACTGAGCCAGAACCACATTGCTGGTAGTCCTTTCGGAATAAATTGCAATCAATTTGATAGAAGTAGCTTCAACAGAATGACCGTTATTAGGTGTCAAAGTTCGTAAGTCTCTGCTGGGAGACCTTTTTCAAATGTATGTATGTATGTGATTTTATTGGTTTCTATCCATACAATATAATTTCAAATAGAATCCTTAGAGATCAAAGTAATATTTTAAAATATCTGCCTACATACAAGCATATTTTTGCCTGGCTTGAATGAAGTAATGGACTCAACAATTACGGTATTCAAAGGGTCGTCCTAAAGTCAGAAGTCTTAAAATAATAGCACGAAAATATATGACTGCTGTGAGCAACCTGTCATAAAGTAGTGTGCTATATCAAATATGAGTCAGCTGTTAATGAAAAGGAAAGCAATTTAAATATGTTTGCCAAAATGCCAAAAATAAGTGAAAAAAACTAAAATAATAGCCAGTTTGTGCGATAATTATCTATTAGATGTTTCGATAGCTGATTCAAGTAAATTTATATACATTTAAAAAATATACATTTCAATGCATTTATTTCTTAGGTGACGCTGTGATACTGTTAACTTATGACGAATCACTAAACACAGTCGATGAAGTCCTATTAATTTATGACTATTTTTGTTTGCAGCACAACAATAATTTTTTTAAACTATCATAAAATGTTAGTACTTTCTGACATTATGACACAATATGAGACCGTTTGAATACCGTAAATGTAAACAAGTAAATACACTAGTACGTGCATAGATATTTGTGCATGATTTATTCATAGGCTGTTGTCAATAGACTACTTCTATAAATAAGCCTAAAACATTCACTCATTTCAATTGTATTAGTGCCGTTTTCTGATATCCTGCATTTGTTACAGTCAAAAGCAAAGAGAAAATTATTGTTTAAAATGTTGAAAAAAAAACCAGAATAATCTAAAGTCTCCATGCAGCCCCCACCGCAACACACATGACAAATTTGAAAAGATTTTAATACATTGAACAAATTTCTGTAGAGATGAAGATTTACTGAAATTCTTTTTCTTAACTTTCATATTGCAAATTTGTTTACTAGTGTTAAGGCTGCTGAATAAATAAAAATATGAAAAAAAAACCATTTGCATCAAATATTGAAATATTAAGAACAGCAAATAACAAATGCTTCTACAAAATGATATGAGAGGCATACGATTGTTAGACGTACAATGAATGCATGAAACTGCTGCAATGTACCAATGCGAGCCAGCGCCAGAATTGTAATCTGTTGACATCTGTTGATAGAACAAGTTGAAATAAAATGAGCAGGAATAAAGAAATAGAAAAGGACGGTGTGAAATAAGCGTCACAACAATTTTATGCAGATGCAGACACAGTTACGCCATTCGTTTAATGGGGTGTCATGTCAATTGAACCTTTTCATTAAACCACATCATTATATATTCTACATAGCCGAGTTTTATTTGAAAAGTTTCAACATTAGTCAAGTGCTTGCAAGCTTACAAAAAATTAATTGTTTATGTTGTCTTCTAGTAATTTAAAAGAGTTATTTTCTAGAATTTTAAAAGATACAGTTTGTAGGTAAAACTTTAGTGCATTAACCACTTTGCCAGTTTTGAAATCGTTCAAGTTCATTACTAGTCAGTTTAATCATTAAACGCGTGCTGTATATTTACAGATACAACCAGCAAAATCAATGTTTGTTTTTACAATTTTTTATTCGAATTAAGAGAAAAAGTCAAAAATTGACTACGTATAAGAGGGAAAAAATGTTTGGAACCTTTGTCTTATACCGTTCGGACTTTAAACACTAGAAAACTAGCATAATTTAGAATTTTTGAGCATATGTGAGTATTGTGTAGCAAAATCGAGCACGTCATTTTGTGTTATTTTTTTTTATCCAACGGCTTCTTACATCCTGGAACTATATACTATAAAAATTTGGATTAGCAAATTTTCTTAACTTTATTTTGTTTGAATACAACACATTGCTAAGACCATTTTTTAACGTTGGCAAAACTTTTAAGAATCTTGTGTGAAAGGTGTTTCTCAGTACATACTACAATTTTTGGATGGTTGGTTTGCTCCTTCTGCCTCCGTTGGCATGGTATGTACACACACCTATTTATTTGTTTTGAAGTGATGGATTAAAATAGACAGTTATAAACTAAGTTTTAATAAAATTAGTGTAGCATGTGTATTCTTTGGTTATGGCAGTTTCCCTGAATCCATTATGTATTCGTTTATACATGAGACGCTTGTGTATGCGCACATGGTTACAGTTATTAGCTATTAAGATTTTACATACTTCGTGTACATACATTTTATTTATTCTTTTTATTTATTCTTGTTTCCTCTATCTACATTGTTTGCCATTAATTTATATTACGTTGTACTCTTTTGTACGCCTGTGTTTTGCATTACATTGTCGTCACTGTCTCTTTTATATTGTATAAGTATTTGTTAAGCACGATTGTAACATACACTTTTGGTGGTGGTTTTTAGCTTTAAGCAAATCCTAATAAACAGCATATGCTCAGTTGAGTTGTGATCATTGAAAAGTTTGGTTGTTTCATTATAAACATTCAGACACTTATAATTTTCAGAAGTGGGATTTTTCCACGAACAACAACCACAAGACATAATAAATTTTTTTTAAAAGTAAATGTGTTTGAAACGAAAAGAAATATGTCAAAGCTAAAGTGTATTGAGTAAACTAAACACGAAAAATATATAGACTGAAGGAAAAGAAAATTGAACAGAAAATATAATACTTTGCTGTTGAAACAAAAACACGAAGCTGTTGAAGCAAAAAGGCAGTGTGAAAAAAAAATTTTTTTTTTGTCAAAGAAAATAAAACGAAAAGAAAGGAAACCATTTTGTTTTAAACTGAAAAAAGAACGAGATTTTTTTTGAAGTGACGCTTAGACTAAAAACTGTACAAGAAAAACATTTTTTTTCTTTATATAGACGTACAGAGCGAAAGTGCTGGTGTATTTTTTTTGCTAGTGCGCAAACTATAAATTAGAAATAAAATTCTTTTTAAACAAAATAGAATGGAAACAATTGAGGCTGATGAATATAATGTGGTGCAGCTAAAAGAGTGGCTCAGCAAGCTGGGGCTACCAACAAGCGGCACTAAAAATATGTTGGTGTCTAGAATAAATGGGGTGCCAGTAGATACTAGAGGTGAGTGTCCAGTTATTGAAGCAGCTGGATTAGAAGCAGAACCATCAGATAAGAGCATGGAGTTGCTAAAAAGGGAGTTGGCTATTATAAGAAGAGAAAAAGAGCTGTTGGAAAGGGAAAACAAATTATATAGGCGAATGGAAGAATTCGAAAAACTCAAAGAAGCCCAGTGTGCTAATGATGACAGTGGCGTCGAAAAAGGTACCAACGATAATTATGGTGACAGTACAAATGATTGTGTGGAGACAAATGATTGTATTATAACAAACGATAGCGAGGACGCAAATGATGGTGAGAAGACAAATGATGGTAAGAAGACAAATGATGGTGAGAAAGCGAATTGTAGTGACAACATGAATAGCTGTGAAAAAACAAATGATGGTGTAAATGAAGGCAGTTCTATCGAACGTGATAACCGTGGTTTAATGACAAATGAAGTCCTAAGTGGTGGTGGCAATGCTTCTTTTGCGCTTTTAAAAGAGTTGTTGCCGGATTATGATGGCTCTACCACACCAATAGTATTTGTCACACAAATAAAGAATATAATGGAACTGTATTCTGTAGACATAAGTACAGTCAAAGCATTACTTATGATGAAAGTAAAGGGGAAGGCTCAAATTTGGTTGCACTCGAAGTCTAATTTTCTACATGAAGATTTAAATAAGCTGTTTGGTGAGATGGTGGAGCTATTTGGCGACAAAGAAAATAGACTTTCAATAAGACGCAAGTTCGAACTACGCAAGTGGCAATATAATGAAGATTTCGCCGTCTACTTCAACTCGAAATGTATTATGGCTGAACGGTTAAAAATGCAAGATGATGAGCTGATAGATTATATCATCGAGGGGATACCCGATAACAACTTGAAAATCCACGCTAATCTACAATGTTTCGAAACCAAGTCGCAACTTTTAACGGCCTTTTCGAAGATATCCCTGAAGGGGCGTATTTTAAACTACAACAGAGGAGAAAAGCGAGAAATCGATGTTCGGTGTTACAATTGCAACTGCCTAGGGCATTATGCCAGCAATTGTCAAAAGCCAAAAAGGGAGATGGGTGCTTGCTATGGCTGTGGGAGTTTACATCATTTGGTGGCTGCTTGTCCAGAGCGTAAGAGGGACGGTTCTAAGGTAGAAAATAAATATTTAAGGTATTTTAAATGTAGCTTAGATAATAACATTGTAAATTCCTTTTATACAGAATGCTTGATGGATACAGGGAGCCCCGCCTGTTTTATAAGAAGGTCTGCGATTCCCAGGGATATTGGGGAAAATGAATTAATTAAAGTTGATTTTTCTTTCTTTTGCTTGAATAACCATAAATTTGAAACACATGGAAAGATGTTATTTTATATATTTTTTAATAATAAATTGATTGAAATTTACATGTTTGTTGTGGATGATTCTGCGATGGTATTTGAGTGCGTCCTTGGAAGGGATTTTCTGAATGAGGCTGGGTTGATGTTGGTGACTGTAGGAGATTCAAGTGGGAAAATTGTGGAGAATAGCTCCGCATGTGGTGATGGATTTTTGAAGTCGATCATGTCCATCGAGTGTGGTGATGCACTGGTGACTGATGATCTGCGAGTTGGTGATCAGGTTGGGAAGCACGTTAGGGAAAGACTGGAACAGGTTTTTCTTTACTCTTACGTACGACCGGAACGGCCACGTGAACCTGTGACGAGGTGTGAGATTAAGCTCAATTTGGTGGAACAACGACCTTTCAGTTGTGCACCTAGGAGATTATCGTATGACGAAAAAGAGAAATTACGATCGATATTGGATGATTATTTAGAGAAGGGTTACATAAGGCCGAGCGAATCGGAATATGCTTCGCCGATAGTGCTTGTTAGGAAGAAAACGGGTGAGCTTCGTATGTGTGTGGACTATAGGACATTGAACAAAATGACGTTGAAGGACAATTACCCCATTCCACTTATAGATGATCTGCTGGATCGACTGTCGGGAAAGAAGTATTTTACGAAATTGGACTTGAAGAACGGCTTTTATCACGTTTTCGTGGAAGGAGAGTCAGTAAAATACACATCGTTTGTCACACCCCTAGGACAATTTGAATTCTTGCGGATGCCGTTTGGACTGAAGAATGCCCCATCTGTTTTTCAGCGATTTGTGAATAAGGTTTTTTCAGACATGATCAGGGACGACAAATTGATAGTTTACCTTGACGACATTATGGTTGCGACTGAGGACGTCAGTGAGCATTTGCAGGTCCTTGAGGTCGTGTTCAAACGTCTCGTGGATAACAGATTGGAGCTCCGTCTGGATAAATGTGAATTCATGCAGACTAGTGTGAAGTATTTGGGATATGAGATAGATGGGAGAGGCATTAGAGCGGACGATACGGGTGTACGAGCTGTAGATGATTTTCCCGTCCCCTCGAATGTACATGCTGTGCGAAGTTTTTTGGGTTTAACATCCTATTTTAGGAGGTTTGTGAAAGATTTTTCGACAATCGCTAAGCCTTTGACAGATTTGACAAGGAAGGACAAGGTTTTTGAATTTGGTCCAGAGCAATTGAGGGCTTTTGAGTTACTTAAGGAAAAACTTACACAATCACCAATATTGGCGTTATATAGTCCAAAGGATGAAACGGAGTTACACTGCGATGCCAGCAGTGTGGGATTTGGAGCAATACTTCTACAAAAGAAGGAGGATGGAAAACTGCATCCGGTATTCTATTTTTCAAAAAGGACTAGTGAAGCAGAATCGAAGTACCATAGTTTCGAGCTAGAAACACTTGCTATTCTCTACGCTTTGAGGCGTTTTAGGACATACTTACAGGGAAAGAGGTTTAGGGTTGTAACCGACTGTAACTCCCTGACAATGACACTTAACCGGAAGGAAATGAATCCCAGGATAGCTAGGTGGGCTTTGGAATTCCAGGATTACGACTACGTCCTGGAACATAGACCGGGTTTGCGTATGCAACATGTTGACGCACTCAGTAGGAATTTACATATAATGGCAATTGAGAGTAATAGCTTCGAAGAGAACTTGGTTATATGCCAGAACAGGGACCCGAAACTGCTGAAGTTGAAGGAAACACTTCAAAGGGGGCAAAGTAAGATGTTTGAAATGAGGAACGGTATCTTGTATAAGAAAACTAATAAGGACGAACTCTTATTATTTTGCGTACCCGAATCGATGGAGAGCCATGTGTTGTATAAGTACCATGACGAAATGGGACACGTCGGGATCGATAAGTTGATAGATTTAATATCAAGTAGTTATTGGTTTCCTCATTTACGAGAAAAGGCTACGGAACACATACGGAATTGTTTAAAATGTATCGCATACTCGGACAAACACGGTAGAGAGGAGGGATTTTTGAATAATATCCCAAAGTCCGCAGTTCCATTCGATGTCATTCATATTGACCACTTTGGCCCTGTAGATAATGGTAGACTTTTGAAACATATATTGGTGGTGGTCGACGCAAGCACCAAATTCGTGAGGTTATACGCTGCAAAGACCACTAGAACAAAAGAGGTAGTGGAGCATCTGAAGGACTATTTTAGAGCTTATAGCCGCCCAAGGTGCATTGTAAGTGATAGGGGGACGGCGTTCACCTCTGCAGAATTCCAGGATTTTCTCGTCGAACGGGGTATACGCCACGTGAAAGTGGCGACTGGATCGCCACAAGCTAATGGGCAGGTAGAGAGAGTGAACAGAAGCATTGGTCCAATGTTGGCGAAACTCGTCCGTCCCAGTGAGGGACTATACTGGGATATGGTTTTGGATAGGGTGGAACATGCCCTTAATAACACAATTCACAGAACAGTTGGAGAGCGACCGAGTGTAATGCTGTTTGGTCTGGGCCAAAGGGGCCCCATCATGGATTCTTTAAAGGAGTGCATACTTGATGATTTCCAGCAGGAGATTCAGGCGGACCATGGTAAGGTTAGGGAAAAGGCTTCAGCGAGACAGAGAGTTTTACAGGACTACAACAAACGCTACTTTGACAAACGTAGGAAACCAGGGACAGAGTATTTGGAGGGGGACTATGTGATGATAAGGAATTTTGATTCACATGTTGGAATTTCTAGGAAGCTGATTCCCAAGTTTAGGGGGCCGTACAGGGTAGCGAAGGTTTTAAGGAACGACAGGTATTTATTGGAAGACGTCGAGGGCTTCCAGCAATCCAGAAACCCCTACAAGGGCGTGTGGGCCATTGGGAACATTCGACCGTGGTTTAGGGGCAAGGATCGTATTGATCCATCGCGAGATCAGGTGATCTCGCTGGTCAGGGTGGCCGAATTGTAGCATGTGTATTCTTTGGTTATGGCAGTTTCCCTGAATCCATTATGTATTCGTTTATACATGAGACGCTTGTGTATGCGCACATGGTTACAGTTATTAGCTATTAAGATTTTACATACTTCGTGTACATACATTTTATTTATTCTTTTTATTTATTCTTGTTTCCTCTATCTACATTGTTTGCCATTAATTTATATTACGTTGTACTCTTTTGTACGCCTGTGTTTTGCATTACATTGTCGTCACTGTCTCTTTTATATTGTATAAGTATTTGTTAAGCACGATTGTAACATACACTTTTGGTGGTGGTTTTTAGCTTTAAGCAAATCCTAATAAACAGCATATGCTCAGTTGAGTTGTGATCATTGAAAAGTTTGGTTGTTTCATTATAAACATTCAGACACTTATATTAGTTTTATTAGTAATTTTGGTTAGATACAAATATACATGTGGCAAAAAGCAATAAGTGCTTAATGCGACTCAAGCAAAAGTTTTAAACAATCGCTCTTGTAAGATTTTTCAAGAAGCCGCAAAATAGCTACAATATTTCTTAAAATTATGTTAGAAACTTAAAGCAGTGTTCCTGAAAAATAAATCACTCTTAGTTATTAGAAGCAACGTATTTTTGATATTATTTATATCTGAAATTGAGCACAATGGGACCTTTTAGGGCCCGAGTGTGCAGGTCTCACGACTGGCAGGTGTTTGAAATTGATAATTAGTATTTTGTTATTACTTTTTGTTTTAAATTATATAATTATCTTTATACCTGCATTATTTGGCCTGCAAAAGCTTTGAAGGTACATATGAATTGATAAATAAAATAAAACAATTTTTCCTTTTTGTTACAGATATATACACATGTTTTTAACTAACCAGAGTTAAAAATAACTTAGTTCTAATATTTTAAACAGATCGAAATTAAACTTACCTTTTGGAGTTGAATTTATCCTCCAATAAGGCGTTTGATAATCAACTTATTATATTTATAGCAATTATAGTCAGATTTGACTACATTAAAAATGTGATTTGATGTTAAATCTGCTAAATTCACTTCTTTCAGTTTAAGTTGCTTGTACACATAAAAAATACTGGCAGTAATATTAAGAAATCAATCAACAGCATTTATTCAAGTTGTTTGGCATTTTTGTTAAGTTTTTTTTCTTGTTATCTATGGTTAATATTTAATTCAGGGTTCTTTTTGATTATGTTATTTTCAGACTTCTGAAAACTAAGTAGTGGGTAGACTAAGATACATATGTGCATATACACGCATATGTACATACGCGCATTCATACATGAATATCTACATATGTACATACATAAGTTATACTGCAAGGAAAGTAATAAAATATTTAAGTTTTAAATTTTACATTTTTTTGTAAAACTCGTAGCCGCCAGCAGAAGAACTGTTCCGAATCAGCGCAAGTTGCAACACAAAATATTAACAAATAATATTTCTATATAGTAAATATAAGCAACAAATATTTTTGTTATACATATTGTATTCACCAGGTAAATTTGAGAAAATAGCAACAGAAAAAAAAGTTGCAATGTTATTTTAATGAAAATCTTCAAGATATAGATGTATATTTTTCTTTGATGAGTAATTTTTTCCACACTATCACACTCCACATATTAGATTTTATAGGTTAAATTCATTCAAAGTATTTATATATGCCTCGAAACCTGTGTACAATATTTCATCCACTTTTTCAACAATTAATTTAACTATTTTTAGACAAAATTAACAAAACATCTATATTTTAGAAAAGCTACACAGAAGAATGACCCGAAGACGTCGACTGCAAAACCGTATTTGACAGTAATTATTCATTCATAGTTGTTGTCTTTATTATACTGTAGCAACGGCCATGAGGAGTGTCATTATTAACGGATATGATGGAATTGGAACACATTTAGCTTCACAGCGATTATTTAAGAGAATATATAATTAATTTTCGACTTTTTTTTCTTGGTTGGCTTCTTTACAACGAAGAAGCTTTTCATTTTATTTATTTCTGAGTGACTAGTTACCTAGCGATAGTTTGTAAGATATTACATTATTAGCTTTTAGTAACAATCAAGCTCCTTAATTCCGGCTAATAAGTTTTACGTCGTACTCCACAATATCAAATAAAACGTACCAATATGAAGTAATGAAAGCCGTAAACATCATAATTAGTTATTAAGTAATGTGAAACCAATTTGTATAAAATGCAAATTATTAGAGGTCTGAAATAACAATAGCTTAAATCTCATTTATTTATTTTACTTCTAGATATATGAAATGACTTTTTACAGTTCTATTGAAAGCAGAGAATGCCTCTGATTGAAAGCAATGTATTTCTTTAATAAATTATTAATTGAATATATGTATATTGCTTTTCGTTTTATACCACTACTAAAATTTTTAGTATTTATGAAACTTGGCAACCCTACAAGGCGGCAGTGAAAATGTAAACAAAGTCTTTTATTAAGTTTTTTATCACTTTCATGCCGCAAAAATTAAAAAGTAAATATGAATCCATTAGAGAAAATTCATGTTTTAGATGAAATTGAAAAGGAAATAATATTATGTTTGCAAAGTGCAGGTAGAGTAAGCGAAATTTATATTGAACTTTATTAATAAAAACATTCTTCAGGACTTGCGCTTCAAGAACTCAGCAAAGAAAAATCATCCCAAAAAAACGCCGAAACTCAGACACAACAATTCACAAAGTCATTATCAAATGTTGAAATGAAACTTAGTGAACAAATTAATTACTTAACACAAGTATCAACTGGTCAGCCTCACGAAGGCTCCGGCTACGCTTCAGCCAAGGTACTTCAAATGGCTTGGCATAGAATTTCGCACGTTAGATCCAGGGTAAGAGAATTGGAAGAAACTAAGGCAAAATATACACATGCTGCAAGACAACAGCAGCAGCAAAGGCAACAACAGCACGCTGCTCAGCAGGCTGCTGCAGCAGCTCAGCAACAGATGGCTCAACAACAACAACAGCAGCAATCTCATCAAGATTCTAATGCCAATGTGGGCCCCGGCGGTATTATGCAGCAGGATGTTACAATGCAACAGAGCAGTGCAAACTAACATATCCAACGTCTGTTCTTAGCTAAAACACACTATGTACATATTTATAGAATAGTTATATCAATGTAACTGTGAGCGAAAACAGTTTAAAAAATTCATACCTTGATATGAAACGGTTATTGTGTAAAACAATTCATTTATTCTAGGTCATGTTTGCAACTGAAATCTTTCGTTGGCGCTTGCAACTACGTTACATTTTTATTAATAACTACTTTCATGTAATATTTTAAAATGCTTTTCTATGGAAAGATTTAAGATTTCGTGTTTCTAATGTCACTTTAAACACCTTATATCAGATGACATGTAATTCGAAATAAAAACTTCGAATTTGAATTTTAACACAGCAATTCAAGCCATTTGTCAAAATGTTCTGGGTTAAATTATACATTGGTACTACTACAAAAGACAGTAAGAAAAGAAAAACAATAAAACGATTAGTTTAAGTTAAATATTGTTCTTCAACGCTCGTTGCTTGGACGCTAGACCTTGATAGCAATTTTCAATACAACACATAATTTTGTCTACACCTAAGAGAATACCTAGAGTCTATAAACAACATTCAAATGTTACAGACGAGTATAAAAATGAAATTTTTAACATCGAGTTACCGTAACTACGAATATGACAGATTGTGTTGCAGCATACTCAAGGGTAAATAAAACAATGCATGTATTTTATAAAAAACTTGTTAAAGTTTCATCTTCGATGATTATCATAAATTTCGTTCAATAAAGATATAAAGTAACTATAAGAGCAACATATAAATTTAGTGTTATGATTTATTTGTTTCTTTATTCTTTTGATTTATATTTTGCCCAACATTGAAAAAATTATTTTCGCAAACAAAGCGAACGCATTGTAGCAATACATTTCTCTCATGTCTTATATCCGTTTCCAGTAGTTTTTCCAAGAGAGTGTTTTGTTTTCTCAGACGTGCCTTACGATAATTTAAACCAAACTTTTTACTTTGTTTTGGCACAACCATTTTGTGTGTCTTTAATTCGAGGCTTTTACTTTTCGGCTCATTCAATGAGTTTGGCTTTGGTTGTTGTTCAGGTTGTGAAGGGAAAACTTGAATACTTCTTTGTATTGGGGCTTCTTCCGGTGCTTCGTCGTCAGACATCTTTTGGCTGCATGTTTCACTCTCTACGGCACTGAACGTTTTCTCCATAAGATTTATCAGCAACGCACTAGACTCCTGCCCATCGTTTGCAGTGACATTCAGTGGTTCAATGTACTCCTTTTGATTATGTGTTTCCTGTTTTTCTTCAGCAATATCACAACCTTCGTTATCACAAATATCGTTATTCAAAGAAAAGTTTTCAACTTCCTTGTTTTCGACATCTTGACTATGCGAATCATTACTATCGTTAGCACTATCTGTTCTGATGTTTACGACTTCTTCTTCATTACATCCATCACTGTCAGTTGACTGATCGTCGTCCGAACCATACATACCCACAAGTCCGAATAAGGCATTTGTTACTGCAGCTTTCTTCTTTTCATTAAAATGTTTATAGTTTTTAAGTTGACTAGTTCCTCTAAACATGGCTACACCGCAGCAATTTAATTTGTTGTTATCTTCTAACACCTCTTTCTGATGGTGTTTGGCTGCTTGTACTTTTGGCTGTATTTCTATAGTTTTTGACTTCTTATTTTTACGTTTATTAAATTTGGAATTTTTTCTATTTTCTTCTCTGGGCTTCTTATCGTCTGAAGCAGCTTTATTTTCTCGAATGTTGGGTTGAGCACGTTTCCTATCGTTAGCCTTGCCAAAACGACTTTTGCTCTCTTCTAACCGTTCTCCCCTCTTTTGGCGTTGTTCTTTAGCTTTCTGTTTTAGCAACACATTTGCTAAAGTAGGATATCTTTTACGCCTTTCTTCCCGCCAAGCAGCTATTTCCTCTGGTGTACTTAGCTTTTTGAATTTGTCAAATAAACCGGAAGAGTGCAACGCATTTATATGTTTATCCATTATAGAGGGATGCCCTTTGTAAAGGCAACCCGCTACTGGGCACTTTTCATGTTGAGCTCGATGTAACTTTAAATCATCCACTGAGTGAAACTCTATTTCGCATGCTTCACAGTAATGTTTCTCGGGAGTGTTTATTGTTATGGCTTCCTCTTGGGTTTGTACAGCATGATTTCTGAGATATCTGGCAGGTAAAGTAGCACCATGCTTGCCATACATTGGTGGTGGCTGTTTCTCACGTGGTAGTAACGACATTCCAGAAGGAGTAAGATAATGTGGTTTCGGCTTACAGTCATCTCTTAAGTTTTTATTGAAATTAGGTGATGGTAATGCAAATTTAAATGGTTTGTCCATTTTGTCCATACTAAATCCGATTTGTTTAAAAATTTCTAAAATATCAACATGGTAAAATTCAAGGCGAGTTCGCTTTATTTATCTATGAATTCGCCTTTAATTAGAAGTTATAACAGTATTGCCGTGTTTCAAGAAAATTAATTTTTCTAGGAAATCACAGCAGAAAAGAAATCCACAAGGAACTTCGGTATCAGGTAGTCGCAAATATACAACAAATACACTAACAAACATTTCATGTATTTTGTTGGTAGAAATCTGTAATAGCTGTCACCCAAGGCAATTTTAGCTGGGCAATTCTTAAGTTTATAGAAGCATTCGGTGTGGGGTATAAAAAGTGAAAAATGATTGCTTGTACTTGACGATTTTCTTTTGATCTACAATTGGCTATTCTTTTCGTTAGCTAGCACTTTGCATTTCTTTTTATTCTCTGTTTCGGATCGTGGTGTACACACAGCTGTACTACAAGAGTTTAAAATATTAATAGTAAAAAAAATAAGCAAAAAGGTGTTTATGTGAAACTATTTAATTTATGAAGGGTGTACGCAGTATATTTAATACCGGTTTTGTATATTGTTATTGTTTTTCTCAGAGTAAAATACAAACAAGTGTCCAATTTTATGAAAATAAATGCTAAAGGAAACACAAAAATTGCTATCAAAAATGTCGCGTGTAGACACGAAAGCAAGTTCAAAAGAGAATCGAACGGGAATTACCTAACTCAATTGCATTTTGTGATCCAGGACTTATCACTCTAGATGGAGTGTTGACAAGAGTTTCTTTAACAGAAGTTGATCTGTGTGAACCGGTAATAGTAACGACTTTGACATTTCTTTCCCCAAGCTTGCTTATATGATGAACCTGGCAACTCTAATGTATAAACAAAACAAATAAGCACAAATGGATATCAAATTGAACCAAAAGAATATAATAAAATTAATAAATTTATACCGCTCCTACCCACTCTTATGGGATATGGGTAATAAATCTTATCGTCGAAAGGATTTGAAAATTAAAGCCTTTGAAGATATTGCAAGGGAGATGCATATGCCTGTGGAAGTGATTAAAAGTAAAATCAGGAACTTGCGTACTACTTACACCGCTGAAAAGAGGAAGATTAAAATAAAAACATCTGGTTCAGGAGCGGAAGACCAATACGTTTCTACATTGCCATGGTATAGTGAGATGTCTTTTCTGGACAATTTCATTGTAATCAGAAAAAATACCGAGTTTTCAATGGAGGTAAATACATAATCAGTTATAGTTCCAGAAATACCTACATATGTACATAAATGGTTGTTGGTTGGTGCACTCGTATTGCATACGAGTATATCAATGGTATTACAACTCAAAATGAGTAATTTAAAAAAAAAAAACAAAATTCAAAGTAATACTAGTTTCTAAAATGCTAATTTTAATTCAAAACGTAAAAATTGTATCCATCTCTTTGGAAGTGGGTGTGCGATACATAGGTACCTGTTCTCGTAGATAGATGAAATGAATGATTTACGACAGAAAAATGGTGTTGAGTTTCCCGTGTAAATTTCCGTAAAGGAAATTTTGGTGAAAACATAGTCACTAATATTTTTTTATAAATGATAAACTAACAGGTAGAAACAGGTTCCGTATACATATGTACTTTCGAGAAAAATTGACTCTGCTTCGCAAACCGATTTTGGTAAAATCATCTTTTTTAGAATTGGCTTTTATTTTGGTGCTTGCTATATTTTAATTTTTTACTTTTTTTTAATAACTTTTTGTACCATCTTAACTGCTTTGGCAGCAACAAGAATTTTGTCGACTATAACCAAAATCGAAAATGTTTATTTATACTTTCTAATAAACATTTATTCCCCAGAAAGCACCAAATATTGTGAAACACTTCCCTGTATCTATAGTTGCCTTTAAAAAAATATATGGATTAAAAAAATGTTTATTATTGCTATCTTTTTATATAATTTTTGCAATTAATTATTTATTTAACGTTTTCCACTGGAAATCGACATTACCGTCCGTTACAAAATATCTGCAAAGTTCATCCCTTATGCCGTCGGCATATTTGCATGTCTTATTGGCTTGTTGACTTATTGGCGAGAATGTTGGTGAGATTACTTCATTGTTTAGTGTAATATCTGGTGCTAGGGGTTGCTCTTTCTTCTTTGTTAAGAAATTGTGTAAAACGCATGTGGCCATTACAATGGAGCCAAGCGTTGAAACATTCACTTCAATTGTCTTACAATATATACCAAACCGTTTGGCTAATCGTCCAAATGCACACTCTGATGTCATAAGTGTTCGGCGAAGTCGGTAATTGAATACTTCCTGGCTTGCGTTTAAATTTGAAAAACGACTAAATGGTTTCATTAGATGCCTATCTAATGGAAACGCATCATCCCCAATAAAAAAATATGGAATTTTGTCTCCTCGTCCAGATATGAGCTCATTAGTTTTTGGCACGTTAAGGGTGCCATTTTCCAGGGAATTGTGAATAAATGAGTCGATATAGATTGTATTGTCAGAGGTCTTTCCATTAGAACCGATATCCACAAAGATAAATCGGCAATGCGCATCCACTGCTGCAAAAAGCACAATACTGTGAAACCCTTTGCAATTGTAAAATTGTAATCCACTATTTGGAGGCGCTTTGATGTGAATATGTTTTCCGTCTAAAGCTCCTAAAACGTGCGGGAAATGCCATATATCCTGGAAATCGTGTGCAATTGCCATCCACTCTTCTTCAGAAGTGGGCACCTACAAATAAAGATTTTATTTCAAACAAACAAGCAGTTTATAAAATTATATTCATTACAATTGGTTGCGAGAAGCATTCTTGAATCTAATTAATAACAAATAATTAACAAGGATGTTATTTTCTTTTCAGTGCACTTCCAACTCTGAGAACTTTAAAGAGGAAGAGCTAGATGAGGACGAAGAAATTGTTAGAACCCAACCTACAAAACCAGAATCTGCGAAAGAGTACGGAAATAAAAAGCCTCGTAAAGACACTGCATCAGATAAAATTGACGAGATCTTAGAAAGAGTTATAAATGAAAATGAAACGGATTACACAGCATTCGGTGCAAGTATTGCCCAACAACTTGCAAATATGCCTGTCGAACATGCCTATGAATTAATGAGTGAAATTCAAAGTGCGATAACCCATCGAAAGATAAACGAACTTCGTAAAAATCGCATTCAACGAGTAACGGCATTCTCTGACACAGCCAGCAGCAGCAGTAATAATCGCATGTACCCTTCCACTCCTTCCCCTGATATAGTTGGTTTGACTGTTACAGAAACTAAAATAGATTTTGATTCAGATAACGAAACCATTTTATGTTAATATTCCTACAAAACTTGTGTGTACCGTATATTAACTTCAAAAATTTCGTAAACAAACCGGAAACTAAAAGAGCCCTTAGACCATATAGCGCCGCCTGACGGCACGGTATGATGACAGAGAAAAAACATGTCTAATATCGTGTTTGCTGATTTACCAGGCATGATTCGATGGCTTTTAAAAATTTTTAATACGAAACAATCGTGCAAGTGTAATAGCTGGGACTGTCAAACACAATGCGAATTTCATTTAACTTTTTGTTAACGAATAATAGAGATGGCTTGAGAAGAGCGCTCATTTTGAAAGGAATTTTATTAAAATTGACAAAGTTTAACGAAATTAAAATTATATAAGTACATAAATAAAACCATTATTTATTTTATTTGTTTCTTTTTTTATCTATTTTAGTCCTTCCTGCGCATTTAAAGATTTGAGACTACATACAACTTAACTATAAACAACAATTGTAATTATTTGCTATACTTATCATCTTTCTAATTGTTTTCTGTATTTTTCAGCCGTTTATAGAATTTTCTAGACTCAACGAAATGTCGGCGGTTCAAAAAAACAGAAAACCGTTAAGGGTGTAAGGCCCAACACCTGAGTATATAAGATACATACCTACTTGTATACATTTTTTACCCAATTTAAATAATGATATAACTATTAGTTCTGCATTATTAACTTGAAAAATTTATTTTTTTTTTTTTTTTTTGACTATGACGCTATTGCAGCAAAGACTCGATACGTATGTGTATGTACTTACTGTTAAAAATATTTATATTAGTTTAACTTGAATTTTTTGTATTATGTTGCAAAATAAATAAAACTGAATTAATTTTTTTCTTCTTGCTATCTTTTAATGTATCATCAATTACTGAAGTAGAAACCAGCTCATGCATTATCATGAACACTAGCTTCCCCGTCAGTGATTGATGTATTCTGATATTTGACAATAATTACATGCACATATGTATGTATGTATAGTTCGTTCATGGCTTAGTGTTTTCCACTGTTTATATACATTCAATTTAGCCAGGTGTGAGATCAGGCCATCTGTGTTCTAATAGGTCCCATTGTGTTATATGTATGTATGTGCATATGTATATTAACGGCCTAATTCATAAACACATTATAAGAGTATTATAACCAACTTATAAGCAAAAATCCCGAAGAGTGTATTCATAATCGACCTATAGCTTATTATGCTGCTTATAACCATCTCATAAATTGGATATTTTTATTGTGGCCTCTACCCAACTATAAGCGTTTAATAGTGAAAATTATTGAATTGATGATTTTTTTATTTTAACACTATTTATCAATTTTTGCTTCTTAAATATGTCTATATGATTGCAATTCATTGTTTCTTGCACCAAATCATCATTACGCGTTAAACTATAAAATTCGAATATATGTATGTATGTAAGTCGGTTAAATTCTACTGATAATATGGTGTAAAAATCGGTAATATACACTCATAAAGACACATTAACCCTGCAAAAAGCATCTCATTTTTTTATCAAACTAATTTTTCTTTAGTTTTCACATAAATTTTACCCCCTAATTCATAAAAATTTCTTATTTCAGCTTATAAGCTGGTAATAGTTATCATACACTAACAGTGTTATAAGCAACTCATAAGAAATTCAATTCATAAACACATTATATGGGTGAAATAACTATTAAATTGTTTTATTAATTTTGTACTTTATTGTTGGCAATACCATGCAATGCTCACTCTCATTTTGTGCCTAGTGCTGCATATATGAGATGTATGTAAGAAACTGATTATGTGGGTAGCTGCGAAAAATGCAAAATATTATTTACTTATATAACATAATTTTGTTCGAATATGAAATAATTTATTGGTTTACCTATTTTTATTGCAAAAAATATGTATACAAGGCTTTGAATTGTAAAAAAAAATTGTTTCTAAACACATTTGTTTAACGACTGGTACCAAAAGTAGTCGACTACTTACTCTCTAGCATTTGTTTGTGTAGCACTATAATTATTTACAAATATTTTTCATGAAAACATAATGAAAAGTGGTAAATATTATTTAATTTGCAAATATCTTTTATTAAAATTATTTTATTGCTGAATTCTTTCTTCCCAACTCTTCATCAACTCAACGAATGTCTCTTTATCAAACGCTTATAGTTAGGTAGAGGCCAATGCGTGTGTATACATTGTAAATACAGGCAGGATCGCTACTGTTGTTTGTGCGTAGATATGTATGTGTATGCATGCATGCATACATACATATGTATGTATTTCTTTGTGTATTGTATCGATACAAGTCGTCAAAATACTTGTTGTAATTTATGTGAAAACTAAAGAAAAATTTGTTTGATAAAAAAATGAGATGCTTTTTGCAGGGTTAATGTGTCTTTATGAGTGTATATTACTAATTTTTACACCATATTATCAGTAGAATTTAACTGACTTACATACATACATATATTCGAATTTTATAGTTTAATGCGTAATGATGATTTGGTGTAAGAAACAATGAAATGCAATCATATAGACACATTCAAGAAGCAAAAATTGATAAATAGTGTTAAAATAAAAAAATCATCAATTCAACGATTTTCACTATTAAACGCTTATAGTTGGGTAGAGGCCACAATAAAAATATCCAATTTATGAGATGGTTATAAGCAGCATAATAAGCTATAAGTCGATTATGAATACACTTTTCGGAATTTTTGCTTATAAGTTGGTTATAATACTCTTATAATGTGTTTATGAATTAGGCCGAACAAGTATTTTGACGACTTGTATCGATACAATACACAAAGAAATACATACATATGTACATAGGCATGCATGCATACACATACATACCTACGCACAAACAACAGTAGCGATCCTGCCTGCATTTACAATGTATACACATGCATTGGCCTCTACTTAACTATAAGCGTTTGATAAAGAGACATTCGTTGAGTTGATGAAGAGTTGCGAAGAAAGAATTCATCAATAAAATAATTTTAATAAAAGATATTTGCGAATTAAATAATATTTACCACTTTTCATTATGTTTTCATGAAAAATATTTGCAAATAATTATAGTGCTACACAAACAAATGCTAGAGAGTAAGTAGTCGAGTACTTTTGGTACCACTCGTTAAACAAATGTGTTTAGAAACAATTTTTTTTTGCAATTCAAAGCCTTTCATACATATTTTTCGCAATAAAAATAGGTAAACCAATAAATTATTTCATATTCGAACAAATGTATGTTGTATAAGTAAATAATATTTTGCATTTTTCGAAACTACTCAAACAATCAGTTTCTTACATACATCTCATATATGCAGCACTAGGCACAAAATGAGAGTGAACATTGCATGGTATTGCCAACAATAAAGTACAAAAGTAACAAAAGAGTTTAATAGCTATTTCACCCGTATAATGTGTTTATGAATTGAATTTCTTATGAGTTGCTTATAACACTGTTAGTGTATGATAACTATTACCAGCTTATAAGCTGAAATAAGAAATTTTTATGAATTAGGGGGTAAATGTATCAAAAGTGGATAAAAAACAAATTATATATACCTATAAAGTAATAAAAATAACACGAGAGAGAATTCAACTCTTTTAATACCTACATATGTATGTATGAATGAAAACCCAAATTTTTTAATTTATTAAATTATGCAGAAAATAGTAAATAACATCGTAAACTATTTTATGATTGAAAACTTTGTCCCTGAACCAAAACACATTTTTTTTTGTTAAATTAGAAAAGAATTTTAGTGCGCCCAATTCCTAGTTTATTCATCAAATAAATTTCCCATTATTACAAAATGATTTGCCTTTACGTTTATTTCTCGAGGTTCGTTTTTGAAGTACCAAAGATGTACTTGTGTAGCTGCATATATACCTACATGTTTTAGCATTAGTTTTTCTAACATACATAGTTACCTTTAAGAAATCGCTTTTTAATGCATCGCATATAGCGCGAGTCACTGCAGGAATGCAACTGGAAATGGCACTTCTAGACACTCGTGCCAGAAACTCTAAGGAGCTGTACGAATCTCCAGTAGCCAAATATCTTAAAGTTATTGCCAACCTGATCCTGGCAGGAATTGCTGCCCGCATTTGTGTATCATTTTTTTTAATTTTCGGTTCAACCTAAATATATAGTACATATGAACTTTAAAATATCTTTGTTGCAAGTTAAAATAATGGTCATTAAGAAAGATATTTATGTACTTACCCTACGTAATATTTCCTCGAATTGATTAATATTCAACTGGCGGAAATTATTACAATCTCCGACGTCCTCCTCCCAGAGCAGGTCTTTAAGCAAGTGTGCTTCTATACTTGAATCGCACCTTGTAATTAATAGAGGTTTTACCCAATATTTTCTTTTAGAAACTTTTCTCTTCAACTGTTTTTCATTCTCGATTATTTGTTTTAGTTTTAATAGTAAACAAATCTTTACAAGTTTACGTTTGGCCAACATTTTTAGAAGAACTCTCACTTGCATGTGCATAAAGAAAATCAAATTGCATGGGATATATGTAAGTGCTCGGAGAAGTTTGCGGTGATATGTGTGTGTATGTGTACAGCACTTGCATGCGAGTACTCGTATGTGTAATGACAGGCTTAACCCTGCATCTACAACTGCAAGCACAGCACTTTTACACCAGCAGGTAGCCGCACAAAATCATACTAATTGTACCAAACATTAAATAACACTAATTTAGTTTTTTGTAAACAACTTGCTGTATGAATTTTCTTGTAATATAACTATATTCGGCAAAAGGCTATATATAACACTATTGCATCGATAAATGTAAATGGAATGATTTGCTCGATTATATTTCAAAGCTTTGTTGTACTTTGTGATTTTGTGTAAAAAGCAGTTGACTACGGCCTCTGACCGATGAACTGTCAAAGGTTGTTTACAAACTGCATAAATACACAACACAAACGAGAACAAATGGAAAACAAAATACAGGGTAATTCTATAAAAATATACACGAAGTGTTTGTTGGTGTTGTATTTGTTGTAGTAGTGCGGCTACGTAGGGCTTTACACTTGGGATATCGAAAGACAGACAGACAAACGATATTTGTTGGTGCGACGTGGTGCGGTAGAGTCTGTGGTAGCCGACCATGATATTACATGATATTAGTTGTATCATGCACGATACAACTAATAAGGTAACCTTTTCCCTATAATAAGAACAAATTTTGTAAAACTTCTAAAAACTGTCAAGAAGACAAAACTGCTATAACCCTAAAAAATATGAACAGAGGTTACTCTGTTGCTTTTAACAGTTCAATTTTGTTTGGACAAGACAAGTAAATTTGACGACTTATTAGCTGAGGAACATACCATGGCTATTTCGACACAACGATAAATCAAATTTACGCGTCTCAATGTTGAGGAAGTACAGCCGAACTAAAGCACATTAAGTATTAACAATTGTGCATTTGAATTCCATGGTATACAAATTTATATTCTCAACAATATTTCTGAAGAAATTTTCTAGCGGAAATAGTTCTCATACAGTTTTTTAATAAAGCTAATAACTAGCGTTGTTGTTTCGTTTTCAGCGATGTAACGGAATGTAACACTTTGATGTGGCATCACTGTAAAATTCTTGAGTATGGCATGTTTTTGTGTGCTGTCAAATTTTCGGCATTTTTTCATGCGTGCTGGACAAGTCGAATGTAATACACGTGTTTTCAGAAGAAACCAATCGTACTTTTTGTGAAATATTTTTAGTAAATTAACATATATATTTATTAAATATGGCTGACGTTGTAGAAAAAGCTGCCGATAATGTTGCAGAAGCTACCAAAGAAACTTCCATTGAGGAAGTTGCCAAGGAAACCTCCGTAGAGGAAGTTATCAAAGAAACTGTGGAGGAAAAAACTGATGAAAAGGAGGTTGACGAGAAAGCTGCCGTCGATGAAAACGTCTCAGAAAAGGAAAAGAAAATTATAAATCAAGTCGAGTACTACTTTGGCGATGTTAATTTAACTCGTGACAAATTTCTATTGGCGCAGATTGGAAATGATGAAGATGGTTGGGTGCCCATCAGCGTCTTGTTGACATTTAAACGTTTAGCTGCTCTTACCTTAGATTCAAATGTAATCGTTGATGCACTCATGAAATCAGACAGCGGTTTGTTGGAAATAAGTGAAGACAAATTGAAAATCAGACGTCATCCAGAAAAACCCATACCAGAACACAACGAAGAAAGACGCAAGGAAATTATAACACGTTCCGCTTATGTTAAAGGCTTCCCCACAGATATCGATATGGATTCTTTACTAAAGTTCTTTGCTGATTTTGATAAAGTCGTCAACGTTGTTATGCGTAAATATTTGGATAAAGCACAAAAGCTATATAAATTTAAGGGTAGTGTTTTTGTCACGTTCGAAAACAAGGATCAAACAGAGAAATTTATTGAAAAAGAGGTAATTTTATAACCATTGGTATTGTTAATATATATTTATGGGTGGCTATTATTGTGTCCAAATGGAGTGTAAAAGTCGAAAGGGCATTATCGTCACTACTCACGAAGTAGTCAGGCTCTTCATGCATATTTTCTAATATTAATCTAAAGGGTTTGGTATAAAGAAAAAAGTATTTTAATAAAAAAAATAGCTTTGATACTTAACTACAAAAAATACAAATCTGTTATATAGATAGAGCTAAGCAAAAGTGTCCAGCTCAAAAACTGAATAATATAACGAAATTCTAATCTATAAAGGAGTTTTCATACCAACTTTAATATACAGCCATGGCCATAGAAATAGGACACTTCTTTAAACATTTTTTGAATTGCACTTTTTTCACCTTATATGAAAATAATTGTATTTTTATTATCAGCCAGTCTTAGTTGAGTTGGCTCTGATAATATAAAAATGTTTAACATATCTAACAATTTTTTTCTTATCTTGGAGAATATTAATAATTGAATCGGCGACGCAATTAAACGAAAATCGCTTAATTGAGCAATATGTGCAATAAAGCGAAACACCCATGTTATGTTATGTTTCGAGGGCCGCCGGTCCTGAGACCGACTCACTTGGGTCCTAGAAAAGGTCCCGTTGCGAAACACCCATGCGTAGATGGAAAATAACACGCATTCTTTAATTACATATTAAGTTGAAAAATTGTTTAGGTTTATTAAAACAAAATAAAAATCAGGTACTTTCATCGTACAATGTTTATAAAGGAACAGAACCAAGACCTTTTTGCATCAAAATAACTTTTTTTACGTTTGTATAGCAAAAAAGAAAAAAACTTAACTCGACGGAATCAATTAAGCGAAACAGTTACTCTTGTTATTCGCAATGAGGTCTTAATTTGCGAAACAATTAAGCGGGTGACGCAATTAAATGGGTATTTTAACATAGACATGTATACTGAATGATTTCGTTCCATATGATTTTTAGTGCAATAAAGCGGGAAACTCAATTAAGCGGAAATAACTGTATTAATAAACTAAAAGCCTCCGGCAGAATTTGACTTCAGTTTTGTGAGATCCACGACCCCCTCTACAAACCTATAAAACACATTTCTTTCAAAGCCGGGCTTCCTTATTCTAAAGTTTCCCCGAAAAAGAAAACCAAAGTCTTGCAAACTTGTTAAGTGCTAATCTGATCCTTTTATGTCTTATCGACAAATACGACAAATAAGGAGATTAAGAGAAAAATTAAATACGGAAATTTCCAACTGTTATCTGAAGAAGATTAAATAAGCAAATTTATTTCGAGGACTTGGTAGTAAGAAGCCACACATGCAAAAAATAAATTGTGAATCGCCTTAGGCCGAGGCCACGCATAGCGGTGAGCGGCAAAAAATTAAAACATATGGAATGCTACTGAAGTGGCCACGCAATGAGCGGCATTTCTGAGCGGCTAAGCGGCGCCGCTCAGGAATAGAACTTGTTCTAATTTTTAGTTGATTTGAGCGGCAAAGTATAAACATGGCAAAAGTAAATGCGGGGCTTATAATTTCATCTGTACAAAGCTATTATGGCAAGATAGATTACAAAATTTTAAAAATAAAAATATAACCGATAAATTATGGAGTGAAGTTGGTGAAATTTGTGGTTGGCAAAATCTGTCTGGAAATTTGCGTAGATTTATATATAAATGGTTAAATTCCCCGTAATGTCGCCTTTCTTGATTTATAGGATGAATACCAAATCTTTTTTTTTTAACCGATTAAATTTTTATAAATATGAATACGATTTTCGCTTAAAAACATTAAACAAACCTCTCTTGACAATGGCATTTAATAACTAACCGCTCAGAAACGACGCTCAGTAATAAGCCACTTGCCGCTCATTGCGTGGCCTCGGCCTTAGCGAAAATCCATAACGGTAAAAGTATTTCCTATTGGAAATACATATATTCATCCCTGCAAAAGCAGTGTTCGTCATTTAATGCATAATAAAGTTTTAGACTAATTATCCCAAACTATAGATCCGAATTCATTTGAAAACCTTCGGAATGACGTTAAGAACGCAATTGGAGAACATAAGTTTAAAAAATAGGGGGGAATTTTGGTCACAATTGGAGGAAGCACGGTATTCAATCCAAAATGAACAAATCGGAAGATTAATGGATCGTATGAACTGTATATGTGATGCTGTTATATGCTATAGATGAGCAGGTGCCAAATTATAAATTCCGAATTAGAGGCTGCCCCAATAAAGTTATGTTGCTGATACACAAGAGAATTTCACAGATTTGAATTCACACTCAGAAAATATAGAAAACTATTCAACTTGTTTAAAATTTCCTATTTCCATGACCAATTAGTTTTTTTTTTTTTTATAAATCTTTTCTAACATTAATAACTTAAAAACTTTTCTAACATTAATAATATAAATACGATAAAACATCTCGAGGTATCCGTAACGAGTGGATAATTGTTTTAAGCTCAGTAGCTATAATGAAACGGCAACAGAAAACAAGATCTGTAATTATGTATGTTCATGTATGAAAAACGCACACAGCATTCATATTTATTTAATGCACAAATACTCAATATTACTTAAAATGTATACAGGCCTGTCACAGAAATTATCCGAAAAACAAAAAAATCTGCAAGACTGCGGCTTTTTTCATTTGCGGTCCACCTCCGATGCCTCGACATTCATACGGTGTTTGTGTCTCTTACTATCTTACTATACATACCTTCATCATTTTAAATTGGTGGACCAAATTCGTGAAGCTCTTGTCCACTTCGTCTAGGGAATAAAATAAGCTATAAATCATAAAATGCCATAAGAAAATTTTGATTTTGCTCACAATTTAGAGCAGGTGTATCTCTAATTGTAATAATTTCTATGTATACATTTGGTCATACAATTACAACATTGTTGCAGGCAGGTAACAGAACTAATTTGATTCGATACCGAATCAAAAGAGCATTAATACCTCTCAAGCGAGTGAGTCATCTTGAGGGGATTTGATGGGTATTGAATTTTCCTTTTTGTTCGATTCTATAACGAAAGCTATACCATTTGATTCCGAAATAGTTTTTCTTTTAGAATTTTTCAAAGTAGACATTGTTGACATTTTTCTTTTTTTTTTCTTATTTAGCACGAATATAAAAATAGCAAATTGATCTGCAAGTGGCAAGCAAAGTATTTTGAAGAAAAACAATTGGAAAATGAGGAGAAAAAGTCCAAATCCAATAAGAAGAAAGAAAAGAAACAAAAGGAAGAAGAAACTACATTCATTCTACCAAAACGTTCTGTTTTGTATTTTGAAGGCGCTACCGAAGATGTAACCAGAGAAATTATACGCGAAGCTGTAGAAAAAGTCTCAGATGAATTTGAAATCGCTTACATTGATTTCAGCAAAGGTGAAAAAGTTGGTCATGTTCGTTTCACAGAAGAAAATACAGCAGAAAAATTCCTAGAAAAGCTTGAAGAGAAAAAGGTATGGGAGCACTAAAAAATCTATTATATATGTATGTATGTATGTATATGGTCTGTAACAATTATGCTTTTGCAGCTTAAACTGAAGGAAGACCTTGCTGTGGAAATGCGCACACTCAGTGAAGAAGAAGAACAGGCCTTCTTTGCCAAAGCGGTCGAAAATATGAAAAATCGCCGCAATCATTTCAATCACAAGAAGGGCGGTGGTCACAATCACCATCATCATGGTCGCAAACGTCGTGGCGGCAACAATGATCGCAATGAACAAAAGAAAGCTAAAGTTGATGAATAAATTTTAACCTCATAACTATTCTCCCACCAAAAAGAATAATCCTCTCATTCAACACTCCTTTACATAATTTAATATAAATATTTTATATGTACAACTCTAATGCAAATCCTTATTACTTAAAGAAGTATTTATGTAACTTTTTATTTTAGAAATTGAATATAACAAAAAAGTTGTTTTTTTTTTTGTTAGAAAACTTTTTTGTATTGCAATCTATCACATTTTAGATGTACTATAAAATACAACTTTCTGTTTGGTCGTGAAGATAAGAAAAAACCAAGTTTTTTATGTAAATTTAAGTTTTTAGTTTCTTAAAGATAAGACGTAGGTTTCTGTTGAATAAAAAAACTACTACTTTGAATAAATAAAGAGTTTAATAATTCCTATAAACAAAACAAGCCGCTTTTTATTTCAGTAAACTGCTCCTATCAGCTGTATTTTGCATTTTTGCTAAACTGAATTTCGCATCACTATGTTCTCTTTCCTTTTCAATCACAGCACTGAAATTGCTGGTGGAAGTAAAACAAATCAACTGTTTTTATATACCGGCTAGCCATGGGGATGATCTGTTAGCTCCTGATAGAGACAAGATCCTCTGGACGTTGAATAGTTTTGACCCATTCAGGGCACCGGGTCCGGACGGTGTCATACCTGCTGACTGGCAAAGAAATGCAGGAGGCTTATTCTGTATTGCGATGCGAAAATCAATGCGATGCGAAAATGCATCAATGCGAACAATTGGTATTCGGTATTGCGATAATCGCATAGTTGATTTTTATTCGCATTTCAAATGCGAAAAGGTGGCAATTCGGTATTCTGCATTGCGAAAACGAATGTCAAACAAACGCCATTTTCGCAATATTTATTCGAAAGCAAAATAGCTATCGCAAAGCACAAAAATGTAAGTAAACAATAATATTTTATTTATTTATTCATCATATATTTATTATTTAATTCAGGGAAAGCAGCAATAAGACCACCAAAGCGCGTCAATTTCAAATAATGGTAGATTTTATGAATTTATAATATTATTTAAGACGTATACAAATGCTTCTTTATTTAATCTAAAATTTTTTATAAAGCTGAAAAAAGAAATGTTCTGCATACATAAGTAAACATTTATTTTTCGAAAGCATAGTGCATAGAAAGTAAATTACCTTTTTTCATACAAGCTCAGAATATCGGATTTGCTTCTAAGCAATCTTCTCTGTATCCTTTCATTTTGCTCATGCTCTTCTTCGTCGTCGAACCATAGTGCCACAGAATCCATTTTTATTTTTTTTACAGAATTTCCAAAAAAAATTTTTTAAACTATTTTCACACCCAAACAATTTTTTTTTTTTTTTTTAATTTGACATTTGTTGACGCTGACGATTATTGTGCAGCGTTGCCATGTTTTGAAATAAATTGCGAATGCGATTGCGAAAGTCTAACAGAATACCAATTTTCTTTCGCATCGCATTTCATTTGCGCATCGCATTGATTTTCGCATCGCAATACAGAATAAGCCTCCAGAACTTGTAATGCCATGTTTAATGAGGATATACAGGGCCTGTCTTAGATGGTGTTTAGTGGTCTTCATTCCACTCTCTGTGTGTACTTTACTCTCTTGAGGGTTTTGAAGAGAAGAATCTGGAACAAAAGGAGTATATTATAGTTGCCTTTCTAGATATATAAAGTGCTTTCAATAATGTGGAATCAGGAGCTATAATTATGGCTCTGAATTCACTGAATATTGATTGCTTTATACGGAATTTACTGACTAACAGGGTCATAACCTCTAGTATGGGGCAGGCCACCATTCTCTTCGAGGACCCAAGTGGGCCGATCTCATGACCGGCAGCCCGCGAAACAAACATAACATACATGTCTGTTAATTAAGTGAAAAAGAAGTCATCACCATATCTACATTAATAAATTATTTATGATTCTGAAGAAGAGGTACTGAATTTCTGTCATTGGAACAAAGTAGTTTTCATTACTTTGCAGTCGCCAAGTGACTTGAAAACGCCAAAGTTATCTTTAGATGTTCTGTAACTCGACGGGTTTGTTGGCAAAGGGACAAGCTTCGTTGAATTTGGTTACAGAAAATTTCCCGCAAATCAGTCACTTTGGGGTAAAATTCCAAAGGGGGTTATTAAAAAACTATTTTATAGTTAGATGGAAGTGTGTTTGACTTCATGCAGGTTTATTTTAGTTTACTGTTAGAATTGAGAAAGATTTTTTTTTTGTGATAAAATTGGAGTGATCAACATTTTTTTTGAGAAGACAAGAAAAGTAAAGTTAAAGAGCTACTGGCTGGGGTACACGCCATGGCTGTTTCACTTCCACCACGACGATCACCAGCAGCCTAATCGCTTCGAAGCTAGATCATGACTAATTGCACAATAGCGCTTAGCCTTCCTACTACCAGAGCTCTTCATTATTGACTGCCTACATTTACTCATATCGACCAACTTTCTATTTTATCACTGTGTCTTTCTGTTGATTGGAATATATTTTATACATACATATATTCTCTCACCAACATCCTATTGATTTTTGCACTTGTTGCTATTGTATCAGTGCATTAATTTTATTTTAATTTTAATTATTAGTCGAACTATATGATTTTATCAGGCTTAAAAATTTCTTTCCTCTGTTTGTTGTCAAAGAAAAAAGCTAAAATGAAATGTTTGCTACCCAGAAACAGCCGGTTGTCCACCCAGCTATAAAATTTTACTTTTCTTTACTTAATTAATCTTGATTTACAAGTGACAAACCAAGGGTTGAACTTGAGCCTGAAAAGTAATTTAATATATGTAAATGTATACAGAGAAAAAAGCACCTGATAAAGTAGAACAAAATCAATAAGATATCTCTATGGTTTTTTTTCAAGAAGGATTCCTTATTATTTTAAATGGGAAAACCTGATTGAAAAAACAACAATTAATGAAATTAAAAAGATGATTTACGTGTGTTTATATAGGAAACTAATAAAACCAATAGGGAAAAATTAATAGGATAACCTAATAAAATCAATAAGAAATCCTTATTGTATACAATTTACAAGAAAACCTAATAGAATCAATAAGGTCTTCTCTATAGAATTTTTTTTTTGGTACCATGCAAATCGGAAACTGAGTAAAAACAAACGTGAGTAACAAGTTTTCTTCTTGGTTTTATGTGTTTTTCTTGCTGAGACAATTAATAAGATTTGCAACATGGAAATAATAAGAAATACCCATAGAAAAATCTTCTTTTCTCTCTGCTGGGATACCCCTCAGCCTAAAAACGTTTGAAAGAGAACAACCTTATTGAATCTATTAGGAAGTTTTCGCTCTGTGTATGAAAACCCATAATATTTTCATGTTTAAGAAATATTCTTTTTGTGTTGTTTTTTTATTATTAATTAATTAAGCCTTATGGAAATAATTTACATTATAAGGGAAGTGAATGCTTCTTAAATCTTAAACTTAAACGAAATTGTGTAGGCGATAAATTTTTAAATGATTTGTTTTCCATAAATTGGATTTCAAAATCAAGTATTTGAAAGAAAACCAAAACAATTACAAATGTTTGCTTACTACTTAGTATAAGATTAGCGGGTGGGGTTAATTATTTATGTAGATAAATGAAATGAAAATAATTGAAAGCTTAAATTTGTAAAATTAAATTTTAAAAATTATCAGTGTTGTTCTTATACATAAATTTTAATTTTAAAGTTGTTCCACTAGAACAAGAAAATAAATATCTAAGTGTATATATTTTTTGCTTTGCTGCATCCTCTGCTTCAGTTGTAATAAAACTAAGAAAACTTATACGATAAACATAGTTGTAATTAGAAAATTGAATATCTTAATAGGAATTGTAATAATTGACAGTTTAGCGATATCGAACTCGCACGTTCAAAACATACCTATTTTGTATTCATGCCAACAACTGCTCAATGTCGATATCGATCAACTGATCATAAGTTTTTATGCTTTTCATTTTGAATACTCGAAACACAAATATTAACGAAACTAATTAAAGTCAAAACAAAAAAAAAAAAAAAAAAAACGAGAAATTTATTTCTTAAATATAAAAACAAAGTGTAGAAGGTCCTTAATTAAGTCCTAAGTGCGAATATGTAAGTATTGAAAACGAAATGTTTTTGTTGCAACATGATATTGAACAAAACAAAAAGAGATGTAAGTATGTAAATGGAAGAAAGTCTTGTAGCGAAAATTCAAACAAAAGAAAAATATGTATCTAGAAATCTATAAATTGTTTGACAATTTCCGAAACAGATAAGTAGTTATAACAAACGATAATGTGCGTTTAAATCCACAAACAATTCGTGTTAAAGTCTTTTAGACTGCAAATTTTCAACAAGACAAAATAAAATTTCCTTATTTTACAGTATAAATGATATGAAACTCAAAGCATTTGTATCAGGATTTTGTTTCTCTAATTCGAACACTTGTTTACTAATTTTTTAATCTTCATGATTTGTTGTTAATTGTTCCAACATTTGTTTGTGGGTTCTTGTTTTTCTTATTATATTTAATATACATACATAATTTAAGACAAATAACATTATTATTGTTTTAAACAAACTAGTAAGACATTGATTGTTGTTACACAGAGAGAGAGAGAGAGGGAGAGAGACAGACAAAGAGAGACACAATTAAAGGTACAAACTCATGACGTACGCTCTGCAGACAATTTCTGTTTCATAGTTTTTTGGTGCGGGCAGGGCAGGGCAGGGCAGGGCAGTCAACATCCTTATTGGACAAAACTTAGCAGTTAATATTACAGTTTTTTAATATATTCCACTCTTCTTCAAAAACATGTTTGATCTAATTTAAGTTTGCCGACTGTTTCTACCCATTTAATTTCGCCTCCCCTCACTCATTTCCAAACGGGCGATAAATCCAGTGTGAGATTCTTAAGGGTTCGATTGCGCGCCGAAGAACGTTTCTGTTTGGCGGACCTTGAAATTTCCATCACAAGACCCCGGCAATCGTTGCACACGGGCACCAATTCACCACGCATTTTCTCTTGATCCTGACTCAGTTGAGAGCCCGAAGAGGACAGTGTATATCGGGAAAATTTTGTTCTGCAAAAGAAGAAAGAAACAAACATGGGAGCATAAAAATTAGCTGCAACTCAAGTACAAAGTTTTCCAAGCAAAAATTTAAATTACAAAAAACTATGACTAAGAAATCTAAGCCAGCCAGGCCGTGGTTGGAGCATGACCAGCTAAAACCTGCCAGAGTTTTTTTAGGTTAACCATGTCCGCCTCGATCCCCATTCTACTCACTCGTACGATTCATTCCCCAAAACCTTGCTATAGCTAACAGATTTGATAGTATTCTATTCTACAATTATTGTCCTGAAGAAGTTATCCGTAGGAGAGCGAAATATCGACCACAGACTAACCAGATATCCCAAAAATGACTTTTGTTAAATGGCCATATCATTTGTTTGGGGACGGGCCAGCGATGAGCAGTGCAGGAAATCGTGGCAACATGAGCGTGTGAGAACAACTAGTGTATACAAAAACAAACATAAACAATGAAAAAATGTTGTTGTAAAGTGTTTGGAAAAATATTGGTTTTGTTGTAATTTTTACGAAAAAAGTAGAAAACATAAATGAAAAGCTTTGAAAACTACGTTTTAAACATATTCCATGTATTGCTAGTGATATAGTCAATGCAAATAAAATATTAAATACAAATAAATATTATTTGTTTGCTTGCAAAGCTGTTTTGTTTGCATCAGATTTGCACTGAATTTTTCTAACCAAAAATCAAATGTAAACAAATGCGGAGCCAACCAACAGAGACAGCTATATAAAAATTTTCATGTTTGCTGTCCTTCACTAGATCCACACGTACCGTAAGGATGCCACTTTCAATATATTTGGCAATAAATTGGTAATTTTTGTAGTCTGGTAGAGCTGGTGACCCTTCTGGTTGTTTTGTGATATCGACAAAAATAATTAAATAATTTTAATAAAAGACTTTTAGCTCAAGAAAATAAACATATACCCCCTAATTCATAAAAATTATAACAGGCTTATAAGACTGCTATTTGACATATATTTGTATGGAAAATCTGTCAAATAAGAGCTTTATAAACCTGTTATAATTTTTATGAATTAGACGGATAAAATATATTCTATTCTACTATGAACTTAATTATTTATTTGCTTTAAGAGCCAATTGAAATGTATTAAGTCAGGTCCAAAAATGAACCTTTTCAAAAAATGTTTGTTGTATTTTTCAGCTGTCTATATGCCGAGACGACATGTCGTCGTTGGTGCTAATCAACTCATCAGTAGACTTGAAAAATTCTTAAAAGCTTGTTTGAAACTTAACTACTTATTCCATAATTCCCCTGAACAGAATGAGAATCAGAAATGCTCAAACAAACCTTTAACACAGCAAACATTTCTTTTTTCGTTTTGCAACACTTCTACTTTTCTTTGCAAAACGAAAAAAGAAATGTTTGCTGTGTTAAAGGTTTGTTTGAGCATTTCTGATTCTCATTCTGTTCAGGGGAATTATGGAATAAGTAGTTAAGTTTCCAACAAGCTTTTAAGAATTTTTCAAGTCTACTGATGAGTTGATTAGCACCAACGACGACATGTCGTCTCGGCATATAGACAGCTGAAAAATACAACAAACATTTTTTGAAAAGGTTCATTTTTGGACCTGAATTAATATATTCTATTCTACTTTAGAAAACCGCATCAATAACGGCCACACTATTATACTTTTGCAAACAACTTCGAAAAGGCAGCTCTGATTGCATAGAAAACGATAGTTTTTGAAAAATTTCAAAAGTTAGCAAATCGGACAGACTTGTCAAAAAGTTTTCACACACATACACTTTTATTCCATACTAACTATTACACTTTTTGGAGACACACAAGGCGAATACATTACAGGTGCCCGCATCCCAATTCGCTTCAACATTTTTCCACGATTTTATCTTCTGAGTTGTCAAAGCTGAGAGCAAACGACAACAAAACGTATGACAACTCGAGAGAAAATGTTGACACACATGCCATTTTTAACAGATCGTACGTTTCAGTCAAGGCGAAACCATTACAGGTGCCCGCATCCCAATTCGCTTCAATATTTTTCCACGATTTTATCGTGGCTGATAGCAAACGATAACAAAACGTATGACAAGTCCATGATACAGCTTATCAGCTAAACCGCGTTGTCATCTGTCTATTTTTGGTTGTCAAGAGAATGCAGAGATAAAAGGCAGCCAAAACAAGAGATAGCGAATCCGCGTAAGCTTTGTTAATCTCTCTTCTATAAATGTAGAAGTAGCGTCTTTTTGACAGTTTGAAGAAGTTGTAAAAAAATGCGTGTTATTTTAATTTAAGTTGTTCTTATTGTAGCGAAAAGGTTACCTTATTAGTTGTATCATGGACAAGTCGAGAGAAAATGTTGAAGCGAATTGAATTGCGACCACCTGTAGTGGTGGATTCGCCTTGGTTTCGGTAGGATAATGAGTCACGGCCTCAACTAATGTTAATGACAAGTATTTAAGCTTTCCTCTTCACTGCTCGCCTTGTTTCCCCTTTGTAAATAAATTTTCGATGGCAAATTTTTTGATATCAATAAATTTTCTACAGACAATTTTTATTGTTGTTACTTTTTATTAATTTAGATCTAAAAATAGACTTTTTTTTAATGTTTTCTGTCTTTTGTAGACGTCCATATCGTTGATGCTAATCAACTCATCAGTAGACTCGAAAAATCTTAAAGGAATGTTTGAAACCCAACTACTTATTCCAAAATTCCCACGAACAAAATGAGAATTAGAAATGTTCAAACAAACCTTTATTGGAGAAAAAATTTTTTCCTCGTTTTTTTCACTTTTACTTTTCTTAAAACTTCCATATAACGAGTTACCACCATTGGTTACTACGATTTGTATTTTTGAAAGTATCAAAATGTAATTTTTGAAAGATAATTTTTGTGATCGATAAATTTTCTATCGAACATTTTTGTTATCGATGTCTTCCACAGAAACGATACAATTTTCATAACGATAAAATTACTAGTAAAATTTTTGTTATTAATACATTTTCTATGGACAATTTTTGTACTCGATAAATTTGCTACAAGCAATTTTTGTTATCGATAAATTTTCTATTAAAAATTTTTGTTATCGATAAATTTTCTATTAAAATTTCTTGTTATCGATACATTTTCTAGATAACTTTTGTGATCGATGAGTTTGCTATAGAAAGCTTTTGCTATCGAATCACTTTATATAGAACATGTTTGTTATCGAGGCATTTTTTGTGGAAATTTTTTGCTATCGACATATTTTCTATAGAAAATTTTTGTGGTCGACAAAATTGCTATGGAAAATTTATGCTAATACATTTTCTGCAGGCATATTTCAACAATTTTTTGTAGACGATATATTTCCCATAAGAAATATATTGAAATATATTTCCCACAAGAAATATATTGAAAAATCAACCGACAAATAGAACAAATTTTATAGTCGATAAATTTGTTAAAAGCAATTTTTGCTATCGAGACCTATCCTGAAGACAATTTTTGTTATGGGCGTTTTTGTTATCGATAAGTTTTCTATAGCAATTTTCTATTATCGATAAATTTTCTATAGAAAATTTTTATAAGCGATAAATATTCTGTAGAAAGTTTTGCTACAGAAATATTTTTTATAAAAAATCTTTCTTATCGATAAATATTCTGTCGAAAGTTTTGCTATAGAAGTATTTTTTATATAAAATCTTTCTTATCGATATGTTTTCTATGCACAATTTTTGATATCGATAGATTTTCTGTAAAAAGTTTTTGCTATCCAAACATTTTCTAAACAAACCAAGGGTTGAACTTGAGCCTGAAAAATTAATTTAATATAAATGTATGTAAAATATCATCATAGTTCAATAAAATTAAAATTTCAGTAAAAAAAATTTTATCACCGATAAATTTTCCATAAAAAAATTTTCGTAGTGAATTCATTTTCTACAGAAAGTTTTTACCATCGATACAATTTGTACAGATCATTTTTGTTAACGATTCTTTTTCGATAAGAATATTTTTTTTAATATTTTTATCGATTTAATTTTTTTTTGATAAATTTTCTATAGAATATTTTTGTTATCGATACAATTTTTACTAACAATTTTCGTTAACGATACATTTTCTATAGATAATTATAGAACATTTTTATTATCGATATATTTTCTACAGATAGTTTTTGTTATCGATACTTTTCCTATGAAATTTTTGTTATTCGATACGTTTCTTACAGAAAATTTTTCGAATCAAAAGCTTGTGTGGCAAATTTTTGTTATCGACAACATTTTTATCAACAATTTTTGTCAACGATACATTTTCCATAGATAATTTTTGTGCTGAATTCATTTTCTAAAGAAAAATTTTACTAACGATATATTTTCTACAGACAGCTTTTCTAATCGATACTTTTTCTATAAAAATTTTATTTTCGATAGGTTTCATACAGAAAATTTTTTTAATCAATATCATTTTTGTAGCAAATTTTTGTTACCAATAAATTTTCTATAAAAAAAAAACTTTGTAAACAATACATTTCCCACAAGAAATTTTTGACGCGATAAATTTGCTAAAAGAAATTTTTATAATTGATATATTTTAATCGATAGGCTTGCAACCAATAAATTTTTGCTGCCGATAAAGTATCCTTATCGATAACTGTGCTCTATTGGAAAATTTTGATTTTCGATAAATTTATGTTTGCACTGTTCTACAGAAAATTGTAACCCTTCATGAATTTTCTTAAGAAACTTTCCACTCACTTTCTATCCAATGTACTGCTGTTGGAATGTGGTCTGGATGCAGGACTATGAACAGGCAAACTGCGGGGTCCTTCCATGCTGCGCGACATTATGCTGAAGTGACGATTGTTGGCTTGGTGATTCTCTTTGCAACTGTAAGTTCCATTTGTCATCATTGTCATGGATTGCTGGGGGTGTTGTGGATGATGATGATGGTGGTGGTGGTGGTGGTGGTAAGAGGTGCTGCCAGCTGTGTACGATGCTGTCATTGCCGAAGTGTCGTGTATAGCCTCAATGGCTTGGCCTGCACCGGCATCAACACCACCAGCCAAAATGCCTGGGGTGCTCATATTTGATCTTTGGTGTTTGGGAGATGAAGGCGCACTGCCTACTGAATTGCGAGCCTTTGCGAAACGATATAAAGACGAATTTAAATAGAAAATAAATGATAAATGCACCGAATATCGGTTTAATGAATATAAATGCAAGTAATTAAAGAAAAAAAAAAATACGTGAAATTCAGTGTTGCCAGGTTTTTATCAAGTTTTCTCACAGAAAGTGTTATTCTGATTTTATTAGTCCAAAAGAGCACTGAAAAGACAATTCAATTCATTCGTACTTAAATCAATCCCAATCAGTGTCGAATTTCCTTAAATCAATTAGTTTGGACTTGTTTTCAGCACGAGTTATGCAAAAGTACGGTAAGTAAAGATGTTATTAAATCAATTACGGCGTGCTGTAATACACAGAACGTGTGTTAAACTTTCTATTACAATGTAATATTCTTCGTTTCTCTTTTATTGCAGTAACTGTTTTTATTTACATATTTGTTGATTAACTTTCTTTTCTTTTTTAACCAAAAACGCAGTTTAATAAACCAAGCGTTTAGTATGTTTTTGGGAATTTTAAAGAACGATTTGGTAGGAAAATGTTTGCATTCGCAACAGCTCAGGTTGTGAAATAAACACGAAAAGAATAAGAAAACACCTGAACAGCTTCGTAACCCAGTGTGCCCGGTGCTCACCAATGCTCTGGAGCAATCAAATGTAAAGGGTGTTTTTTTCGATATATAGAACTTCAAGTTGCAATAAAACAACGATGGATTATTCGATTGACATGAATTTTATTTGTCCGAAAGATAATCCTGTGGCATTACATTTTAAATACACAGAGAAAAAAACACCTAATAAAGTAGAACAAAATCAATAAGATATCTCTATGGTTTTTTTTCAAGAAGGATTCCTTCTTATTTTAAATGGGAAAACCTTATTGAAAAAACAACAATTAATGAAATTAAAAAGATGATTTACGTGTGTTTATATAGGAAACTAATAAAACCAATAGAGAAAAATTAATAGGATAACCTAATAAAATCAATAAGAAATCCTTATTGTATACAATTTACAAGAAAACCTAATAGAAACAATAAGTTCTTCTCTATAGAATTTTTTTTTTTTTTTGGTACCATGCAAATCGGAAACTGAGTAAAAACAAACGTGAGTAACAAGTTTTCTTCTTGGTTTTATGTGTTTTTCTTGTTGAGACAATTAATAAGATTTGCAACATGGAAATAATAAGAAATACCCATAGAAAATTCTTCTTTTCTCTCTGCTGGGATACCCCTCAGCCTAAAAACGTTTGAAAGAGAAAATGTTATTGAATCTATTAGGAAGTTTTCGCTCTGTGTACGATTTCTGGCATATGACCGCCACGTCGTCCAATTTTCGATGACTTTTTCAAACATTTGTGACCGTACATCGGCAATAACACGGCGAATGTTATCTTCCAAATGGTCAAGCGTTTGTGGCTTATCCGCATAGACTAATGACTATACATAGCCCCACAGAAAGTAGTCTAGTGGTGTTAAATCACAAGATCTTGGAGGCCAATTCACAGGTCCAAAACGTGAAATTAGGCGGTCACCAAACGTGTCTTTCAATAAATCGATTGTGGCCCGAGCTGTGTGACATGTTGCGCCGTCTTGTTGAAACCACATCTCCTGGACATCATTGTTATTCAATTCAGGCATGAAAAAGTTAGTAATCATGGCTCTACCCCGATTACCATTGACTGTAACGTTCTGGCCATCAAGCGCACCAAACAGCCAGTTTTTCTGGATGTAACGGTGTTTCGACATACACTTGAGTATTAGCTTCACTCCAAATGCGGCAGTTTTGTTTGTGGACATAGCCATTCAACCAGAAGTGCGCTTCATCGCTAAACAAAATTCGCTTATGCAAATCGGGAACAATGGCAATCTCGTTTTGGGCCCATTCGACGAGCGTTGTTCAGGCGTGAGTCTATTCATGATGAATTGCCAAACCAAATTGAGAATAAATCACTTGACAGCTGTTAAATCGGTCGCCATCTTGAACAGTAATGCCAACTTAAAGTTCTATACATCGAAAAAAAAAACTCCCTTTACAATTGTACCGAAATTTGTCAGTGGCTTTGTGCTGTTTCTGTGGTGCTTGTTTATAAAAGCGAGCCATTTTTTGTTTTGTTTACATTTGTTTTTCGTATAAAGAGCATACCATGATACAACTAATAAGGTAACCTTTTCGCTACAATAAGAATAACACGCATTTTGATTTTGTACAACTTATGCAAACTGTCAAAAAGACGCCACTTCTACATTTACAGAAGAGAGATGCACTGAGCTTACGCGGATTTTCTATCTCGTTTTGGCTGCCTTTCATCTCTGCATTCTCTTGACAACCTAAAGTAGTCAGATGATTAACGGTTTAGCTGACGAGGCTACCTTGTTAGTTGTTAGTTAGGTGCATACTATAGCTATCTCTTTAAACAAACTGTCTATCAGCTGATTTGGGCGATTTTCAAAAGTCACTTTTTTCACCTCTGTGTAGCCTGTGATGGCAATATGAATATCGTATTTAAAATTAATTTACCTTCCGCTGCGCTTCTGAGCCCATTAGTCTTTCAATCAAAGACTTGGGAAATGTCTCATCTAGAATGTTGCCAGTCGAAGAAGAATGCACGTAACGGGCGTGATGAGAAGGCGAGGGTGTACTGGAACCAGCGGGGCTTGCCAGCAACGAGGGTGATATTAAAACAAGTGGAACATTGCGGAAGTGTTCGGATGGTATGCGCATCTAAAACAATATTAACATTTACTACACAATTGAAATATGAGTTTTAGATAATGTATTCCTTTTTTACCTTGGTATAACATTTGGAACATACGGTACGTTGGCATATTTTACACTGTATACCCCAGGGACCGAATATTGAGAACCTCGTACGCAGGCATAAAAAACAAATTTTGCGCTTTTCAACATCCTCCTTGACACGTATACCGACAGGAAGACCTTCAAGCTCAGCCTTAGTCATAACCGAACGAATGTGCACAATCTCTTCCAGCGTTAGGGACAGACGATCGTCGCCACGTTCGTTCCAAGTCTTCTCGTCCATAAAGGATTTATTCCACGGGCCAAGCGAGGATGAAGAATTGCTTATGTTATTAATATCCTCATTGCTGGGACTTTGGGAGCGTTTAAGGTGCTGCGGTTCTTGCTGTTGGTTGCAATCATTGTGTAGCTGCAAAGAAAAACAGAAAAAATAAGCAGTCTTGGGATTGTGTGATAATAAAATGATGATCTTTTATAAACTACCTGCTTGGCTGTGCTCACATTGTCATGGCCAACATTATCGTGTACGTCTGACTGTCGTGAATCCGGCCTTGAGGTTGGCATGGAATGTGTTTCATCGAAATTACTTTGACAACCAACAATGGTATGACGTCGAGCTGAAACTCGCCGCGCCTCGCACTGTGTGGCCAAGTCGTGATCTAATGGAAATGTTGAGCCAAGTGTTACATACACAATTAAAAATTTTGAGCTAATTTCACTCACGCTGTACACATATCAATTCAATTCATATGTAAGTGTATTTTTTAACGCGATCAAAAATTTGTGAGCACCTAGCAGGTGCGAATTATGGTATTCGTGATCGAACAACTCTCGGGCGAAATTAGTATAACACAAAAATAGTATAAGCAACCCATACCCAGCATTCGAAGACGAATTAATTTCATCACGAATGCCATAATTCGGCCCCGGGCACACACACTTAGCGAATCGCAAGTGTGAAAAACAACCTTTATAACATATGAATTGATAACTGTATAAGAGTTGGCGAAATTGGCTTTTAGTTTTAATCATTTTGAAGATATTTGAATGTGTTTAAATGAGTAAGAATATAAATTTTAGTTTGTTGGCATTTTCAAAGATTTTTTTAGAATTTCGCTCTAAAAACATTTAGGTCTATTTTAGACCTAAAATAAGGTATTTCTTTGGTTTTACCCTCTTCTGAAACCCACTGAAACGGTTACTAAGATTTTCTTAGCAGTCAATAAGAAAGACATACCAGAAGTACCTGAGAATTAAAAGGTTAAATTAACAAAAAAAATCTTTTCAAAGGCTACAAAATGTGTTTCAAAACTGAGCGTTCATATTTTTTCAACTCACTAAAGTCATGCAATGTATAAAAAATATTGTTTAATGAAAATTATGATTTAAAAGCAAACCAAAAATAAAAGTTAATAAAACAAAAAAAGCTTTAAATAATAAAAAAATGATTGATGAACAAAAGTTACAAAAAAAAAAAAAAAAAAGATAGAACTTAAAGAACATTAGTATTGGGCAGCCAAACACACAGCCCTCGCTCCCAATTAAATTACAGCACACCCATTTTTACGAAGAGAAAAAAGTGGTTTTAAGAATGTGGGAAAAAGTATTCGTACATACATAGTATATCGCACTTCAAATCATAAACAGTTACAACTCAAAGTTCAAAATAGATTTTGAAAATGTTTTTGTAATTTTATAAGCAAATTGAATTTCAGATACAACGACATTTTTTCCAGTAAAAGAAGAGACAGTGGTGTTGCGCATACGGACTAGTCTCCCTGCGCCTTTTTCTATATTTTTTGTAAATTTATTAATAAAATATATTTACGGTACTCAAAGATTCGTCCTAAAGTCAGAAGTCTTAAAATAATAGTAGGAAAATATATGACTGCTGTGAGCAACCTGTCATAAAGTACTGTGATATATCAAATATGAATCAGCTGTTAAAAAAAAGGAAAGCGCTATACGCATATAACGGGTTTTTTATGTATATATAAAATATTTTTTTAGAATATAATTTGCGGCAGGTAAAAAATATCACTGGCTTGACGAACCACTAAACACAGTCGATGAAGTCCTGTTAATTGATGACTATTTTTGTTTGCAGCACAACAACAATTTCTCTAAACTATCATAAAATGTCAGTACTTTCTGTCATTATGACCCAATATGAGACCATTTGAATACCGTAATTGTAAATAAATAAATAAGAGACAGTGGTGTAAATGGAAATTTTCTGCCCGTTAAGAGCCCTGCAGATGTTTAAATAAACCCATCAATCACTGGGCTGCGCATACGAGTCGTCGGCAATGGTTGATGATCATCATAAAGTACCAGGCCACTTTAGAGATTTGAATCTGTCGACTGATTTATGACAAACACAAAAATAAATTCAGTCAATTATGAGCCTAGCTCGTACAACAAGGGTCATGTACTACCTGGCAATGGGTTTAACCCGCTTCACTTGGTAGTTTTTTAGTTGAAAATGTTTTTGACCGGTCTATTCTGAAAATCACGTTACTCCAAACCACGTGATTTCTAAAAACATATATAGCATCAAGAGGATTACTTAATGATGTTCTTTTGCTATTTTTAGAATGTACCACATAATCCCCAAAATCAAAATCTCCAAACACACAATCCCCCAACACAAAATTCCCAAACACAAACTCCTCATTTTCTGTGTAAAATCGCGCGATTTTTAACCGAATTTTGATGTATTTTACACAGAAAATGAGGATTTTGTGTTTGGCATTATTTCTGAAATTAAAAATCAAAACAAATTGCACGATAAATTCACAAATATAGAATAGAACAAAAGAGTACACAAGGTAAAGGTTGTAGTGATAATTGAGAGCGAAGTTATATAATAATAGTAATAACAAAATAAGTGAATGGAAAGCAATGAGAAATAAAGTGAAGAGAAATTAAAAAGTTGTACTTTTGTTGATATGATCGGTAATATCGTAAAAATTTGGGGATTTTCTGGCACTATCTCCAAAAAAATGTGGGGATTTTGTATTTGGAGATTTTGATTTGAGAATTTTTTTTTCGCTTGGGGATTTTGATTTTGGGGATTATGTGGCACTCCCCTATTTTTTTTATAGTGTTACGGCGTTTAAGATGTTAACTAGAGCTTAGTTTTCAATATACATAAATACTGCTGATGTAGTATTATTATCGATTTCACTAAACACATGATTAAAAAAGGCGCATGAGAATGTACACACAAAGGAGGGTCGAAATATTAAAATAACAGAACTCAAATTTTAAAGTGGCCTCAAACTTGAACAAAAAAGAAGGATAACATTTTTAAATATGTATGAGTACGTATACGTGAAATAAGGATTGTACGGGGATGTTACAGTCACTGGTACTTTTTTTTTAAATATTTGAACAGACACAAAACTGCGAAGCCTTTTGCTTGTGTGCAGAAATACCCAGAGTCTTCGGCAGGAATCGAACCTGCGACCACGGCGCCTCAATCGAGGCGCTTAAAGTATACCACCAGTAAAAAGTTCAAGTCTTTAACGGTTCAAAATATTTAAATTTTTTGCATGAGATAAACTTTTAGTTTTCAACTATTTTTTGTGTTTAGTATTTGTTGTAGTTGCGCCCAGGCAACAGCATACTACATATTCTACGAAAATTTCAAGTCTCTGTCTATTACGGTTCGAAAGTTACCGTCAATTTTTATTTTTTTTTGTATGTGAACAACTTTTAGTTTTCAACTTTTTGTTGTGTTTAGTATTTTTTGTTGTAGGAGACAGGCAGCTACATACATGCTCTATTAAAATTTCCGCTCTCTAGCTTTTACCGTCTCAGTAATAGAGTTCCGTTTTCACTCAAGGGGAGCGGAGCCCTAAAAATTCATTTTTGTTTGTTTAAACTTATGAGTTGAGAATGTTCAGGATTCGCTGTGCGATATTAAAAAAAAAAAACAATACTAAATTTATTTTCGCTGTTAGTGACAAGTGTCTCATTGTATGTAAAGCATGTTGATTTGAAAATGAAAGTTGAGAAAAAAGGAGTACATAATGTGCGCGAAAAAATGATAAGATCACTTAAATTTTGTTTCCATACCAAAAGAAAGAAAAAAATAATAGAAAACAAAATTGAGCTACTTAAATCTGAGAAATTAACATGATTTCTAGCATGGCTCCAAAAAAAAAAAAAAAAAAAAAAAAAATAAAATAATAAATAAATAAAATTGTTTATTTATTTCCTTCCTTACTAATTTTGTTGTTGAAACAGAATTGGGACTTAACGATACTTTCCATACAAAACGACTTTAAAACTCGTTCTCATTAACATATACTCAATTTTTGGGTTGGCTTTAGAATAATCCCTGCAAGAAATAGCTGATGATGGAAACTAACACCTGAACAACTTAACTACAAACACATGCAAAGCAATTCTATAGCTTTCAGCGTTGCCATTACAATGAGTTTTTAGTATCTCGATTTTCCCGTATTAGTTTGGTAATTTCATGTGGAACTACGTTTATGTATTAATGTACATGATTATAGGTTCATTTGTCCTTTTTTTTTTGAAAAAAAAAAAATGATGCTGCGGAAGTTTTTTCCATATGATTCAGTTTTCTATTGTTAAAACTACTACTGACTACTGTTTTTCTCTTAATTTTATCCAACTACGTCTCTAAAATAATTTATTCTGTTCTCATGGAATAGTTTTTTTTTACATTTTTCGAAAAACTCTTTTTTTATATAATAATAAAGAAATAAATAGCACTGCATGTAATTTTGTGGGTATTTTGAAGAACAGATTTCGAATGATCACTTTGCCGAGGTGGTAACGCTGGTTTAAAAAAAACAAATCACACGTACATGAATGTTTACATCAGTTTTTTTTTTCATTTTGACCTTCAGAAAATGATATAAACCCTGATATATGAACCCATCAGCAGTGTCGGTCATATGATGCCTCAAATGACCGACGACACTGTTCTTGCGGGGATGGGAGCAATTGCCGTAAAATGAAAAAGTGTGCTGCCAGATGCTTACAGATTTTGTACGTGAAGCCGATGTAGGTTATACCATGGAGGAGAAAATTCCTTAGCCCGGCCAAAGGCCAGTTGTCAAGAACAAATTTTGCATACCTATGAAAATATTTATTAAATGAACTGTAAAAAAATACGATTTTGGTTGATTGAAACCCTTTATCACTTAGCGATTTTACGTTCTGTCAAGTTGTCAAGAACAAATTTTGCATACCTATGAAAATATTTATTAAATGAAATGTAAAAAATACGATTTTGGTTGATTGAAACCTTTTATCACTTGGCGATTTTACGTTCTGTGCAAAAACTTTTCTCTGGCAGCAGTGTTTTACCAACATTTTCATATTTTTCTTAGGAAATTCCGCCACTTCAACATCGAATTATTAATAAACTAAAAGCCTCCGGCAGACTTTGACTTGAATATTGGGAGGTCCACGACCTCCTCTACAAACCTTTCGTTTTCATTTCTTTCAAAGCCTGACTCCTTCTAACATTTTCCCACACCTGCTCCTGGCAGCACTGCTTTCACACCTTAAAGTTGTCAAACATTAACTGACCTTATCATAAAGACGCACACAGTGGATAAATTTGTTAAAAGTGATTGACACATAGATGCATACATACTTAAATAACAGACAAAATGAGAACAACAAAGACATGATTGTTTATGGTGCTGTCTACTCTCTCTTTTTTTTTGCAGATTCATTTAGAAGTGACTCCAACAGACTGATTTAATGGATTTTACATGTACATATGTATGTAGGTATGTAAAAATATGTGTATGTATGTATGTTTATTTTCAGTAATTTTTTTTCTTTTTTTGAATATATAAAATACACATTTCTTTGTTTGGCATATTTACATTCTAAGGCGTTGTCAAAGAACTTATGACATTCATCCTGGCTAAGCGGATCCTCTGCATTTGCTTTGTCAGACACATCGCACAAAGTGGTAGAAGGAAGTAGACATTTTTTTTTGTTTTTCATTTAGGCGAGTGGTAGTAGTAGTGGTAGCAGAAACACACAGTTGTAGTAACAGGAGTTTGTAGTACAGTGGAGAAGTTGAGGTAAATATTTGTAAGTTGCCAGTTTAAGTATTTACAATTTGGAGTTGTTTATTGTTGTTTTTTTTTTTTTTTGCAAATTATTCAATTTCGGATAATTTCAAAGCAAGAAAAACAAATTTTAAAGGTCATACTAGAAACTTTGTTTTTTTAAAGAAAACTTTTTGATATGGTTTTAGGCACACGGTGCTTAATTTTTTTTTTGCATATCTACTAATTTAATTTTTTTTGGTTTTTTTATATGTATAAACGACTAGTTTTATATATTTTGTTCAGATAGCTTTTTTGTTGTTGTTGTTGTTGTTAGAAAAAACTACTAATTTATACAACTACCAACCAAGCAAAACCCCACAATACAAATTAAATGCCTTTGGAAAAAGTAAAAAAATTAAAAATAATAACAATAAGTAAATAAAACAAAATAATAAATTAATAGTTAAACAAAGAAACAAATTAAAATCCAATAAAATTATAAAACACAATATCAAAAATTTACACTAAATGGTTATTTATTTGCCCAGGACAGTGGTAAACAAAAGTTTAGATTCGTTCGGCCGAATTTTTAATTTAATTTTCAGTCGCTCTCATCTGAAAAATTTTGTTAAAAAGAATATTGAATTTTACAAAAAATCGTGTTAAATAAATATGAAATAACGCTTTATGTGAAATAACATAGCAATGCATATATACAGCTGGGGTGAGAAAAATAGCACCACCCAAGGCTGAAACGCTTAGTATCGCAATTAAAGCATGCATATCACCTAAACAAAAAGGAGTATTGCGAAAAAATTACTAACGTTTTGCAGGTAATGTGTTAAGCTTTTATTTTCATCGAATCACGACCAGATTATGTGAGTAGTATGAATAAAACACTATCACTCTCCAGGAATTTCAAAGTGATCATTAGTGGCAGCGCATCCCGGAAAACTGATAACGTGGTTGTAAAACAGCTTTCCCAACTCTGGTTTGCAGATGGCTCTAAATTGGAGGATGGTACTGTCAGGTGCTGGAATTGTTGGGCCTAATTTTCAGAAGGCGATTGAAATGGGGAAAACACTCACAGTTTTTTAGGCGGAGGTCCACGCTGTAGAGCTTTGCGCGTGGGAAATGGCTTATGTAGGAATATATAAATCACATAGAGCTGACAAGCGCAAATATTTTATGCATTAATTTTAACTTTGTAGTCGAACTATGTATATGATTATACAATTATTAACAATTCTATCGGGCTTGAGTTCGATTTTTACTTCCTCAAAGTTGAGAAAGATTTTTTAGGGTTAAAATTGGTGCGATCAATATTTTTAGAGAGGACAAGAAAAGTAAAGTTAAAGGCTTACTGGCTGGCGTACATAGCATGGCTGTTTCATGACCACCACATTGCTCATCAGCAGCAAACTTATTCCAGTCAAGACTAGTTTGAGAATTGGTAAGCAGTGAATCCTGCAGATTCTGTGATGAGGAGGAGAAAACGGCGAAATACATCCTTTGCGAATGTCCTGCCGGGTATACATAGATGCAGAACCACATACCTGAACGCTGGGTTGTTGGATCCCAAGGACCTCGGTAACATCAAACCTACGGCAGTAACAAGATATTAATAAATCTTGTCTGGGGCTCAGTATATAGGGAACAAGATCTTTTTGGTCGAGCTGCACACTTGGCCCCAAATTATAATAATAATAATAATGCAAAATATAAGTAATAAATTAGTTATAAGTGTAAAGCTGGAAGTTCATGTAATTTTAATATCATTTTTAGATACTTTTTTTTACATATTCCTGTGTTAACCAAAGATTAAAGGTCTCATTAAAGGGGTTCCTCTAGCAACCAAACTTTGGCCTGTAACTTTTTTGTTGGTCAGTAAAAAAATTATTTTATAACTGAAAACGATCAATCAGATTTATACCAAAAATACAATATTAGGAGCTCAAAAAATTCGAGACTCAACGATAATTCATTTATCACTAATATAGTCCGGTCTTGATTACATTGGAATTAAAGGTAATAAAATACCTGCAAACTTCTCTCAGTTTTTGGTAATACTACATTGCATTTAAAAGATATGCATTTTTTAATTTCGATGATATGTGTTCTTAGATTTTGGTGATGCTATTTTTTTCACTGCAGCTGTATATGGAGATTTTTAGAAACAACCCAGCAAGAACAGTGTCGGTCATTTGATGCATCATATTGCAGATGGGTTCATACATCAGGGTTTCTATAATTTTCTTAAGGGCAAAAAGAAAAAAAAAACTGATGTGATTTCTTTTCTAAAACAGCGTTACCACCTCAGTAAAATGATCACTTGCAAATTTTTTTTTTCAAAATGCCCACAAAATTACACAGAATGTTATTAATTTACTTATTATTAAATTAAAAAAAAAAATCTAAAAAAAAACAATTCAAAGAGAATATAATAAACTATTTCAGAGATACATTTAGGTCAAATTAAACAAAAAACAGTAGTCAGTAGCAGTTTTAACAATAGAAATCTGAACCATTTTTTTTTTCAAAGGAAAAAGTACAAATGAATCTACAAAAACATTAATGCATAAACGTAGTTCCAAATGAAATTACCAAATTAATATGGGAAAATCAAAATACTGAAAATATCATTGTGATGGCAACGCTGAAAGCTATAAAACTGCTTTGCATGTGTTAATAATTCAGTTGTTAATGTGTTAGTATCCATCAGCTATTTCTTGCTGGGAAGTTTTCGAAACGCTAGAACTTCTTATTTCATGGGATTTGGAAAATAAACATGAGCAAATAAATGAGGTCGCAACAAGCAGAATTTCGATGTAGCATCCTGGGGCCAGTTAAGAAGATGGAAAACAATACACACATTTTTGGTATGGCAGTGCCCCTAAGAAGGGGAGATAGTGAGCCGACGTATTGCGAAAAAATGTAGAACAGAAATAGTTGGTGTATGTCGGTCATACATTCGACTACTCAATAAAAACCCTGCAACTAGTTACGACGATGCTCTGCAAGACCTTAAGAATGGGGAAGCAAGGGATGGACGTTTTCGAAAAAAAAAAACACTATGACAACATCAATCAACATTTGTTAACATTTGACTGCTCTATAGGCAAATACCTGAGACTGGTTAAGACCAAGGGAAAATTTTAATAAAGCTATTTGGTAAGGCATCGCCCTTATGAAAAGAGATGGAGGGTTAGTATGTTCCCCAAAAATGTTGCAAAGAAAAAAATCAGTGGCTGTTGCTCGTACATTTGATTTCTCTCGAGGAGAACTAGCTGGGGCTATGAAACAAATTTAATAGAGCAGCTTTATATGGGAACACCCACATCACCACTAAAGAAAAGAGGAGCAGAAAAAGTCAATGGGGCCGCTAAAATATTTTTTTCCTGTTTTTTACTTTTTGTTGTTTCTTCATGTATCCATCCATCCGCTGAAGGTCACGTTGTTTTTGTGCAAAATTTGACAAAGAATTCACATATGAGTGGGTTGACATATGCATACACTTAACTTTTGACAGCCATCTCATTAGAGATGGGATTTTATCAATAGCAGATATTTGCTAATAGCAGATATTAGAATTTAAAGGTCAGTTTCCATTACAAGTTGAATCACCCGCTTCGCTCTCTCAATTATATTAAGTGCTTCGATTTGACTTTTGTTTTTAATAAGCCAACATGCATTTTCCAGTTGTCGCAAAAAAGGCCCATTCGTATGGAAATGTCTTTGATGGATGCATCACACGGCATTAAATACACCCCAGAACTTAACTTTTATTTTTATGGGGCAATTACGTTGTTTTTGTTTTTTATTTATTTATTTTTTGTTTACAATATATAATTTTAACAGATAGTGCAGATAAACTTGCCATATAAATTAGAGAAGACAGGAATTTTTTGTGCTTCGCATGTAGCTTCAATATGAAGCAACTTCATTCGCTCTCAAATTTTTGTATGGCGAAGCACGTTGCTTCGCTGCTGATTAGGGTTTTAAGCACAAATAGAGAGCGAAGCACATGTCGTAGAAACATGCTATAAGTTGGTGTAAAAAAAGAGCCGACTTTAGTGTTTGCCCATAGTGCATTCAATATAACGTGAGATCGGCTTTAGCACTTTGGCACTGATGGTTAAACTACTCGGCCACGTAAGTGCTTACTTACTGCTTCACTTTCCAATCATGTAATTAATTTCTTATTTACACTGCAGTTACACGACCAAGTTTTGCTATCAAGTTTTTTCACATACTGCTTGTCAAAATTCAATAAAATTGATAGCTGTGATGTAGGCTGCACGCAATTTCATTACAGTTCGTTTTCAAGATGCCGTCAAGAAGAAAATTAAAAATAGCTGCTTCATTAAAAGTACTATCAGAAATAAAGAAAATAAAAGAAGAAAAAAACCAGAGCAGCAATGGAATCATAAGCCTTAATTTTTAAGTAATTTCGTCGATATGACGCCACATTCATATTCCACAGAACTTCGTGGCTTCTATATAGCTCTATATGTATACAGCTATATAGCTCTATATGTATATAGCTCTATAAACATTTTTATTATTTATATTTTTAAGCTTGAATCTGTTTAATTTTTATCACTTTTAATTGCAACTTTCAAACAAAACAAAAAAATATTTGCAGACAGAACGAAAAAAAATTGTTGTCAGCTGTTTTGTTGATTGTGACTTGATGCTCTCTATGGAAAGCAAAAATTGTCATCAAGTTTGCATTAATTTTCAAAATTGTGAGTGTAAAAAAGTAAAAAAAGTGTGAATGTATTAAAACTTGAAAGGCAAAACTTGCTCGTGTAACCTCCAAGTTACCACATGCCATCATTTATTGTGTCCTTTAATGTTTTTTGCGTATTTTGTTTTTTCTCTTTTGTAAGTTGATGTACCGGCTGATATGAACTTTGTTTACCACTCCATGGCAATAACTTAAATTTTTGTATTAAAAGTTGCTTTAATGCAACAATAACAATATAAATATGTATGTATGTATATATGTATAAATAAAATTGTTAAATAAGTAATACGGTATCAACAAAATTAAAGTAAATAAATTAAAGCAAACTACATAAAATGACATACTCAAGTATAGATATTTATTAAAACCAAATTAAAACTATTATATGTATGTATACGTATGTATGTATACGTATGTATGTATATAAATTAAAAAAACATATTTGTATTAAAAAAAAATTTAAAATTTGCCAGCACTAACTACTAGTAATACTAACACAATGTTGTACTTACTTGTGCGACGCGTTACACGTGTCACTGTGGGCTGTTGGTATGTGGTATTATTATTATTGCTACACTTGAGTCCCCTCGACGCAGCCATGGTATCACCACCCACCATATAGCCACCAATTGGATATGGAGGCATTTTTGGTTGAGAGCACACACCAATATGATGACCACCACCGCCACCTGCGCCAATGGTGGTGGAGGCCGATGAAGATGTGGAGGCCAGCGAGGTCTCATCAAAACAGTTATCATCGTCCTAATGGATGGAGGATGGTACAAAATTATATGAATGGTGTGAAGTAAATTGTGTGAAAGTGCATAAATTGTAAATGTAAATTCTAATTTTGTTGTTTCTCCACTCAACAGATACACACATTGCGTTGCTTTTGTCGCTTTTCTTATTCAAATAAATAGCGCAGTTCATTATTTGGTGCAAATGTCTTGCGTAAGTGCGAATGCAAAGAATCGTTGCTTTTTCTTTGCAACCCAACAACAAAATATACAAGGTTGCACTCGCAATATTTTTGCATTTACGCACCGCTAATTACGTGTTGCTTTTTTCGCATGAGTATTGCGTTTGCAACACTGACACTCGAACAGCTGACATTTTAAAACAAAGCAAACAAAAAAATAAAACGTGAAAAATTAAAAATTGTGTATTAATTTATCAGCTGTTATTGGGAGTACAATAAAATTTGCAAAGTTGTTAAAAAGGGTGCTCAATATTAATTGCAATATAATCGCAAATGCAAATAGTCGCAACCAAAAACGCACCAAACGCTGAGTACCGCCAATGTTCATGAGATTTTCCGTAATTTGCTAAGAATTGTCACAAAAAAGCTATTCAAGGTTCATGTAAAACAGGCTGTGCTTTATAATATATTATTTAATTTTTCTTTTCATGTTAATTTTATTGGAATTGAGTTGTCAAGCCATATCATATATTAAGTGATTTCTTAGATATTCTTTAGTTGATTGTGTTTTCTCAAACAAAATTGCAAATTAAGCGAGCAAAGAATTCATTGACGCTTTTGTGGGAATATGTTTAACTACTTTTATGGAGACGAGTTCAAATGAGGTTATTATTTATGAATGTTTTTCTTTTTTTTGGACTGGCTTCGATGTCTTCCCAGCCTTAAGAATTACTTCTGGTAGGTATTTGTTTTTTTTCTTTCTTTCTTGTACCACCACTCAGCGGCTGACCTCTACATACTCGTATGCAGTGCATTTAGGGTTTGGGGTTCGGGAATCACTGGGAATTTATGAACAAAATAACAGTCATTCACCGCAATCAACAAAATGTTCATTATCATTTTTCTGCGTTCCAGACCACATTTTTCATACAAATCACTTTAACTACTAATCTGTCAATATTTTCCTGACAATGACTGACGTGTGAGCTTTTTGTTTTACAGATGTGAGATTATTTGTTTTTTTTTTTGTTACATAGTCAGTGGGACAAATAACACGTTCTTCATCAAAAAGCCTGAGTTTTAATAAATTCTGCTAGCAAACAGTATAACACTTGGCAGGGATACCACAATTTTCCAGGCGGAACTAAATGCTATACTGGAAGCTGTAGGGGTCCTATCCGAAAGGGGATACACAGGAGTCAGAATCAAGATACTCTCCGACAGTCAGTCGGTACTCAAAGCCCTTAATAGCTATAGGTTCACATCCAGGACAATATTGGAATGTCACGACAAGCTAAATGAACTGGCCACTCACAATCAGACTACTCTGAATCAGATTACTCTGATACAACCAGATTACTCTGATATGGGTGCCAGGTCATGAGGGGCACAAGGGTAACGAGTTGGCTGATACCTACGCAAAAAGGGGAGCCAATGGGGCTTTCATTGGACCCACTCCATCCTTTGGCTTTAATAAGCTTCTCCTCAGGGGGGGGATCAGAAAATGGACAACGTCCATCACAGAGAAACTGTGGAATGACACTAGGGGTCTGGAACACTCGAAGAAATTTCTTAGCTTTGATGCCAAGAGAGCGGATCTCGCTCTAAAATTAAATAGGAAGAATCTAAGGACACTGTGTGAGGCGCTAACAGGACACTATACCTGCAGGAAACATCTACACAGAATGGGACTATCCAGCACGGCAACCTGCAGATTTTGCGGAGAAGAAGAGGAGTCAATGGAACACTCGATTACTGAATGTGTGGCACTTGGCCACAGAAGATACAGGCTGTTGCAGGCCTATACATTGGGTTCACAGGACTTGCAAGGGCTTTCACTGAAGGAGCTAGTACTGTTTCTTGATGTATTAAACTCGTGAGGGAAAAGGTTTGCACAATAGATCATTCTAGGTCGCAGTGCAAAGGGCCATCCTGGACCAACCTAGTATAATACAATACAATACAATACCAAACAGTCCAACCTAAATTAGAGCACCAAGCATGATTTTGCTGTCTAAACCAATTGTTTTGTATGGAAATCGTCGAAAATACGCTTAATGCACTAATTTAGGTTGGCCCGTAAGTAGAGCTTTCGTAACGTCATGGTAAAAAAAAAAAATTTACAAGCATGTAAAATTAATTATTTCGCAAGAAAACGTATTTCCCTAGTAAGCTTGTGATTTTAATAGACTATTGCATTTGCAACAGGTGGGCCAAAAGAAATCATCCGATGTTGTTTTGTCTTCAAAATATCGGTTGTGGTTCCGTCCCGTTGAAACCAGACCAGATCGTATTAGGTCCTCCAGACCTAATTGCGTCAGAAAAAACTCGGTTGACATGGTTCTATAGCGCCTTCCTCGAAAAAAAAAATGGCCCGATGGTTCCTCCAACGTGAACAGCGCGCCATGCAGCCACTTTGAGCGGCCCACCTTGCATTACGCGTTTAAATTAAGTTTTTTTTATGGCTCACACTAAAACAGTTAAAATTAAAAAAAAAGGAATTAATTTTATGATTTTGCTAAAAGTGACCAAAAGTAAAACGTAAATCATACGTCAACTTAAAAAAAAACATATTCTTGCATCTGTAACAAATGTAAATGTGTGTAAAATTAAATTATTTAATGACGTCAATTGCAACACGCAGTACAGCACTATAATGGCTAAAGGAGGAATTCGTGTCCAAACATCAGCACACAAACTTCAAGTTCTGTCTGTATTGTATTTCAATATCCAACTGTCAAAGTGGTAAAAAATTACATTTATTATTTTCTCTGCAGGCCGTTTGCAGTTTAAATCATTTCTCGTTGCTTGTGTCTGCAAACAATAGAGAATGGAGCGCCAGATAATTGTTTGCATTTTTTTTGCAATTAAGTTTTCATTTAGCGTTCTGAATGCAGCTTCATTTAGCTGTTATTAAATTATAATCAAAGCGACAAACGATAAACGTCAGCAGTGTACGAAAATTAGTCAAAATACTCAATGTACGTCAAAAATTAAAACTTATAGTTTTCAATGGAAAAGCCAAAATTTTTGTGAAAAACCATAACAAATTTGTAAATACATTTTTTAAAGTTTTATTGTAGGTTTGTACAATACAAATATGCACATAAAATTTAAACTTCATATCTGGCCCCCGCTGCTTAAAACTTAGAAATGCAAGTAAAGAATGCACTTAAAAAATGATTTTTTATATTAAATGTGTTATTAATATCGACCTTTTTAAATTAGATAAATTGATTCCCCAATAAGCATTTTGGCTGGAATTCAAGTGGAATTACATTTGAAATGCAGTCACAATTTCCAATTCCCAGTGTTGAATCACGGTTGAAATACTGTTGAATTCAATAGCGAATCCAGCAAAATTATCCATTGAATTACAGTCGAATAAAACAGTAGCTTTACAGTGTAATTCCAGCCTTGAATAACAGTGTGATGCAAGTAGAACCCAACGTGTTTTTACCATAAATAACATATGCTTCAAACAAATTTGTTGTTGTTTTTTAATGAACTTCAAACGGACTGGAAAGAGGATGGATTTTAAATGTAATTCAAGCTTGCATTCACAGTGGAATTTCAACATTGGAATACACAAAAAATTTGTGCTTATTGGGTCCTTTTATGGTGTCCAACTAAAATGGGCTTTCAAGGTCATTAGTTTATGTTTTCATTTAAAAGAAGAATTAAATTTTTTCATTTAAATCGTTCCCGACGGACGTTTCGTTGGTTTATATCCAACTTCTACAGGGGGAAATTTTTATTTAGTGCAATCTGGCAACATGATTAAAAAAATTACCAAAATCTATTGTTGTTGCTTAATATTGTTTTTCATTTTTTATTCATGTTGCCAGATTGCACTAAATAAAAATTTACCCCTGAAGAGGTTGGAAATAAACCAACGAAACGTCCGTCGGGAACGATTTAAATGAAAAAATGTAATTTTTCTTTTAAATGAAAAGATAAACTAATGACCTTAAAAGCCCATTTTGGTTGGACACCATAAGCCAACACGGCTTCGCGTACAAAATCTGTAAGCATCTGGCAGCACACTTTTTCATTTTAGGACAATTGGTACCAAATATGAACTTAATTATTTATTTGCTTTAAGAGCCAATTGAAATGTATTAATTTAGGTCCAAAAATACAGCAAATATTTTTTGAAAAGGTTCATTTTTGGACCTAAACTAAGACAATTGGTACCATTATACTAAAGCCGACCCAAATAATAAGGAGTACTACATACTAATAAATTTGGATTATACGAATGCAAGCTGGAAAATAATGAATTATTTCTTTGTTCGATTCAATTTGTAATATGTAATTACTCTTTCTCACACATAAACTAAATAGTATAGATAATGAATTAATAAAAACATACAAAGCTATGTGTGTATGTGTGTGTGTGTGTGTGTTGTTGTTGGTACATACCTGCAACAATGACAAGTCTACTTTGATTAGACGCTGTTTGGAACGTGAAGTTTTTGTTGTGGTCGACGTAGTCGATTGTGGCTCCATATTTTCTTGCAACTTGTAGGAATCACGCAGTGTATTATGAGATTGATGTTGATGCTGATACTGATGATGGTGATGTTGTTGTTGTAGTTGTTGTTGTGTTGCTGTCGTAGCAGGAGGAAGCACTGCAATGCAAAAGAAAGGCAACAAATTGTAAAGAGATAAAAATTTAAATAAGAAATAAACAAAAAAAAAACATGTGTGTTTGTTATAATTGCAAACAAAATTAATGAGAGTACGAGTATGAATGCATCGAATTTGCATTAACTTTGGGTAATACTCGTATATTATGTCATTGGTATTCGGGAAAAATGTTGGGGCATCACACCGAAATCAGAAGAAATCAGTGGGAATATATCAGCACTCATTGTTGAAAAAAATATTTGTTGCTTAATTGTAGCAACGAGCATGGATGTATAAATATATATGTATGTACATATGCACTTTGCCTGTTTGCAGTGTAATTACAATCGTAATTTATTATTCTTTATACCTTGTTCATACATGTATTTCTAATTGAGATAATATTCAGTTTATTGACATAATATTTTTTGCGTTCATACATACAAATATTGCGCTAACTCAATTAGTATCTGACAGCTGAAAAAAAAGTTGTTGTTTTTGTTTTGGTAGTAAGAAAAAAAGTGAAAAATGTTTTCCAATAAGAAAAATGGAAGAAAAACTGCCTTTTATTAAAAAGATTTTAGTGTTGTACAATAAAAATATGGAACTTGTATAAGTAGTGCGTTCCATGTTATGACTCCAAAGCGGCAATAATAAAAAGAAAGAGAAATACAAATTTGGAAATGCTGCAATGTTCTTATTTTTATTGTATTTATTTTTATTTTTTTATTATTTTGTTTTGTTTGCTTTTGTTTACATTTATCATGTCATTCATTTCGCATTGTATATACTTTTGCTTATTAAACACATCTTTTACAGTGTTGTGTTCCATCTTTTTCTCAATATTCAAAGCAATTTTGAGTTTATTAAGCAATAACTTTATTGACTTTTTGTATGGAATATTGAGCTCAATAATGGACTTTATTGCGATTATCTCAATAAAGGCGCATGTATGAACATGGTATTAGGCTCTTCTTTGAATTCATCAACTATTTCTAGTTAATTTCGGTGCGCTGAATTCAAATCTGTAATCAGTTTGTCTCTATCAGCTCTAGTTTTCATGATATAGCTTTTTTATACACTGCACTAGTGACCTCCAATTATGACCGTCTGCCCTTCTGTAACTTCTGTCTTCTGTTTTTCCATGAAAAAAAAAATTTTGTAAAAAAAAATTTGGATAAAGTTTTTTTTCCGGAAAAAATTGTGATGAAAAAAAATGTTTGAAAAAACTGACAGACGGGAAAATTTGGATAAAATTTTTTTTCCGGAAAAAATTGTGTGGAAAAATTTTTTGTAGAAAAAACTAACAGACGGGTCATAATTGGAGGCCACTAGTGGAGTGTATAAAACAGCTATATCATGAAAACTAGAGCTGATAGAGACAAACTGATTACATATTTGAATTCAGTGCACCCAAATTGACTAGAATCAGTTGATAAATTCAAAGAAGCAAATTGAGTGTTGGCCTGTGTAATCTAAGGCTAGTTTTTCACAAAATTCAAATGAAAAAAAAAACATGAGGAATGAAAAAACTACACCTTAAAATATGATTTTAGTTGGTCACGTTATTTTTGCGCTAAGAATTCGATATGCTGGTGGAAGTTCATGAAAGCTTATTTTTCATAATACAGCTAAATATTTTCTACAACATTGGTGGCTCTTCTGAAAAACGTGCCGAACAGGTGAAACTTTCTTTGGCCAGCACAAAAAAAAAATATATATGAAGAATTTTTTGTGTTTTCCATACAGTGCAAGAATAAAATTAAAGAAGCAGTTGGTCACTCGTATCTTTCTCACCAGTAAACGGAAAATTTTGTATGAAATACTTCACTAATAAGTTTTTTATATTAAAAAAGAAATATTATGAAAAAAAAACTATTTTATATGTGTTTTATTTACGTTTACTTTTGAAACCGCAAAATGAATAACCCGTTATAATTATTACTGCATTAAGTTTATCCGGCTCAAGTTCTTTCTACATTATTTTTGTGGGTGATATTAATTAAATAAGACAAAGAAGACATCAAAGATATTTAGCAGGGTGGACAATTATGTAATTGTCCCGAAGCCGCCACACTTTGTTGTCAGCACCATTTTTGCATTATGGACCTTTCCATTATGAATTGCGCAATAAATCTAATTGGTATTAAAATGATTGCATGTCACACTTAATTTATTAAAAGAAGCCGGCACTAAAAGACGCCCTTAACAGATCACCCATTGCCTTTGAATAATGAATGGAATGGAATGTCTTATTACACCTCTTGTTTTTATATCATTTGTTTGTCCCACCAGCCATTAAATGGTACAATATTTCTTTTTTCTTCGTTATGAACTGCAAAAGAGTTATTTTCTTTGCAAATGAAAAGAAAAACAAAAACGGTTAAAACTAGTTTAATGACGAGTACCGGTGGGAAAATATGCTTTAGTTGGTAGCATTACATAAATTTTTGAAGCAATATCTACTCTTCTGCAATGAATACTCTGCCAGTAATTTTTTTTTTTATTACATTTTCCTTGTTTTTTCTTTCGCTTTGCTTTTATAATTTAATTAACAAGGCCTTAAGTCGGCAATAAAGTCATAGTTTTAACATTTATTTACTTTAAAATGCAAATGGAAATATTCCCAGAAAATTGTAAGAGCTTCATGTAGTTATAATAGACATATAGATACGGACATATGTACATATGTATGTGTATGTGGTGTATGTACGAGGTCTTATAAAAAATAACCGTTACATTTGTATTATTTGATCTTTAGTTTATTAAATTAATTATTCAAGCTTCTGATCTTTGGTTTTTTTTTATAAAAAATAAGTTTAAACAATTTTATATTTATTTTCAATATTTCGCCAACAATTTGTTGGCATCTTCAGAAAAATTAGTATAAAATTCAAAAAACAAATTATTGAAAAAATTTGTTTAACAAACATTCAAAAAATTTTTTCAATAATTTGTTTTTTGAATTTTATAATTATTTTCCTGAAGATGCCAGCCAACAAATTGTTGGCGAAATATTGAAAATAAATAAGGAATTGTTTAAACTTATTTTTTATAAAAAAACCAAAGATCAGCAGCTTGTTTATAATTAATTTAATAAATAACTTTTAATTTCAGATTTCGTGAGTTACGCATGTTCGATTTTCACATTTTTTTTCGGTTATGTTGGTACTGTTTTTTATTATTAGATTGTCAAATTGTTTTTGTCAGATAAAAAGGTTGGTCGTGTTTTGGTGTGCTCTTCGATTTTTTACTATTCGAAAAAAATGGCTGAAAGAAACTGTATTGAGTTTTGTGTAAAAAATGAAATTAAATGCTCGAGGACATTTGAAAGGCTGACTGTGGCGTTTGGCGAGTCTATTCTGAGCTCAACTGTGGTATAACCGGTTTACGGAAGGCCGCGAACAGGACAATGACGATGCTCGTCCGAACACGTCAACAACCCAAGAACAAATTGAAGCACTGAAGAAATTGACTTTGGGTCGAGTCGAGTCGAGTCACTATCAGAGAGGTTGCTGATGACATTGGCATATCGTTCGGCTTGTGCCAAGCAGTATTTACTGATGTTCTTGAGCATTAAACCTGCGGCAGCCAATAATTGTTCCAAAATTTCTAAATTTGGAGCAAAAATAATGGCACATGGACATGTTCAACAGCACAGGAGCTGTTGAACATCGTCAACGACGAACCAGATTTCCTCAAAAAAGTCATAACTGGTGACGATTCATGGCTGGACATGTCGTATGGCTATGACATTGAAACCAAAACCCAGTCATCCCCATGGAAGCGTCCAGAAGAGCCAAGACCGAAAAAAGCACCTCAAGTTCGCATAAATGTGAAGGTTTTGCTCACTGTTTTCTTCAACTGGAATGGCGTGGTGCATCATGAATTCTTGCCACAAGGTCGTACGGTCAATAGAGGATACAACCTTGAAGTTATGCGCCGTTTGCGCGAAGCAATTCATCGGAAACGCACAGAATTGTGGAAAAACCATCATGGATTTTGCATCATGCGCGTGAGTGTTTGGCCAAAAACAAACCTCATGTGACAAGTCACATGAGGTGACATGCCTCATGTGACCATCATGCCTCAACCAACCGTATTCACCGCACCGCACTTGGCCCCCGCTGACATTTTCCTCTTCCCAAAACTAAAGACACCGATGAAAGCAAAGTGTTTTGCTACGATTGAGGAGATAAAAGAAATAGGACTTGGTGGCGATACCAAAAAGCACGTTTCAGAAGTGTTACGAGGATTGGAAAAAAAACGCTGGCATAAGTGTATTTCAGCTGAGGGGGATTACTTTGCAGGGGACATAGGGTTACCAGACGGGTTTGATTGTCAAGCTTTTTCAATGTATGTCAAGAATCAAGAAAAAATATAATTTGTCAAGCTAAAACCGAATTTTTTAAGTTTTTCCATCAACTTGTCAAGAAAAATCAAGAAAAAAGAACAGATAGCACAACAAACTGTTTAAACGTACGATGGCAAATTTGTACCCTTCTCAACTCAACACTGTTACATGTTTTAGCCCACTAACACTAACAAAGCCTGTTAAAAACAAAACGCCAGCGTATTAGCACAGAATACTACCAGAAGTGTCACCAGCTCTACCAGACTACAAAAATTACCAATTTACTGCCAAATATATTGAAAGTGGCATCCTTATGGTACTTGTGGATCTAGTGAAGGACAGCAAACATTAAAATTTTTATAATTTTCCAAACACTTTACAACAACATTTTTTCATTGTTTATGTTTGTTTTTGTGTTAACACTAGTTAGTCTCACACACTCATATTGCTACGATTTTCTGTACTGCTCACTTCTGACTGGCCCCCAAACAAATGATATAGCCACTTTTCAAACGTCACTTTTGGGATATCTGTGTAGTCTGTGGTATTAGTTTGATTTTATTTATATACATACATACAACAGCTTTCCAGTGCACCAAGCCGATGGTAAACGGCTGGCGGCGTTTAAATAAAATTGTGAAATTGTGAAAACGAAAACAGTTTATTTATTGGCTTCTCCCACTGCCGCTATACATACATAAACATATTTATATTTGTTTTACTTGAAATACCCTTTATACATATGTATATTCCTCTAACAGAACTATTCCAATTTAAATATTGTTTTCGTTAGTTTAACTAAATTTCTTATTGTCAAGAAAAATCAAGCTTTTTATTTTTAATGTCAAGCTTTTTGCCGATTATGATCTGGTAAGCCTAAGGAGACATAAATAAATAAATACTATTTGAAAAAATTTAAAATAACGTTTATTTTTTGATCAGACCTCGTATTTCATTTCAGTGGCAGGATTCGAACCGCAGCTCACGACTGCTGAGCAGCCACCATCACCAACTCAACCATCGCAGCAATTAGAACGAAGGCAACAAAAAACAATTTAAGTAAAGAGTTTATTTCAAATCCGGTCAGCTTTATTTCAAATTATTAATTTCACATGATTTTCAAACAACTTTTTTCCATGTTAACTTTACATTATGGCCTTTTTTTTTTGTGTATTCATACATATACTCGTATATGCTGTTTTGTCGGTTGTAGTTCTATATTCACTGAACATTGTTTTAGTCTGATTATGGAAAACCAACCTTCTTCTACAAAATGTAACGAAATGCGGTCAACTGAGAAAAAGAGCATAAACTAGACAATACTTTAAGGAAACACTGTGCAGCAAGAGAGAACAAAAGAACTATTGAAACGAAAAAATAAAGGTTTAGAAAATCATCACATGCTTGAATAACGACTGGAAACAGCAACATTTGAAATGATGTATGCATGAATGAAACTGAAGAAGAATAAAAGTATCGAATTTGTGTTCCTGTTCGTTGTACATACATATGTACATGTTTCGCTGTTCTCCCCGCTGTTCTTTCTTTTCTCTAGGAAACAAATAGTGCGTGTGAAATACACCATGAAATTAAATGAAAAATAGTATCTAATAAAAAAATCATTTTCATAATTGTGGTTTTGTATTTTGAAATAGAAACGAATGCATGAAGGAAAAATCGAAAGTAGAAGATAGAAAAAAAAAAATCATTAAATTAATTGTAATGAAAAAAAAAAAAAAAATTTATGTATGTATGTGTGAAGTATCATTATAATACTTTGGAAAATTATGACAAGTGTTGGTGTTCTTGAATTGTATATCGCATAATATTGTTAACAAAGAATTTTAATTGGCAGTTTATTAAGGAGTATATTCTTGAAAAAAAAAAAAAATTGATTGAACTTCATAGTCGAATTATATGATTTTCAATTGTTATTTACTTTTACGGGCTTTAGTTCCATTATTTTGTTTTTTTCTATGATAAAATTGTAGTGATAAATATTTTGAAGGAGAAGGCAAGAAAAGCAAAGTGGGAGACTTATTGGCTGGGGTACATACCGTAGATGTTTCACGTCCCTTTTATCCAATTAAAATTCAAAAAAGTTCGAGACACCCGTCCAATTTGGTTTAGTGTGCTTTCAGGTCCTTTTTAAATTTTTGTGCTACCTTTGCTAAGTCCGGCGATATTGAGTTACCGATTTTATCCTTTTTTACCCCTTATGCCTATGTCCAAATTTAAAACAAAGACGATATTTATTTAAGTATTATTTTTGGGGAGCAATATTTAGTTTTAATTTTTTCCTGTTGCCTATTCCCCTTCTACATAAATGCAATTAGAAAAAAGTACCACAACGCAGTTTTTACCCGTATTGTCCGCTTAAAATTCAAAATTACTTAGTTTTTACTTTTTTCCGTTCCCATTCCTTTTCTATATAAATGCAATTGGAAAAAAAGTGCCTTTTATCCGCTCAAAATTCAAAACTTCAAAAAAGTACCAGACAACTACGCAATTATTTTTAGTGCGCTTTCAGGTGGTTTTTAAATTTTTTTTGTTGCTATATTTGCTAAATCCGAAGCTATTGAGTTACCGATCTTACTTCTCTTTACCAGTTATTGGAATTTTTGAAAATCATATAGCCTATAGTTCCTTTCAGACATGCAGAGATTTAATGGTTCTCCAAGGGCGGAAGAATTTTCAAAATCGGTCCAGTAGTTTCGGAGCCTCTTCGATGCCAACATACATATGTATATGCAGGGCTGGGCAGTATTTAAAATACATGTATTTGAAATACGTATTTAAAATACAAATATGTATTCTTTCTGACAGCTTGGCGACTTTCTCAATGTATGTACATATGTGTATTCAGTTGCGTTTACTTTACACAAGTACTTTGGTAATTAAATTGTGGTATTGGTATTTTTTTGGAAATGAAACAGTAGCAACATTTTTGGATTTTAGTTGATGTATATTGGATGGAATAATTTTTAACGCATATTTTTTAACATAAATTTAAAATGTATTTTGAAAAATTTATTTTGAGAGCACGAGTATTTGAAATACAAAATACTCAAGCGCTTAGTATATAAAATACAAAATACAAATACATTCATGAGACGTATTTAAAATACAAATACAAAATACGTATTTCAAATACATGTACATATTTCAAATACTGCCCAGCCCTGTATATACATACATAGTTATATAGCATTTGGTGAAACGTTTTTTAATTGTCACTTATTTCTTAATTTCGTTATAGGTCTTTCAATAAAATATCGTTTCCTAATAAGAAATCAATGAGATTTTGTCGTTAGCTGGTTTTCTTTATTCGCATTAAGAGATTGTTTTTCTGATATAATTTTTTGAAAAACTGGTGTTTATGAAAGAAAATAAAAACTTTTTTGATAAAAGTATTTTGTATTTTAAATACATATTTTTGTTTCATTGTATTTTGTATTTCAAATACAGTGAAACCTCTCCTAACGGACACCTTCCATAACCGGACACCTCCTATAACCGGACAAACTTTGCAGAACCGTGATTTTCAACTGTTTTTTCATACAAAATGTATTCCCATGACTGGACACTCTAATAACCGGACGCGGACACCAAAATTTTAAAATAATGATCTCAAACTCCCTCATAAGCGGACAAAAGCGTTAAAATCAAGACGAATTTATCAGAAAAAACGCCAAAAAAAATATACCAAATAAATACAACTCTTGTTAAGTTACTACTTTTTCGAACTCTGTTTCATATTTGTGTTAATGCCATTCAATTTTGTGATTCCCCTTTTAACACCAATGACAAAGAAATTTCTATTTATTTGTACAAATTGTTTGATTAACTTGTTTTGATTGCTTTAGAACACAAAAAAAGGAAATGGCAAATAAAAAAATATGTTATCAATCAAAGAAAAAATGGAAATTATAAATGAGTTTGACAGGGAAAAGATTTCGGTGCGTGAAATCGCAAGGAAGTAAAGTTTTTTGAGTTTTTCTGCAAAACATTTTGTTGCATTTCTTTTACGTTTTAAGATGCAAAATTGGTAAAACACAGGCCGCAGAAATCATTAAAAATAAAGCAGTCATTCGTTTAGTAGAACTGTTCCCTCAATCAAATGGATTTGACGAGTTCTTAAAAGTAGATGAAATCGTATTCACTGAAGATGACTGTATAGAAACATTATATCCAAGCGCTGTTATGGAGATAAACGAGTCTGAAAATTCTGAAGACGAAGTGCATATAGAAATACCTGATCCGATAAACTCTTATGATGAAGCATTAAAATAAATTGTTCGTTTAAAGCATTTTGCAAAAGACGACTTTGTCGCGTTCCAACAGATAAAAAATATTGAAAGTCATTTTGAAACTCAACAATTCAAATTGAGCCGGTCTAAATTAAAGCAGTCAAACCTGAATCAATTTTATCGACCGCAGTAGAAAGCTTAGTATTATAAAATAAAAAGATGTATTAAAAAAAAAGTTGTACCTCTTTTAAGCGGACACCTCTTATAACCGGAGAAAAATGCCGCGACGGTGAGTGTCCGCTTATGAGAGTTTTCACTGTACTTGCTTTTGGAATGCAGTATTTTGTATTTTGTATTTTAAATACACAACTTTCATGTATTTTGTATTTCAAATACATCAGAGCATGTATTTTGCCCAACACTGCATTTATGAATGTATATAATCCAAAAATGTTTGCTCTTTATAATATTAGTGTAGATAAAACTGTTTTGATTTTAAAATCCCATTAAAAACACACAAAACTATTTATGGAAAATTCGACATGCATATAGGTAAAAAAAAAAAGAACACATTACTTTGAAGCTCTGCCTTAATTAGAGCTCTGTTTGCTGCAAGTCCTTTACCTGAACGAGGTTTTGGCGTAGGTGCAGGCAACGATGTTGCTGACGCTAGATTGTTTGTGCGTGGACGCGGTGCTGCTCTTGGTGTGGGTAACGGTTCTTGGTTGCAGTACAAAGAGGCATCGCTGGCCTCATCAACACAATCGGAAGCACGTGTTGTTGGGGTGGATCTGTTTGATTTGTTTGCAGCAGACACTTTAAAACCGGTGGTCGTAGTCATTTTAAAATTATTTTTATATTTTCTTTGCGCATTTGACACTGGGGTAGTCATGGAAAGCTGGAGGATATATTTATTTTTTTTTGGTCAAACAAAAATTCAAATTAATGTTGTTTTGTTGCTGAATGTGTTTACAAATGCATTAGTCACTCAAGGAAAATGAGTTGTTGAAACTGTTTTCTTGGTGATTTGATAAAGGTTAAAAATGGTATCCTTAATTTTGTATTTTATTAACAGCACCACAACCACAACCACCACCACCATCACCACCAACAACAAACAGCTGAAGGAGATTTTTATTTAATTTCACTTTCACACTGTTCCTTGTTTCGTGCGCGTTTTGTTTGTTTTTCTTTTTGACACACATGACATTTATTTTTCTATTTTTTTTTTTGCTTCGCAAGTTTTTAATATATGTACGTCTTTTTCTGCCTGGCTTTTACTCACTATCGATCCACCAGAAAAAACTTGAATGCATTCTTCTAAGAAGGACACTCACGTTAAGCTTTAATCTTGTACATACAAATCGTTGCCTATTTCAGGGGATTTATTGACTACTTTTTTTCTATTTATTATTTACATTTTTTGTATTATTAAGTAATAAACAACAACATTTTGCTAAATTAATTTTTCTTATATTTTTTTTTAATATTTTTTTGTTTAACATTCTATGAACTTATTTTCCTCTTTCTCCAAGAAATATGTCAACTTTTTATTACTAAATGCAATTTACAACTGAGCGAGACAACTTTCAGTTTGCTGTTTTAAGCTGAACAAACAATGTTTCGTTTTCGTTGATTTCAAGGGGTAACACGATGAGCGCTTGCGCTTGAAATTGTAAAGCTTTCATGAGCAAGTGCTTAACAAAAACTTTTTCCGCCAAAGCTTTTAAAACTTTTACGAAATCTAGTACAGTGTGAGCAGGGCTGCCAGATTAGCCGATTTATTCCCAAAATCGGGGATTTATTTTGCAAAATGGGGATTAAAAGAAACTTGTAGTGGGGATTGGCGAATTCATTCGGGGCGATTTTTATGCTTTGGGGTTTTTAGCAAAATTTTTTTTGGGGATTTTAATTTAATACTTGTTTTTGCTGCTTTGGATTGTTTTAATTTAATTTCAACATAGCACAAGTCATTTTTTTAATATACAATTAAAATTTATTTCCATCAAGCACCTCGCAGAGTTGTTATCAACGATATTTTTCGCCACTGAACTCAATACAAAACAAAGATATAATAAAATGCGGTATACGTTGCCGAAATCTATGGACAAATATTTATTTACATTTCAAAATTAATGGAATCGCTGGACACGGCGTTAAACTTGCAGCCGTTGCCATTGCTGACACAAGACCAGCAAACACAAAAAGTCAATTGGAAATCAATTGGATGTTGGGGAGAGAATATAAAATAACGGGTGGTTAAACGTCAAGTTTTTTTCTGCATATCATTTGACATTTCTCAATTTCAGACAAACCCAAGCAAGCGTTAAAGTTGTTCATGCTTGTTATGAAAATGGGTGTCCAAATCAAAATGCGTATCGTGCACTTCGTGATTTTTTCGATCAATTTAATCGTCCAAATCCGAGTACAATTGAAAAAATTTCAGCAAACCCGGTCTGTAGGGGATGTGAAAATACCAGTTCATGCTCGTACTGCACAAAAATATTGCTGCTGTTCCTGATAGTGGGGCTGCTGAAGAGCCGTCCACCTCATCTCGTCGTCGTCTCGAACAATTGCATTTCTCACGCTCGTCATTGATAAACATTAGGCATAAAGACTTGCATTGACAGGCTTACAGTTGCTGTGAATGGTGTTCGCTATCGGGAGATGATAGTGAACTTTTTATGGCGTGAATTGTACGATATGGATATGGACGATTTGAGGTTTCAACAGGACGGGGCCACTCGATTCGGAAACCATGAAAATAAAAATTTCTACAGGCGATTTGAGCTACGATATTTTTGATTTTATCCATCAACTTGATCAATTGGTTGATATGGATAAAAATGGGTTTTTAATGAAATTAGGAATGCGTTAAGAGCGTGACAGGGATTTCGCAGTATGTGTTAGAAAAATATGCACACGCGCAATGAGCTGCAATGCGCATAAAGTACCACATTCGTAATTTGGTACGAAAAGAAAATTACATCTTTTCTTTACTTAATTAATATTGACAAAAAACTGACCAAGCAAGGGTTGAACTTGAGCCTGAAAAAGTAATTTAATATAAATTACACTTTATAAATTACACTTACAATTACAGTATTACACTATCATAGTTCAATGTAATTAAAATTTCAGTAAAAATTTTACATCTGAATTACTTGTGATGGGGATTTTTGGGGGAAGAAAGCCCCGAATTTGGGAATGAAACTAAAAAAAGTCTGAGATGGCTGATGTAAGCTGTGTTTTTTTTTGCTGCCTTTCAATTTAGAAATAGCGCTCGTTAAAAAAGAAGAGAAAAAAACACGCTTCTTCCTTTTGAATGTTAACAGCCATTAACGTGACTGTGCTGTTGAGTGTCTACTTGTATATGTACTACAAACATTCTCGCTATTTATGTATATCCTTTAATTCCGTTTTTCGTTCCTCCTCGCAAAATTTTGTTAATTCAGTTTGTCTCTTTGTTTGAATAAAAGATAATTTATGTACAAAAAGGTGCTGCGCATACAAACAAATTTGGTTTTTCTGTAAATGATACTCTCGACTTTAGGAAAAGAAGGAGGTCATTAAGAAAAGAACACAAGTTCTGCCACTAGCAGTTAAATACATTTGAGCAAAACACAAAAATGTAAATTTTAAAAATACTCTTAAATTTATATTTATTCTGGCTCATATGTAAAATGAATTATTTGTTAAAAAAAAAGATTTTTTTTTAATGTTCTATTTTAACTCAACATGATTATTTATTAGTTATTGTATGGAAGCGGAGTTTAACGCTCACATTTATTAAACGAGCTTTATAATGCATATGGCGCCCTAAATACAAAAGGGTCACAACTCAAAATTTTCCAAAACTGACTAGTTGCCATAAGTTAAATTGTTAGTCGGCTTCGCCATCTGCTGGCTCTATCTATTATTGTTTACATCAGGGATGCCCACGGCCTATACGCTTGGTACGCTTTTGTTTTTGTAAAACCGCGAAGCATTGGCTGAGCATTCTAATATGTATACACAACTCTTTGTATGAAATACACACATACACACATATCCCACGTTCAAAGCAACAACACTTTCATATGCACAGCAATAAGAACGCAGGCTTTGTTGGTACACATTGGTGCCAAGCGTAAATTTTGTTGTTTTTTGTTTTTTTGTTTTCATGATTTTGTTGTTTTTTTTAATGATTTCGTGAGTATGAAACACTTGAAGAAATCATTTTTTGTTATGAGTTTATTTCTGTTTTTCTTTGTGTGCGTCAATAAAGTGTATACGTATTGGTGTTTACGCCTCCATAAGAAGATTTTGGGCACCCCTGGTTTACATTATTTATTTTCATATTCATTCATAATTCCTCAAGGTGTTTTTTTTTTAGTGCAAATCAAGCAAAGTGCAAATACCTACATTTTGTTGTTGTGTGAAAATAAGCAGAGCATTTTTGCTCAGATTTGCACTACCATCACGAATACCCTAAATGAAAAATTTACAGAAATTGCAAAACTGGAATAATATGGGATATGCCATAAAAAACTGGCCCTGATGCGAACATTCACTTCATCCGCTCAATTTAAAAAAACAAATGAAACTGCCTTTAATGCATTTTGCAGAGCAATTCAAATATGTATGTATGTATGTATGTGTTAAATATTTTTTTAGCGGTTTTCTTATTGTATTGAAGATAAACAAACAAAAATATTTATTAGGTTTGAGACTAAAATGTATCTCACAATTGCCCAAGCAACAGCTAAAGCAAAGAAATTTCACCACGTAAAAACTAGTTTTTTTCAACTCAACACCTCAATAAATTTGCAAACGGTAAATTTGCCTTGACTAAAGACTAAAGACCATATTCATAATAGTTATTGTAAGTTTATTAAGCTCTTATTTGAGGTATTTCTACGGAATATTTGTCAAATAAACGTGTAATAAACCTTCAATAGTTTTTATGAATATGGGTGTAACTTTTGTAGACGTGGTGGTGCAATAGAGCAATGGTGAAATTAGATGGTTTGTGGCTGGGGTGTTCATAAGTTTTTGGTCAAAACTCAGCATCAAAAACTCAGGAAATAAAGCTGCCAGATTAAATGAGAAAAATCTGTTAAGCGAAAATAAGTAAACCGAAATGCATTCGTATGCAAATTAAATTTTTGTTTGATATCAGAGATGAGCGATTCCATTATTAACGTGATTTGATTAAGGTGATGTAAACGTTTTTCAAAACTGTGACAGTTGTTTAAAAACTGGTTCATTATTCTATTGGAAACTGCAACCCCGATTTGCCAGCTGCTGAATTGAATACCTACATACTAATTGAAAGTAAAAGTAGGTATATCTTAATAAATACATATGTATGTACTTTTTTGTCTCGCCCTTAAAAGTTTTGTATATACATATATAACTTTACTTTGCAAATCAATCCTATTCTTATATTTGTTCGGAGTAATAACAGTGAGTTACAAAATTAGAAAAACTTTGTGCAAGAATGATCCGAATTTATTATCGCAAAAGGGTGCGAACATACAAAGACTACTTGTTATTTCTAGTTTACAACCAACATAATTCATTCATTTATTCATTGAGATATACACAGGTACCTATAGCATGCCACTAATAAAAGATATTGTTAAAATTTTCGGCAAGAAGAGGGGAGTTTTATTTTGTGGTGAAAGGGTGTACTTTCGCAGAAGTATGCAGGTAGCCAGCCGGTAGCAAAAGGGTGCGAAAATACGAAGTCTAGCTTATAACAAACATAACTATTTGATTACGTTATTATATGTATCTATTGCATGCTACTGAGATGAGCAATTGCTTCAGTTTTGGGCAATGACAGTAAAAAAGTGTTTTTTTTTTTTTGCCAAAATGGGTATTTTTACTTTTTTGGGAATAAAATAAACATTAACATACAGATTTTAATAAATGAGGGCTCATTTTGTTGCTATTACATGCAGCTATATGAATAATAAAAAAAAAACTGTAAAACATTTGTAAATTTATATTTTTTTATAAATTTTCCAAAATCAAAAATTTTGCAATTTTGCAAAAATATTTTTTTTTATTTTTTTCCTAATAACTTTAAAATGATTAACGACACCAAAAAATGATTTTAGCAAAACTTAAAGCTGGCATAATTTGTAATTTTTTGGCGTTTTACATGATAAAATCGGACACTCCGTTTTTTAGTTATGACTAGAGGGCTGGATCAACCTTTACGAAAATCTCACATTTTAGAAAAGTAAATTCTTAAAAAAAACTGGTCCATAGAATTTGAAATTTTTATGAATTTTGTCTATATAAGTGATAGGCATAACACATCAAAAAAAGGCTCACCCATGGTCAGAAATTTTTTTTTTCTATTTGTTGTCTAGTGTAATTCAACCATACCAATATTACCATAATAAAATGACAAATTTTTCTATTAGCAAAATTTCCTAAATAATTGATGTTTTATACTATTTTTTCGAGCTTTAGGTCTTCATTAATTTATTAATTTTATATGCCGATATTTCACTCTCCTTCGGATAGCTTCGTCAGGGCAATAATGTGACGAAGCTATCCGAATGCCGTTGGCCGCATTCCAATTTGGTCGAGGCAGACGTCAAGTCGTCGCTCATTTGGTATTAATTTGTGCGCATGTGTTGACGTCGACATGTTATCGATCGAAAATATCATCTCCATTTAATTTGACATTTAATAAACTTGATTTATAAATTTTTTAATCCTTAATTTTGTGAAAAAAGTGTGTTTTTTATATTTGAATCAAGTGAAAGCAGTGATGAAGAAAATAAAGAAATGCTTAGGATTCATAGAAGAGTAATGAGACAAAAATCAGACATTTTTAATCTGCCGGACATTACGTGAACAGTTTGCCGCGTATTTGTAATAAAACGTCAAGGCGAATCAAGTACAGGTGGTCGCAATTCAATTCGCTTCAACATTTTCACTCGAGACGTCACAAGTTTTGTTGTCGTTTTCTATCGGCTTTGACAACTCAGAAGATAAAATCGTGGAAAAATGTTGAAGCGAATTGGTATGCGGGCACCTGTAATTTATTCGCCTTGATTTTTGTTGTCGTTTTCTATCAGCTTTGAAAACTCAGAAGATAAAATCGTTGAAAAATGTTAAAGCGAATTGGGGTGCGGGCACCTGTAATGGATTCGCCTTGTAAAACGTAAACTTTTTTTCTGTGTCTTTTGAACAGTTTTGTTGAATATTTTCGTTTAAATAAATCAGCATTAAAATTTGTACTAAAAAAAATTGAGCCTTTAATGAGGAACGCCATTCGTTCATCATCAATTTCGACCACGTTAAAATTAGCTACAGCTCTGCGGTTCTTGGCTCAAAGCTCATACCAATCGAGTGCTGGTAATGATTTGAATCTTGGATTACCACAACCAACTGTGTCTTTAATTTTGGAAGAAATGCTCGATGTTTTGGAAAGAGTCATCTGCCCTCTTTTTATTAAATTTGAAATGACTGAGGAAGAGAGGGCAGAATGTAAGTTGTATTTTTTTTAGAGAAGACCGGGTTTCCTGGCATTATAGGCTGCAGAGACGGCACGTATATAAAGATTCAAGCTCCTAAGAAGTATGATCAAAATATGTATTACAACAGAAGGGGGGGGTTTGTTTTAGTTTAAATGTCATGCTTGTAGTTAAAAGCTCTCCGTTTGTTCATAAATTTGTTTTTTTTTTTGAGGAGTTCAGCAACAAGGGTCTCGAATTGTTGTAAAGTTGCGATTTTTAATTTTCTTTCCATGCCACTAACTGAAATGTTTGAAACAAAAAATTCACATGTCGACACCAACAATTTTGTTGACAGAAACAAAGTCAATTCCGGTCAACGACGGCGTAATATTGACTTCGTTAATACAAACTTGTCGACGATAACTCTCAATTACTCTCAATATTGAGGGCGGCAATACAATGACTGTGCCGAGGACATTACTTGTAACGACGTCGGGTGATTGTTTGTTATTCTGCCGGCGTCATGTTTATGAGCGAACAAATCGATGGCTCATGTAGACCGCATGCGAGTCTATTCCAAACTCTCAAACAATCCGAGAGCCATAAACTTAACACCATTTAGTTTTCATAAGTTTTTTTTTTTTGAAATGTGTTGTTTGCATTGAGAGAAAATAGACGTTTTTCGTTGTTGTCCTGCTTCATGCGATAACTTACGACAGCGAATTTTCGCCGACGAATCAATAGTGTTGGGCGATATGGGTCGGTTCGTTCCAGTGAGTTATAGAATGTAACTTGTTTAATTGCCCTACGCATAAATAAACAGTTTTCCCGTAAATATTTTGCCTGAAATTGTGAAGAAAAGTTTTGCAAAAACGAAAAATTACAACTTCAATCAGAAATCTTTGACAATGAACAATTTACTTTAATTAACACTTTAAGCATAACAAATGTAGCTGACATTAAAGTGTGAATGTTGTTTGTATCTACATACATATGTACATACATCGTACGATGGCATGAATGTTTGCTTTTTTTTTAACAATTAGTTTTGCACATGACATCATTTTATGTACAACATTTTCTTTTTGTTACCGTTTTTTCTCATTTCAGTTCACGGAAGCTATTTAAATAAAGTTGAACTTTATTGCCGTAATTTTCAAGGTGCATTGTTGAAAGAAAACGCAAATAGACGAAAATAAAACGGCAAAACTTACAGCTCAACAATTTTAAATGCAAAATTGTACTTCAAACTCATTTTTGCAGCTTAAAATTTTATTTCAATTTCAGCTTCAGTTTAGGCACATTTTCTTTACGATTTTTTTCGTGACGGCAACTGATGTCAATTGCCGATAAGCGAATTATTTCTTTGTTACTTTTGGCAATGCAAGTTAATTTCACACCTTCATTATGCCATGCCTCACGTCTGCACATGCCCATGGATTCGTTTGTTTGGTGGGAGTAAATTTCAGCAGAAGCAGAAAGCAAAAAGAAAAAAAAAAATTAAAAAAGAAATTGTAATCATTTTTTCCTTTTTACGTGCAGTGTGTGTGTTCAAAGATTATTTGCAAGGTCGATATGAATTGCAGCTGAAGTTAAAAAAATGTAGTTAATGGCAATATGAACTCTAATCCCTGGGTAAGACACTTACCCAGAGAGTTGCCAACATTAACTCGCAGATCGTTGTGTTTTGTAATTGAGAAAACTACAGACTATTTTTAAAATTGCCAAATTTCTATTCTCTGTTTTCTCTGCACAATTGTAAATTACTTTTGGTTTGTTAGGTTTTTCTTTCCCCCCCCAAAAACAAAGAAACCTTGAGAAAACTCACATACACTCAGCTGTATTTCGTGGCACACTTGAAGCAAGTGCCAGGTGAAACATGACCACAGAAAACCACAAGCCTCTGAATCATTTTACAAAGAATCAAAAGAAATGAAGCGTGTTATTTATTGAAATAAATAAATTATAAATTTTATATTACGTTTATTGGGCTCAAGTTCGTTTTATATTATTTCTCTAATGGATTTTAATTAAGGGGGACAAAGAATATCTCAAAGACCTTTAGCTAGGCGGATAACTAGCTGTTTCGAAGCCGCCACACTTCTGGTCAGCAGCCGTCCTTGAAATCAGGGGCTCATGTTTCTAAAGCGACACTCATGCCACCCCATGCCATCCAAGTGGTTGTATATTTTCGGTGTAAATGTTTAATTATACTAAACACATCCATTAATAATTTCATGCTGCGGAGGCTCCGACGGAATTCCGTCGTAAAAATGCTATTATGAATTTCGACGTAGCTCTGAAATTCTCCCGAAATTTTCGAAATTCGGGAGATTAGTTTTGGATTATGAATTCCGCATGAAACGTGCTTTTAGCGTTTTTTTTTTTTTTTTATCAAAAATTTGTACGAACTCTTCTTACTGTCGGCAGAATACGAAAAGTAGTTAAAAATAACAACAAACTGCAAATAAGTCTTTAAATTGAATAAAAACAGTTTTAAGCAGTTATAAAATTATATTTCTTTGATAATTGGTTGGTATATTTGAAAATAATTATTGATTTTACCATGATGCGAAACAAAAACGTAACACAAACTAACTGCTGTTTTTAGGTGTTAAAAAATCGCTTCATATACACCATTTGCAACAGCTGGCAGATTGCTCGGAAAATAATTAACTATGTAAACAAACAAAAAAGAAACAACTGCTTTTCATGTACATATAGAATTAAATACATATGTGTACGAAAAATTCAATGCAGCATCCACATCTTTTCCAAAACCATGCAGATTCAATTAGAAACCGAATTGTACAGATTTGTTGAGACGGAAGTTTTTAATAAAACTAAACGAAAAATTGGAAAACACATACTTATGTACATACATATGTATGTATTTTCATAATTGGTGATTTGTTTTAACAGCTTACGCTTTGTAATCCAAAGGAATACAAAGGGAATTCTAACCATCCCTCAAGTCTTTGCTCTCTGTTCGCTAACAGCTTTTGCTTTAAGATTGCTCTTCCGTCACTGCTGCAGCAATCAAATTGATTGTTTTCCGTTTTTATTTTTTGAAAAATATATTTACCGCTCCTTACAATGTAAACAAACAACATCTGTTTTTCATTTAAAAAGTTGGTTGTACTAATTCGAACCAAGATCAAGAGGATGGCAACACTAGCTTCGATTTCATCGGAATTCGTAATACCTTTTTGTACGAATTCGTGACGGAGATTTTCCATTATGAGTGATGTTCATTCGGAATTTATAATAAGACTGTTTTTATTATTTTTACAAGGTATGTATATAAAAACAACAGTAGGCAATCAGTTATGACCTGGGTTCGACTAAAAGTTTACCCCAAAAATCTTTATTGATCCTAAGAAAGTAAAGCTGAACTTGAAAACCCATTATCGACTAAATATTGAACTCATTAATAACAGGTGGTCCAAAAGAAATTACCCTATTGCAAGTTGCTCTTATTTTTGTAAAAGGCGGCCAATGGCAAATCGGTTTTTACATTTGTGAGATACACAAAGGAGTATCGAAATATCGAACGATTTTTAAGAATATGTAAATAAAATTAATAAACTCAATAAAGTTTTTACGTTTTTCCATGTTTTTTTTCGACAACACACAAGATGTTCTATCTACGTGAATGCATATGCATTTTTGCTGTTTGTATGTATTTCACAAAAACAAAGGTCAGTAAGAAAGTAGGGGTCACATTTTTATGTTTACATGGCAATTTTTGCAATTTACAAGTTCTGCCCGTATTTTCTTGTTTTTGCCTCTCATGTAAATTTCTGCATTATGCAAATTTCTCGGCAAGAATCCTAACCAGCTACTGCTCAGGAATTGATTTGATTGAACCTTAAGGTCGGGGAATGTATTATGGACGCGACTCAGGGCGCCCCAGCTTCAAGTTCGAAATAAATGGAGGTTTCCTACAGGATGAGTAAGTATATTTTATTATAAAATTTAAAATTTTATTTTTGACAGCTAAACGTATTTAAGTTCGCTTATGGAGCCAACTTCTTGAGAAATCGGATTTTGCTGTATTACGGGTATGTCACTATATATAACAGAAATAAAGCGAGATCCATGAAAAGTTTTTAGTGTTTACTTTTGATTTTAATTTAAAATATATAAATATGACACGGCCGATTTCTTGAGAAATCGGTGGTCCCTACACCTCGGCTACATATGGACCGATGTATGAGAGTATCCTTTAGTTTTTAAGTTTTTGTTGTTTTTGGTATTTGCTTTTTCAGAGCTTATGTAACCACATATCCTGTACAAATTTCAAGTCTCTATCTCTTATGATTCAAGAGGTTATAGCAATTTTGCACAGTTTATTGCCTGGCGACTTCCTTTAGTTTTTAAATTGTTGTTGTTTTTAGTCTTTCTTATAGCAGCGACCAGGTAACCACATGCTCTCTAGATCTTACATTTTGGGAGAATGGGCGAAGTTTTATGAAAAGGGTACCACACTCATAGAGTGGAACTCTATGGAGCCCTATAAATGTGAATAATAGGTTTTCTGCTTGATTTTATTTTCCATATTCTTTGTGTTTTTTCTCTACTGGAATATCCCTAAACCTAAAAATATTTCACAGAGCAAATCTTCTTGATTGCATTAAATAGTTTTGGCTTTGTGCAGTTGAATTTTAATCGAAAACTACAAATATGTTTGCTTGTGCTAGATGTGTGATTGCAAACCAGAAGTGTGAATCAGATTGCCGCACATAAAAAATATTTACCATGCAATAAGTATCTAGATAAAAAAATTATAGTAGCATACATAGTAGCGCTCGTTGCACGTCTCTAGTAAGTATGTATATTGCATACATTCAAGATTTTAATAATGTATTAGAAGCTTAAAAAAAGGGACTTGTCTCGGAAATGTGCCAACTTTTTTCTTTCTTAAACTTTTAGTATCAAAAACATAATTTTAACAGAAGGAAATGCATGATGTTTCAAAGAAAAATATTTATGAACTTACGGCGATCTTTCAGGCAGGGAAGAGTTGGCGATGGTATGTGTTTGAGCGTTCGGCCTTTGCGTATTGAATCCATTAACTGTTCTCTAGGCGAAGGTGTACGTTTAATCGGCGGGGGAAGTTTACGTTCAGAGGCCTAAAACAAACGGTTAATTGTCCGCAAGTGGAGTAAAAAATTTAATTAAAACTAAGCATAATAATATTTAAGTCTCACCTTTTTCAAAGGAGGTCGCGATCGTATAAATTCTAAAATTAAGGCATGCGCATCTTTTTTCACACGCGGAGGAATATCACCATTGACCATCACTTTGCGTAACTGATATTTTCTATAAGAAAATATATATATGTGTATATATATATGAAAATATTTTCAAACCCCTAGAAAAAGAAAGGTATTACCTAGATCGTATATCCTCCATGAGAATCTCATAAGGAGTTAATTCATATTCTGTGGGCGCTCTTTCGTAGTTGGCTTTTTTCAAACGTACACCACGTCTCAACTCATCTATGACTTGAACCCAAAAACGTGTCTGAAATAAAAACAAGGGGAAGTATGAAAAATTTAATATCAATAATTTTCCAAACAAAAAATATAGTTGTATATATGTACATATTTGGTTTTCTTGAGAACTATATATTAAGAAAGCATGCAGCAACTTGCATTTAACAGGCGCATTGACCTACTTGCACAGTTCCCGATATTTCCGTACCATCCTGGGGTTTCAGATTAATTAAAAAAAAAAACAAGTTAAATAAAAAGGGAAACAGTTTAAAATCAAATAGGAGTTTATTCTTGATGCTAATTTTTCGATCTTTGTTGTTTAATATTTTAATAGTTCGAACTTTACGGTCACTTGTTTTTTTTTTATAAATGTTTATTAAATTCAATATTTCGATACCTCAATGGGTATCTTTTTCAGGGGGAAAAAAAAACTAAAAACATTCCTGAAGAAGATACCCATCGAGGTATCGAAATATTGAATTTAATAAACATTTATAAAAAAAAAGAAATGCGGTCGGGGGACCCCCGTTAGGAACGAAGTTCCTTACGTTTTTTCTTCATCTTCGAATGTAATACAAGGTGAAATCTGTATATTTTATTTTGTGTTGTTTTCGAAATTTTTAAATTTTATATGCTTCTTAAATTTTTTGGAACGTTTCATTTTTTTTACGCATGCAGAATTTTTTTGTCAATCTGCTACAAAACGAAGAAAATTTTTCAATATTGCTGTTACTTTTGTTGTGACATACTTTACTTTAGCGACATCTATCAACTGATAGTGTCCGTTTTCACAACTAATTAATATTTATTGGTAGGTGTCTCCGCTGACAGCAGCTACACAATTGTTTGTCAACAGATACACCAATACATATAAACAGCTCACATGCTTTCGTGACGATTTTTAATAATTTGCACTACCAGCAAGCCGCGTTAAGGAACTTCGTTCCAACAAGTGACCGTAGAGCTCGAACTATTAAAATATCAAATAGGAGTTTATTAAAAAAATATAATGGTTTCTTAAATTTAGAGGCATTATAATAAATTAATAAACTAAATGAACAGATTTGCGATACATTTCACAAAAAATGTTTAGAGTTTAATTGAATTATATGAATCACAATTTTTAATAATTTTATGGGGCTTGAAATTGCTTTTACTTACTCAGAATTGAGAAAGATTTTTTTTTTTTTTTTGGTGCTGATGAGTGACGTGGTGGACATGAAACAGCCTTGGCATGTACCGCAGCCAATAACTCTTCAACTTTACTTTTATTGCCTTCTCTAAAAATGTTGATCACTACAGTTTAACGGCAAAAAGAAAATCTTACTCAGTGCGAAGGAAGTAAAATCGAACTGAAACCCGATTTTTAAGATCTTTAAAATCACATTGATAAAATTAAAAGTTGTTTAATAAACCGAGAGAGATACAGAGTAGGTATTGAAAGGCTCAGCAGGTAGGATGGCTAAGGGCGGCTGCTTAGAAACATTATGTAATTAGTGATGACCTGGGTTCGACTACAATTTTATCGCAAACATTTTTCTCAATCCAGAGAAAGTGAAACCGAACTTAAAAGCCCAATATACTCGTATGATTATCAATTGAATATTGAACTCATTAATAACAGGTGGTTCGAAAGACATCACCCTGTTAGAAGTTGCTCTTATTTTTGCAAGTGGCGGCCAATGTCGAAATCTGTTTTTTCATTTTTGAACTAGACAACTGTAGAATACAAGTGAACAAGCCAGGGAACGAAACACTCCCCAAGAATGCGGAATAATCGTTATTCGTGACGAAGTAAACGATTTTTGGACCAAAATCATAATGAGCGATGAGGCTCATTTCCACCTCAGCGGTTACGTAAACAAGCAAAAAAAACTATTGCTTCTGAGGCACCGAATATCCACGAGTGATGCACGAGGAGCCATTACACACGCTCAAAGTGACTGAATGATGCTCTGTTCACGCTGGGATAGTAATCGGGGCATTTTTTCTTCGATGAAGTCGCTGGTCAAACGACAACGCTCTATAGGGTCATAGTTTTTCTGCCGCAATGGCACGAATTAGGTCTGGAGGACATGTGGTTCCAACAGGACGGAACAATGGCACACACTGCGCGAGCCACAACTGATATTCTGAAAGCCGAACAACATTGGATGACTTGTTTTGGCCCACCTATTATTATCATTACATTTTTAAGCACTATCGGCATAATTGGCACACTCAGAATATTTTTGCATTAAGTGACTGTAGTTTATACCAGAAGTAACCAGTGCAGTTATTTTTAAATGGCAAAACATGAATGAAATTTAAATTTTAACTGATTTGTGCAGTGGCTTAAAAAACTAACAGCAGATGACTACAGGTTTTCGGTCACATTTAATAATGACAATAGTAACTTATGTAACACATACATGAAGCAGCCAAGCTGTTAATACGTATATACATATTTATAATTTGGTTTCTACATACATTTGTAGCATACATATTCTTTAATTAAATCGATTGCTGCGTTGACTGAGTTGGTACGGCAGCAGCTTTCAAGTGGAGATGTTGGGTTTTCGAATCTCAGCAGAGGCTTTGCAGTACAAAAATTAAATAAGCGAATTGAAAAAGGAGATAATACAGATGGAAAGCTATAATTAAATAAAATGAAGTAAACAAAATTACCACCGAAGAAAAAATTAAAAATTGAAAAATAAATTGATTACGCATTAATTATTTGACAGTTAGAATAAAGAAAGAATCATTATTTTTACCGATTGGGTTCCGTAGATTTTTCAATATTCAAATAAAGTAATTAGTAAATTTGAATAAAAAATAAGTATAACACTAGACAACAAATGGAATAAAATTTTCTGACCATGGGGTTAGGCCTATCTAAGTACAAAAATCATAAAAATTTCAAATTCTATGGATCAGTTTTGTTTTAGAATTTTTTTTCTAAAATATGAGATTTTCGTAAAGGTTGATCCAGACCTCTAGTCATAACTTAAAAACGGCGTGGCAGATTTCATCATGTAATATGTCAAAAAATTATAAATTATGCCAGCTTTACGTTTTGCTAAAATCATTTTTTGGTGTCGTTAATCTTTTTATAGTTATTAGAAAAAAAAAAAAAATTAAAAACAAATATTTTTTTTTTGTTTTGAAAAATTGCAAAATTCTTGATTTTGGAAAATTTATAAAAAATATAAATTTTCAAATGTTTTCCCAGTTTTTTCATTTATTCATATAGCTGCATGTTATAACAATAAAATGAGCCCTCATTTATTAAAATCTGTTAGTTAATGTTTATTTTATTCCCAAAAAAGCAAAAATACCCATTTTTTGCCCAAAAAAAAAAAAAAATAACACTTTTTTGCTGTCATTGCCCAAAACTAAAGCAATTGCTCATCTCAGTACTATGCAATAGATACATATCAAAAAATAGTCAAATAATTAAGTTTGTTATAAGCTACAATAACAAGTAGACTTTGTATTTTCCCACCCTTTTGCTACCTGCGTACTTCTGCGAAAGCCCACACTTTCACCAAAAAAAAAAAAACCCCTTCTTGCCGTTATTGTCAAAAATTTTAACAATATCTTCTCTTAGTGACATGCTATAGGTACCTGTGTATATCTCAATGTGGTTTGTGGTAACACCACAAAACCTTTACTCGAATATTCGTAACTGATACTACCATTGTCCCCCAGTTTAGAGAAACTGCTCAATGTTCTTTCAAAGAGTATTTTTTGTTGCTTACTATAATACACAAAGCAAATCGCCGCACATCGATAAATGTAAATAAAATTAACTATTTAAAATTATGTCTGACTTAAAAGTCCTTATTTGTCGTTGTGTAGGTTTGTGGGTAAACATCAAACGTTTTGCCACAAAATAAAATGCAGCGCAATAAAAGAAACGATGACAAACCTGTTGCTATTGTCTTTTTTTCGATTTTGTTTGATATTCCGTCACTTTTCTAGCCAATTTATGGTGTTTTCTGCTGCTTTATTTAAGCGGATACACACAATCATCATCATGATGATGATAATGATGTTCGTGATTAACTCTATCAACATTATAATGATGTTGCACATACACATACATACATACATATGTATATGCAGGCAATGCATCATCCAGCGGGCAACGAAATAAACAAAAGGAGTGATCGCAACAAAATGTTTGTTGCACATCAGTTCTGGTTTGTTGATCGTATTTTTTTCTTATTGTTGTTTTGAGTTGGTGTTTTTCTTGTTGTTGTTGTTATTGTTATAATTCGCATTTTGATTTAAGTTGCTGCTGAAACGCTGAACTTAAGGCGTTGCCAACAACAATCAAATATAATATCATTTTTACAAACACACACGGGCGCAAATTAAGTGCAACCAGCCAGACAGACGCTTTGACGGTCAGACGGACATGGCTTTAGAAGAACGTGTGTGTGTGTGTGTTGATGCGTTTAACGCTTTTGTTGCAAAACGATTTAACGGCATATTGTTTGTAGTTGTTTTTTTTGCCATCTTGAAATAGTTGGTGTGTTTAGTTTTATTGCACCAACTATTTAGCAGGGATGGAAAATAGTGTACATTCACGAAATGAAAATTTTTCATAAAATATACACTACAATTTAGGTATTAGCTGTTCCAAATACTTTCCAGTAATTAAATTATTTTTTTTTTACTTTTATGATCTTTTATAGTATAAAAATAATTTTAACACGATATTCGCTCCCGACTAACATGTTGCTTTTGCTGCTCATTATATATCACATTGCTTCTTAGGAGTTTCTCTGCCTTTCTCAAGGAAAGTACTTTTTTCTCCATGTAAGATTTCTCTATTTATAAAATTTCTTGGGAACAACAAACATGAAACAGTGGCATCTTCTCCCTTTGAGCGCCATACCATTTTGCTAGTCAGCGTTTTACTGTTTACTCTTTAGTTTTTGTTTCAATGTGCAGGAGATTGTGAAGTTTATTTTATATCAGTTATTTGTACACACCTTTGGATTTTTGGAGCAATAAAATATGTTTTTTTTTTTAATAATTTTCGTCTGTTTGCAATTAAACAAGTGTTTTTTTTTTGTTATCTCCAGTAAGAAAAGCTCGAAAAAAGCCTAAAATGCTTAAAAAAATGTTTGAAACTTAACTCATTATTCCATAATTCCCATGAACCAAATGAGAATCATTTTAAATCATAGTAAACATTTTTCTCATTTGCAACTCTTTCAAATGGCTCTTAAAGCAAATACATAATTAAGTTCATATTTGGAAAATTTTGTTCTTAATAGGAGAAATAAGAAAGGGGAAAAATTCTCACGAAATTATTCTTCATTATTGGGTTGATATTCTGTATAGTAATGAACTATACTGGTAACGAGTCATTGGGTGTGGTTAAAGATTTGGTGAACGATTAGTCCCCTGGGGTATAGGAAACTGCAATACAGAAGGGCTCAACCTCTTTAGTAAGATGTTGTCTTACTAAACAAGATATTGTTTCTTTTAAATTTCCACCCAAAAAGCCGTTTAAAAACTATTCAAGAGAGGTGGTGTGATGTTTCACTTTCAACCCGTAGATTAATATACAATAAGGTAAGACCTCAGACAAGTACTGATGTAAGTTAACCGACGCCCAACCAAATCTCTAGAGAGGAGTCCCCCTGAGTTGTGGTAGGCCCAAGGTTCCTTTTGAGCCCTCAATACTACAATTAACAGCTGTCCCCGCGTCACTTTCCGGTCTCACTCCAGCTGATAGTGGTTGAGGTGCCCATCTAGGCTGAAATCCAATGAAAGAAATGTTTGGTAGTTCTTAATTATGCCATCCAAATGTGCTTGGGAGTTATGGCTTTTAGGCTATTAGTCAGCTTTGTGAAGCTCCGTAGACTGGGGTGCTACCCTGCAGAAGAAACTAGATGCCTAAGCAACCCAAAAACTGAACATAGCAAACTTTGCAATTCGAGTAATTTGATCAAGTCGTGCAGTTAGACCATCAAATTTATCATCTGTTCGCTTGGTGTGTTTTTGGCAATACTGTTACTACTCTGGGGTTAATGCTGTCCACTACACAAAACAAAAAAAAAAGAAACTGACTAATTTTGTATCATAATTTGTTAATAATTTCTGTGATTAACGAGCTTGAAAGCCTACATAATTAATAATTAGGTTACAATTAAGTTATAAAAAAAAATATATAGATCAGCAATGTTATTACAATTTACATTAAATAATGCTGGGCTCGTGTTTATTGCTCAGAACGTGGACATGTGTTCATCACAGTTAAAATATAATAAAACATAAGAAGAGAAAACAACAAGTGCACAGTTGGACCACAAAAAATGTAATATAATGATAAATAACTGGGCAGTCAACAAGAACAACAACAATTGCATGTAATTAAAATTAAAAAATCCACACATTGTGACAGAGAGTGAAATACATACAAGAAAATCAATTACATGTGTAGTAAAAACATAATTTTGTTTACCATTAGGTGTTGGTTCACAAACATAACAACCACCCACACAGAGAAAAAAGCACCTAATAAAGTAGAACAAAATCAATAAGATATCTCTATGGTTTTTTTTAAGAAGGATTCCTTATTATTTTAAATGGGAAAACCTTATTGAAAAAACAACAATTAATGAAATTAAAAAGATGATTTACGGGTGTTTGTATAGGAAACTAATAAAACCAATAGGGAAAAATTAATAGGATAACCTAATAAAATCAATAAGAAATTCTTATTGTATACAATTTACAAGAAAACCTAATAGAAACAATAAGTTCTTCTCTATAGAATTTTTTTTTTTTTTTTGGTACCATGCAAATCGGAAACTGAGTAAAAACAAACGTGAGTAACAAGTTTTCTTCTTGGTTTTATGTGTTTTTCTTGTTGAGACAATTACTAAGATTTGCAACATGGAAATAATAAGAAATACCCATAGAAAAATCTTCTTTTCTCTGCTGGGATACCCCTCAGCCTAAAAACGTTTCAAAGAGAAAATCTTATTGAATCTATTAGGAAGTTTTCGTTCTGTGCACCCTCCCACATAACATAACAACCACTAAATAATAAAAAATCTTATTAAAAAAATAATAATAATGTAATTCATTTTATGTACATGTGTATGTACGTACATACGTGTAGATATAGAAATATAACTCAGGAAATTAAATTCATGTATTTAACGTGTAATTTAAAAGAAAATTCTATTGATAAAAATTAGGGATTAAAAATTGGCACATTTCAATTATCGGTCCATGGAAAGGTAAAATATTTATCCATTGATAAAACATGAATTTTAGTTCCTGCAGCTATATCGTCTACAAGCTTTTCACAATTTGTTTTATCAATGTTCTCATCATAAATCCATCCAACATCTTCACAGCCTTCCACCAGAGAAATGATGGCCATTAGCTCATTTTGTCTCTGGGCTGCACAATACGTACCGCTCTTCTTTTCCAATAAATAATATTCTTTGTTACGTAACATTTTTACGAACCCCCCCCTTAAGCGTTACGTAATTTGTGAACAGCCCCTTACACACATAATTTGACATTTCTATATTCCAGTATTTGACAAATTTAACCATAGAGGCGCACGAAATTGAGCAACGCGTTTCAATGTTTAAGCATTTTAAGAAAACAGGCGTTCGAATAAAACAATTTTTTTCTTTGATCAGCATAATTAAACAAATGTGTGCAAAATCTGCGGAATTTTGCGAACATTTAAGTGATGCGGGCCTACAGGAAACGTGAAAATACTGTATGCTGGCCCGGACCATTATCGGGAAAACCTCGACTCGCCAACGTGCTTTGATGGGATTTTAAATAAATTTTTAAATTTATACGCTTACAAGGTTTAACTGACTCCAGAGCTGAAGACCAATGACCGTTTTAAGCGTCGTCGACCATACGCCGAACGGTTGGATCAATAGACAGACAGTAGTGAATATGGACTTTACAAAGAAAATTCGTTAACAAGCAAAACTGCCACATTTTAGCAAATGAGAATCATCCGCAAGTGATTGTTGAAAAGCTGATGCAGCCACAAAAAGTGAGTTTTTGTCACGGCTTATGTACTGGCGGGGTTATAGGGCGGCATTTCTGCAAACATAAGGTTGTTCATGGCATGATGATAATGGCCACAAATGAAGGATATGGGTCTGGACGTTGGAACTACAGTTCCAACAGCATGGTGCCACTTACCACGCACTGAAACAATGGCTTTTTTGCAGGAGAAATTCAATGGCCGTGTTATCTCACTTTGTGGCGGCGTTAATTCACCGCCACGATTATTTGATGTAACCGATGATCCTCTTCCTTTGGAAATATTTACAAGAAAACGGGTATGTCACTAAGTCAAGAAAAATTCAAGAGCTCAAGGATGAGATAAGTCGTAACATTAACACCATGGAACCGCAATTATGTCACAGAGTCATGGAACATATGGCCCATGGAATGCCACCAACCGAAGTCACATTTGGTCAATGTTTTATTTGTCATATATTTACCACACTTAAAGCAATATTAAGATGATTCTGTTAAAACCTTTTGTTTTATTTATTTTATGGGTGTATAGCAAGAAAAAATCAATAATTTTTAAATTTTGAAATATGAAAGAAAAAATAGGAAAATATTTATGTTTGTTGTTATGTTTGTTTTTGAAAAAAACCAATCAAAACATTTTTCATTATTATTGTCCTGAAGAAGCTATCCGAAGGAGAGCGAAATATTGACAAAAATAAATACTCAAATTCCAAAAGACCTTAAGCTCAAATAAATGTATAAAATATAAGAAAAAAAGGGGTCAAAATAACTAAATATTATTTCTCCTCATAATACAGCGCCCTCCTAATGCTCGTACATATGAACGAACGAACGCATGTGTTACTGTGTTAAGTTTATCTGTCTCGCAGATGATTGGCACTAAAGGCGAGATTTGGGGAAGGAAAAAAAAAGAAGTGAATTTTCAAGCCTTTTTTCGCGCTCTTATTTGTTGTTGTTGTTGTTTGTTATTAAAACGTTTGTCGGTTGGTCAGAGATTGTGTTGTATTTAGCGATTTCTTTGGAGCTTTTGACCATTTTGCGGAAGCTGAGGCTGCCGCCACTGCCAATTTTTATTGCAAATAAATTGGACATTATTGGAAAGTTAAAGAAACTATAAATAATAAATTAAAAAATACACATGTTATTACAGACAACAGACAGACATTTGTGGCTGGTCCATTAAATTGTAATAATCGTTTTAGCATTATTTGCATGCAAAATCATTTCATTTAATTTGCTGCTGTTTGTCTACTTTATGCTACACTTAATTTTATAGTTTTCCTACTTTTTCAAAGTTGCTAAAGTTTTTCGTATTTCAAATGGAGGGCACACGGATTTGAATGGCTTTTTACTTCATAAAAATCATCACAATGGAAAGATTACATCACATCCTCAAATTTAAAATGTTTGCTTAAAGAAGAAAAAAATGAAAATAATTTTGTAATTTTAACACATGATGTTTGTTGTTGGCTTAAAAACATATTTCGATTGATGTGTAAAATGGTGTTTTCATTTAAAGCAATTGTTTAGGAATCGCTTGTTTTTGCTTGTAGTTTTTCTTTGCTCAAAGTCGGCTTCCTGATCACTGCCTCGCTGGTTAGTTTTGCTTGCGGCTGCTGTGGCGGCTGCATTTCTGCCCTTTTTTGCGTGCACGAATCATTAAGAAGTGCAAAGCAAAAGAAAAAAAATGAAGCAGAAATTGAAATTTACAATTGGCTAGAGATAAACCCACTTAACTTTTTGTTACTTTGTTGTTTCTTTCTCAAAAAATCACGTAAAGTTTCATCACTATTTTTTTTGTTCATGCTCAAGTTGGAAGTCACACATGGTTGGGCTGTTTTTGCCACTAAATAATTATGATTGCGAAATACAGGATTCGTACTAAACTTTTTTGCTTGAGATAAACAAAACATATTAAAACTGAAAACAGAACCAACCACGTAGAAGACTTAACATCAAAAGGGCAAAAGGTTTGAACTTAATTAAGCACGGTGGGGCGAAAGTGTTAAAAGTATGTAATAATTTAACATCTAAAGCAGTTAGCAGAAGTTTTTCCAGCGTTCGTAGAGAAAGAAGAAAGGTTGTTTCGACCAGAAGGCACGACACTCGACATCGTTCGGCTATGAAAAAACACTGTTTGGAATTTTGTTACTGTTTTGCCATGTGATATCGTGGGCCTGGCTGTAATTGTAAATAAAATAAAACGATTTCACACAATTATCTTCATATTTTTTATTTCGATTAAGAAGAAGTTATGTGTGAAACAAAATATCGTCCAAACGTCCATGGTACATGTTTCCAATCACTCTAGGACATAACTGAGGTTCAATAACCTTAAAGAGCTGAATGGCTTATTTGCGTACACTTTTTATTATACCCAAATTAAGAAGTCGAATGCGGCCAATTAACTTTGCCGCAATGTGAGAACATACGGCCATTAAATTTCTTGCGCCAAAAGATCATTGTTTTGTTGGCTGTCTGGAGCCACATATTGTCTATATCTTCACTTCACTCGATGTAGCCAGATTCCGTTATTATCTCGCGCTGGCGAACACCTTTCCCGGCAACTGCTTGGAAGACCTAATTTTGGAACAAGTATGGCGCGATTATGCAGCAGAATCAGAAACCATCCTTTGTTGTGATAATCATCTTTTCAAAATTATCGAATTGATTATTGTACTATTAGAGGTACATACACAGATGTATGAGGCCATAATGCGTTAACAACGCAAAGTGGGTGTTTAAAAAAGAGCTAACTTTTCAGAATAAATGCATTCGGCAAAACAAAACAACTCAAAATGTAAAAACCAAGATTGATTTAATGTTTTTTTGGTAGCGATTTTGTTTTATAAGACTTTCATTTCAGTTCAAACTAATTTCGCGTATTCAAGAACCAAACTGAACATAATTTTTCAGTAAAAGGTAAAAAATTCGTTAATATAACAGAAAATAATATTTCTTGCAATTATTATTTGTTAGCTGCTTGCTTACGATCTTACGTATTTGATAATTCTTACAGATATTCATTAGCAAATTTCCCGCCAAGTTTCTTTTAATAAATAATAGTTTATAAATAACCTCCAAGTTTCTTTTCATAATTAATAATTTCTAAATACCAGCCAAGTTTCTAATTAAATTAGTTTTCTTCTGACTTATTTAATTGGGTATTAGTTCCTTTCTATATTTTGTTCAATTTTTGTACTGCAACATTTCTCGTTTAAATCTGACGGGATTCGAATCGCAACCTCATGGTTATTGATAAGGTGCTATACCTACTTACTTAGCAACAACTGCAATTAGAATGAGTACAACAACAAGTAATTTAGGTAGAGCTGATTTAAAATTAAGTAATCATTTTTGTACAAATTTATATACAAATTTATGTATGTATATATTTGTATACAAATTTATGTATGTACATATGTATGTGTATGTATATACACAAAAAATAAAACATGCCCTGCAGGCAACTTAGTTAACTAGTAATGAATAATAAGCTAACTTTTTTACAGCTGGTGGTGGTTGACACTTAGATTATTTTTAATGGAGATGACTGACTATTTTAACATTACGATGTCCTAGGAGGTAGTCAATTGTCCGACTGTGCATTACTTTTCAACTAAGTTAAAGTTAGCTACTTAAAAGTCAGTACACACAGAAAAAAAATATACAAATCAAGGTTGATTTTACATTTTCGGTGGTAATATTATATTTTATTAAATTAAATTTCATCCTACTTTTTTTTTTTTTTTTGTTAGCCTCTGGTGAGAATCGAACCACTAAGCCTCAAGACTGGTGAGCAGCCAACTTAACCCACTCAGCCATCGCAACATTTAAAACGAATGCGACAATAGGCAATTTAATTAAAAAGTTATTTACCGTGTAGGTGTGTATGTTGTTATTTGAATTTTGGGTTAACTCTGCACTACGTTTCAGCTAGCTTATAGCCAGTACACAAAAAGTGAATTACAAATCGATTGTATTGTAGCTAATTTTAAACTAGTCCATAAAAGTTAACGTAAAGTTAATTATTTTAGTAGTCGACTACTCAATGTCCGACAGGGATGAACTATAAGGCGATTTGATTTGTAGTCGACTACCAATTTGCTGGCAGGGTGTTAAAAACGCAGAAATTTAATCTTGTCCGATGGGAAAATTCGTTGAAATGAACCGAAAATTATACTTCTTGCAATTATTATTTATTAACTGCTCGCTTAGGATCTTCCATATTCGCTGGCTCTTACAGATATTTACGACCAGTTTCCCGCCAAGTTTCTTTTAATAATTGATAATTTGTAAATAACCAAGAAGTTTCTTTTCATAAAAATTTTTTTTTTCTAAATACCAAGTTTATAATTAAAATAAATTGCATTCATATAATTATTATATGGCTCAAGTTCGAATTAAGAAAAGTGAAATGTTATAGCTAGCTGGACAAACGGCAAAATAAGAATATTCCAGCTTAGTTCAATATAATTGAGAAACCTATAAGTTAGATGTTAAATGAAATTTATTTCGTCTTATTTAATTGTAGATATTCGATATATTTTTTTGTGTTATTTAAGATATTGCGTTTGTTTGCTTCTCTGAGGAACGATGCGTGGCTAAACTTCAGGACTATTTATCAGTCCTGGCGGTGTCCCACCCAGACAGCGCAACAATAAGAATGTATGGACTTTAAGTGGAGCTGATTTTAAATTAAGTAAACATGTTTGTACAAATTTAAATTAATTTTAATCCTGAAAACATGAAAAAATGTTAATTTTATACTGCGTGGGTGTTCTGTTTCGAATCTATTGTAATTTTCGAATATCAAGGTCAGCGCGCGGGATGTGTCAATTTTAAATGTCTAGAGTGTCTTAATACCAATTTATTATCGATACATCTGGCAGAGATTTTGAAATAAAGTTTTGTTTTCTGCTGTAAAACGCTGTCAAACTTGACCCATTTACTATGTTGCATTTGGGTCATTTGAAAAACCCTCATTAAAATGTACAAACATACATTCATAACTTTCGGTTCATGTTGCTCCATTGAGAAGTAACCTTTTGTAACAGAGACCCATAAGAAAATTTGTATACGATACCAAATTATGCAACAGTCTTCTATTCAACAAATACTTAAAAGGTCTTCGCAGCACAAAAATAGACAATCATCTGTATGCTTCACGTCAATTCATAACGATCTTTTTTTTTTTTTTTGGCTGAATTGCGTCGTCAAAAGTGCATAAAAAAACCGAATTATAATATTTGTCATTTATTTTGTCAAATAAAAGTTGAAATCACCAGTTTTAAATGAATGCACAAACAAAAAATAAACATTAAAATGAAAAATTGTCAGATGTTTTGTTTAACATTTTCAGGCAGAAAGAAATTTACATTTAACGAACGAACGAACGAACGAACGAACGAACGAACATGTGTGTCTTTTAATGGGAATTATCAAAAATCCATTTTATGTCATTTCGTTAGTGTTTTTTTTTCTTCTCAATTTTATTTTGTTATTCACTTGCAAGACATCCACATATTTGTCTGGCTGCATTTGAAAAACAGTTTGACAAAGGTTTGTGACAGGTTTAAAATTGTGTTGCCTTTTGATTGCAGTTTCTGTTGGCTGGAGGTGCCTTTGCACATGTTGGTGGCGTTGCGCGCGCTCTCTCTCTCTCTCTCTCTCGCTGGGTGTAGTGGTGTTGGCTGGTTGGTATTCGTTTTCATGGCTTGACATGGTATTATGGCATGGCATAAAATTTAATGGTGGTGTTTTATTGTGTCGTGTTTATGTTATGTTTACTGCACTGCATTTTTATATAATTTGCATAAATTACTTCAAGCTTTTTTTTTGCCATATAAATCTTAGATATTTTGAAAAATTGTTCAAACCTTTTTGCTGATTTGTTACAGCATTAATACCACCGGTTGAAGGCTTAAACAAGTTTAATGAAAAATTAATTAGAATTTTTGCACTTTTTTGCGGTTTGGAAAACTTAAAAAGAGTCTATGCAAAAAGTACGAGTAAAACAGCTTGTTATACAATATATTTTTAATCTTTTCAGAAATTGTTTATGAAATACCAACATATATAAAGGCAGTTTTGAGAGACAGACATTTTTGGAGTTGAAGCGGATTAAAAAGCAACAATTCGGCTTAGCCATCGCTTTAGAGTTGTCGGCACAAGCAGTTGATATTTATGGCAGCGCCGTGCTGGGGAATTTTGTTGCATAAATTGTCCAATGAGGTGTAGCCAGCTTTGAATATATATAAAAGGGTGATCCAACCATGATGCGCTATGTTGATTGTCATTTCTTTAATTCAGTGTTTGCCGAATTTAACCCTTAGACCCACTCCATCTTTTGGCTTTCGTAAACTCCTCCTCAAGGGGGAAATGGGGAAATGGACAGCATCCATCACAGAAAAGCTGTGCAATGACACTAGGGGTCTGGAACACTTTAAGAAATTTCTTAGCTTTGATGCTAAGAGGGCGGACCTTGCTCTAAAACTGAATAGAAAGAGACTAAGACATTCACCTCCTTTCGCTATTCCTATGCGGTTCAGATGTGCCAGTAGTTGGGAGCGACCTGTCACAACTCCCCTCATTCTACATAATTCGGTCTTTCTAAATATCTGCACTCCCCCTGTGTTTTCCTCTTCTAGATTCCACAATACAGAATTATTGGATGGGTTCCCAAGGTTTGGTTATTCCAGAAAGATAAATAGGCTCTGTGTACCCAATTCCAGAGCCAAAATTTAACTGCATCGAAAGGCTTTGCTCATACTAAGCTTATGTTGCCTTGCTCTGTTGCTCTTGAAACCTGTGAGTTCGCTTTCTCATTTTCGGTTATGCCAGTATGCGTATCGCATTGGTGCCCAATATGAAGCACAGGTCATCATGAGTTGCAGCGTTTTTTCAATTCCACACCGTTTGTGATTTAATGTGTTCAGCTGAGATCGCTCTAATGGCCATTGGACTATCTGTGAAAGTATTCACAAGTCCTGGCCTTCCTAAATCACTGAGCTCCCTAATACACACCGTGACTGCCCGAATTTCCATCTGAAAAACTGTACAATAGCCTGGCAGACGAAATAACAGATTCGTGATATTTGCTTTATCAATAACAAGTCCTGTGTGCGGGACGCTAACAGGATACTATACCTACAAGAAGGACCTATACAGAATGGGCCTATCCAATACAGCAATCTGCAGATTTTGCGGCGAAGAAGAGGAATCAATGGAACACTTAATTATCGAATGCCACAGAAGGCACAGGCTGTTGCAGGCCAATACATTGGGTTCACGGGACTTGCAAAAGCTTCCACAGAAGGAGCTAATACTGTTTCTTGATGTATTAAACTGGCGAGGGACAAAGGGTTGCACAATAGATCATCTATGGTCTTGGACCAACCTACACAATACAATAAACCTCAAGAGGCACTAGAGGAACCAAATGCGTTGCATACAGTTTGTGATTTTTTTTGTTAGTTTATTCCAACAAACGTATCTACGATCGGCATAATTATATGGCAATTTGTGCGAACCGGGTCTGTAGGTAATATAAAAATATCTGTGCATGCTGGCCCAGTATGTTTTCCGGAAAACATTGCTATAGTTCGTTAGTAGCAGGAGAGCCTTCAACCTCGACTAGTCCTCATGTCCAACAATTGAAATCTTGTCACGAACCTCACTGATACGAATATGTACGCTTAAAAATTTAAAGCTGAAGCCTAGTGGCAATTTCACGCGGCGAATAGCTGCTTGATTAGCCGGAAATTAATGATGAGTTCACAAACAAAAAAATCATCTCTAGCGAAGGAGCACACTTTCATCTTAGTGAATTCGTAATGCCACAGTTTTTAATGAAATCAATTTATTAGATCTATAAAAATTCATTCGCTCAATGAAAATAACAATATGAAATAAATTATTTGGAATTATGAACAAAACTTCTTTCAGTGTAGGAGGCGTGACTGATTTTGATAAAATTTAGCAAGCATTTTTCTTTTGGTGTTAGAAGAGGAATGTAATAAATTTTGCAAAAATTTTATGTGCGTAACTTGATTCGGTTTGCATGGGCAATACGCAAAGGGCGTGGTCGATTTTGAAGAAATTTCACTCTTGCCTTAGTTTGCTCAAAATAATAACACTGTGCTTGAATTGGAAACTTTTTTTTCGCGACAGACGGGGCACCCAGTTTTCTTGCCATATGCATGCATGTGTGTGTGTGTGTATAATTTGTTAGTTACGGAATTTCGCTTTTGGGTATCGATATGTAAGGTGTTTTTTGCTTACGTCAATTGAAATTGCTTTATTTTGATAAGCAAACAAAATCTTCCATACTACTTTCATTTAATAAAATTTTTTTTTTTTAATTTTAGAGGCTTCGTCTGGTGGCCGGTTGAAACTGCAATTTTTGATTTTTTTTCAATAAATTCCAAAGTTATGCACCGGTTTTAATCATTTAAGGCTTTTTTTGTTTAAAACTTTATTTGCTATGAATGTATGAAAATTCATTAGCATAACTTTATTTTTAGATTTTTTAGGCTGTTTTAAAGAACAAAAAATTTCAAACTTTTGCAAAAAATTTAATTTTTTTTCATGGAAAAAAATTTGTGTTTTCTAAACTACTAAACAGTTATTGAAGGGTAATTTTGTTGCGGAATTTCGGTTTTTACAGTTTTTTCAGTTAAGAGAATATATATAGTCCTACCTCCTCCATTTTTAAGATAACGGTATATCTCAAAAACAAGAGCTAACCTAAAAAAACGGTTAACACCACTGAATTCAGCGCACCCAAATTAGGTTTAGTCACTGGGTGCCCCTTCTGTCGGTTTTTTCAACTAGCACAGTGTAATTCGCGGTGCAAAGTTTCCATGATTTACGTATGTATATTTCTTAAAGTTTTCGCACTAAAATATATAAACTCATTCTACTGTGTGCGCTGACAACTCGTAAGGCAGTGCCATTGCTGCTGTTGAGATTCATAATAAGGGAATTACATCACTTTACTTTGCTTAATTTTGCATTTTACTTCGTCATACATACGAGTATATATTCTTATTGAACGAAATGTGTGATTTGGAAACCACTTGTTCGATTTGGAGTTCAATTACTATTGCTTTTTTCATAAAGTCATAATTCCCACTAGCAAGTGGTCGCTTGGCTTCCAAATTATTTATTTTTGTAAGTGTATGAGATACGACATTTAAATTGTGAATTGTTATTTAATTCGAGCTGGTGAAATTGGCTCATTACAGTAAAATTTAAATTTAAAACTTATTATTTTCTAATGGCTGTCAAAAGTTCTCGTTTTTTTCTGTTTTTGAAAATTATCTAATTGACGCAAAATGTTTTGAAAGTTTAAGACGTCTAAATAAGTAAGTAAACAATTTGACAATTATATGACAAGAAAGATAACGCCTGTGCTGATTGCTAAAACAAGAATATTAAGACACAATTTTCAATTACAACATACTTGGCTAAATGCAATGGAATTTATAGGCTTTTAAATAGATGAATGTGGAGAGGAAAAAACGATTGTTTGTAAAAAAAAAACGACTACATATATTTTAATAGTGCTTCAATGATTGTTTTCGAATTGGCAGGGGAGTCGGCACGAGCTTTGTATAAAAATAGTACTCCAAACACAATATCTTAGATCAATATTTGATAATGAAAATAATAACAATTGCGTTACAAAATTATGGCAAGTGTTTGCAAAATAATATGAAGGAGAGAATGTGAAAAGTAGAGAGAGGGAAAAAAGAGAAATGATGTAATTTAAAACGAACACTAATGATTTCGCTGGAAGTTTGACAGTAACAGGCAATTCACATAATCCCTTCTGAACAATTTCGAGTCTACGCAGAAAACTCAATTCAACTCATTCGTACTTAATTACACCCCAGGGGTGTGAGAGTTCAGATTTTTTTTTTTTTTTAATAAAGAGTGGGCGGGTGGGCTTGTCTCAAGTACGAATTGTATTTAATTTTAAGCAAAAATTTGTTTCAGTTTTTTCTGCTTTGTTTCTTTTTAGGGTTCCGTATTCATCAGAGTGAAACGGAACCCTATTACCGAGACAACTACGTCCGTCCGTCCGTCCGTCCATCACAGCGTCCATTCTCCGAAACGGTAAGAGACGAAATTTTCACAGGATGTTGTTGTACCTTGCCGCTACAACAACAAATACTAAAAACAACAATAACGCGAAAACTACCAGGTGTCCCCATACAACGAAAAGTTACAATTAGCTATAACTCTCGAACCGTAAAAGATAGAAAGCTGAAATTCGCACAGTGTATGTGTTTATAGATGTTCTACAACAACAAATGCTAAAAACAACAACATTTTGAAAACTACCAGGTATCCCTATACAACTTAAAGTAACAATTAACCGTAGCTGCTAAACTGTAAAAGACAGAGAGCTGAAATTCGCACAATATATGTATTTGCATATGCCCTACAACAACAAATGCTAAAACCAACAACATGTCTAAAACTACCAGGTGTCCCTATACAACGCAAAGTAAAAATTAGCCGTAACTGCCAAACTGTAAGAGACACAGAAATGAAATGTGCACAATATATGTACGCACATACGCCCTACAATAATAAATGCTAAAAACAACAACAAAACGTAAACTACCAGGTGTCTCTATACAACGTAAAGTAACAATTAGCCGTTACTCTCGCACCGTGAGAGACAGAGCGATGAAATTTGCATAATACATGTATTCACATATGCTCCACAACAACAAATGCTAAAAACAACAACAACTGTAATACTACCAGGAGTCCCTTTACAACGTAGAGCAACAGCTATAACTCTCGAACCGTAAGAGGTAGAGAGCCGAAATTCGCACAGTGTATGTATTCCCAGATGCCTTACAACAGCAAATGACAACAACAACAACAACAACAACAACAAGTCGAAAACTACTAGGTGTCCCCATACAACATAAAGTATCAATTAAACGTAACTCTCAAGCTGTAAGAGACAGAGAGCTGAAATTTATACAATTTATGTATTCACGTATACCCTGAGTGTGCGAGCCAGCCTCGTACTTGACTGAATTTATTTGCAGTTCCTTTTTGTTATGCTTTGTGTTTATATTGGGTATGCGGTAAGAAAAAGTGTTGGGTTTTTTATTATAAATTTATAAAAAGTTTAAAAAGTATATTAAATTGTTTTTTATAACATAAAATCTAATGGTATTAATTGTTTATAATGTGCTAAACAATATTTATTTATGCTTAATTTTGTGATTTAAAGGACAGTGTTGTAATTGTAATTTGTAGTGGTGGTTTTGCTCTTCGTAATCAATTTCCAAACACTCAAATATTATCAAATCCTATGTCAAAGGGGATTTTTAGTTGACCACTTTTTATCAATCTTTTACTTTTAATTATTAAATTTGTGCTGTTTCGGTGGTGGTTGCTCATAAAAACGTGTTATTTTTTGTTTTGTTTACATTTGTTTTTCGTATAAAGAGCATACTATAGCTATCTCTTCAAACACACAGTCTAGCAGCTGATTTGGGCAATTTTCAAAACTCACTTTTTCATCTCTGTATACTCTGTGAGCGAGTAACATGTTTACTACAGTATTTATACCCGCACCAAGTGGCTGATACTAAATTTGAGAAATGTCTAGGATGACAAGCTTTAATGATCGTTATTGGTGCTGCTGAAACGCTAGAGGTTGTTAGTTTTGTTCGAAAGCTTTGGATGTGTGTTAAGTCGTTTTTTATCGACATAATCTACCTAGACATATGTACTTGGTTATTTCTGTAGCATATTCTTAAGTATTAAATTATTAAACTGAAATTAATAAAAGTGATTAAATGTCCAACAATATTTAAATGCAGGTTAGTTACTATTACGGACTTCTAGGCATTTTCAAGAATCTTGTTTGTGGGTTTTTAACTCCTTTTACTCCCTTTCTAGAGCTGCCAATGTTTCAGATAAAAATTATAAGCAAAACTAAAAAATCAATTTCGCGAATGATATTTGTGTTTGCCTGCTGGGCCGTCACTCTGCCAGACTGTTGCTTTACACTGATAGAGCTTAATAAGCCATTTTATAATATTTCACATTCTTTTTACAACTTACCCAATCATTAAAGCCTAATTTGGCCAACTCCTGTTGAGATGTTTGAGAATCGGCTTTTAAATGTAGATTTTCAGCACCTGTCGGCCAACAGAGACAGAATGGAAAATTAAATTAAAATTTTCTTATTTTTGTTAAATTACGAATTCAAAACTATTGATAAACATGAGCATAAAAGAAAATATGCTCGATTTAGCAATCGATATTGCGTTATCGATTTTTCGATAGCATTTTCGGCTTGATCAAAAAAAAAGTTCCATTACCACTTATTAACACAAATCATTATCGAAGCTGCCAAATTTAAATTTTGCTCAGCTTTACAACGTACGACACAATTGCTTATGAACTGAAATTGAAAAACTCGCGATGTTACGTCCCCATACCTTTTTATGGGGACTCTCCCATACACAAATGCAAAAAAAATGTAAATTTCGAAAATAATTTTTTTGATATGTTGTAGTGGAACTTTTTTCGGCGACGCGACGTCTGAAAATGCTATAGAAATGGCACAATATCGATTGCTAAATCGACCCACTGTAATTTGTATTAATACTTGCCTTTGGTTAAAACTTGTTGCAGAAATATTCGCAACTCCAAAGTTTCGGTTACCAATGCTCGACACACAGCTTTATAGTGCTCTTCAGGTACAGTGGGTTTAATATGATTTTTGCAGGCCTGAAAGAAATAATATTTTTTATTTTTTTACTTATTTGTTACATCATTATTATCTAACACGATCAGGGTTGCCACTCAAAATTTTTTTTTCCTACCAAATTTACCTTCAAAAACTACCAAATGGCACCAAAAAATAAAATAAGCTGTTATAAAAAAAAAATAAAATTTATTAAAAAAAAAAACAAAACAAGTTTATATATAACAATGTTAGTATGTATCTTTATAAAAATAAATAACAATTCATTTGTAAAAGAAACAAAATTTTAAGTAAAAAATAAATAAGACTTCATTTGTAAAAGTAAAAATCTAAAGGGTTTTTTTTGGAAAAAGGTTTATTTTTTAAAATCTCTTTTTGCGGACCATATATAGTCTTATTTAGCATTTCCCTGCATATCATAATATTATTTAAGGAACATAGTTCGAGTCTATTTCGAAGTTTGGTTTTTACTAACGCAAGTAATGAAAATTTTCTTTCTGCAGCTGCTGAACTATGTGGTAAAGACAATAAATTGAAAACAAAATTAACTAGATCGCTAAACATATTTTCATTAAGCCAATTTTTAATTTTGTCAACCTTTTCCCAAAATACATTAATCTCCATTTCATCATTCAAGTTGTGGTCACTAACTCTTAGTAAATTCTACTGCGATACAATTTTATCGGTATCACAATTTAATAATTTATCGAACTCTGATATCAAAGGCAGAATTGATTTGTCATTGATGGATTCGATGATTTGATGGATGAAAGCTGATTAGTGTGAAAAAAAAATTGAAACTGAAATTGAAAAAAACTACCAAATTCATGACACAACCTACCAACTCATTTCAAAATTACCCAATTTGGTAGGAAACTACCAAAAACGGCAACTCTGAACACGATATCTTATTTAAAATGCTAATGGAAAAAACAAAATAATTTATTAATATTAAAGAACAAAAATTATAATAGAGAGTACGATAAAATTCTGACAGATTTTTAGTAGCAAAAGTCAAGAATTATAAGTGTTGTTTGTAACCCGTTGAACGCAATAATTTAAAACTAACATGTAAAAAGCTATTAATTCAGGTCCACAAATAGACCTTACACATGTTTTCGGTCTTTTTTCAGCCGTCTATATGCGACCGATATAACGTAGCTTCAAAAAATTCTTAAAAGAATGTTTGAAACTTAACTAATTATTCCGTAATTCCCATGCACCAAATGAGAATCCGAAAGGTTCAAACAAACCTTTAACGCAGTAAACATTCTTTTTCGTTTTGCAACTCTTTCACTTTCTCTTTTAAGAATTTGACGAGTCTACTGAAGAGTTGATTAGCATCAACGAAATGTCGGCGGCAAAAGACAGAAAACATTTGTAAGGTCTATTTATTGGGCCTGAATTAATACATTTCAATTGGCTCTTCTTAAAGCAAATAAATAATTAAGTTCATACAGGCAAAACATCTAAAAAAATTTAAACAAAAATAATCATGTTTGTTCCGTAAACCGAATACGAGCAAATTGTTCGAGTTTTAGTTTTTGGTGCTCTGCAAATAGAAGTGTCATAATTTTACTCGTTTCTGAATCGAGAAAAACTACCTGGTCGAAAGTAAAAAAAAAAATGTGACCAACATTGTAATCAATCACTGCAGCCACGTGAAGCCAGAATGGCCAATTAAAATTTAATACGTTTGACGCATAATACGTTTCTCATCTAATCATTTATCATAATGAAAGATTACCATTGAAAAAAATTTTTCTCAATTCCACGGAAGTAAAATCGAACTCAAGCCTGATAAAATAATTAACAGTTAATTAACAATTCTAGTGAAAAATATTAACACAATTCTTTTTGTTTTATTTACAATTAGCATTGCGCGTTTTGGTTGTACCAGTCTTGATAATACTGTGCTAAATTTGGTTTTTTTTTGCAAATAAAATAAATTGTAAACATTTTAGTGAAATTTTAATTACATTGAACTCTGATGTGGCGATACATTTATATAAAATTACTTTTTCAGGCTCCAGTTCAATCCTTGTTGGTTTGTCACTTTTTAAACAATATCAATTAAGTAAAGAAAGGTAAAATTTTTATAGCTAGATGGACAATTGCAAAGATACTTTCGCACTTTAATACAGGGTGATGCAAAAATAACCATCCGATGTTTTTTTGGCTGCAATTAAAAAAAAAAAAATGAAAAACTTTGATTCTTCTTGTGGATTATTTTTATTTGGTCTCTTCATTTTTTTACATCAAGTCATATAAATGGCCGCCGCCACAGTTGATTCTCATTTGAGCCCTTTTTATAGCATTTTCCATCACATTGGCTAAAACTTCCGGCGATAGGTCCTCCCATTCTTGACGGATATTATCTTTTAGAGCTGCAAGAGTCTGAGGCTTGCTGACATAAACCCGCGACTTCAAAAAGCCCCACAAAAAGAAGTCTGCTGCGGTCAAATCAGGCGATCTTGCTGGCCAGTGCAAATCGCCAAAGGGGGAGATTAGGCGCCCGGGAAATGCATCCTTCAGCATATCGGTTGTGGCACGTGCAGTGTGTGCCGTAGCACCGTCCTGTTGGAACCACCTGTTTTCCAATCCCAGTTCATCAAGTTGCAGCAAAAAGAACTCGTTGATCATTGCTCTGTAGCGCTCACCATTCACAGTAACCGTTTGGCCCGCGACGTCTTCGAAGAAAAAAGATCCGATGACTCCTCCAGCGAAAACAGCACACCATACAGTGACTTTGAGCGGGTGTAATGGCTCTTCGTGGGTTACACGCGGATTTTCAGTGTCCCAGAAGCGTAAATTTTGCTTATTTACGTACCCGCTAAGATGGAAATGGACCTCACCACTCATGATTATTTTTGATGAAAAATCATCTTTCTTTTGGTGGTGATCAAGGATGACTTGAGCGTATGTTGGACGCGATTGGCGGTCAGTAGCTAACAGCTGATGCACCGTCTGGTGCTATAAATACTGTCGACTGTTACCCATTTGGGTGGCAAATGGGTATCAGTCTGGTCGATGTCGACGGCGCTTCCATGACATCCTCGGCTACAGCAGCAATATTCTCAATAGCTACTCCGGGGTCTGCCACGATCTGATGGCGGTATCTCGTATTGTGCCAGTCCCTTCGGGGTGAGCGGCTAAACGTCGCAGTCTTTCACCAGTAGGCGTTGGACGGCCAGGAAATCTGCGACGAAATTCACGTTGTGCCAAAGTCACCGACCGATTATTGGGCAAATAAATAGTCACCAATATTCCGCGTTCTGGAGCAGTGTAGCGTAACATTGTTTATTAACGTGTATTTCGCATGTGTTTACAGAACTGACATTAGAGGCCAATCGCAAAATTTATAGCATTTTCTGATAGGCGGATTACTTTTGCGCCACCGTGTATAATTCATTTACTAATTTTCCAATAGAGAAAAAAAAACTAAGTAAATAAAAACAAAGGAAATTTGATTTGGCAGTCAATCACAACATTTTGTCACTTCATTCTTAAGTGATATCCAACGATTGATTAGAAGCTGCCGCTACAACATGTAATAATATCTTAAATACAGTAATAATCATTCTGGCGTTTCAATTACATTTAAAAAAAAACAACAACAACACAAAACAAACAGGCAAAGATATCAGTTGTATCAAAGCAACTACTCAACAACAACAACAACAACAACAACAAAATACAGTAATAATTTAAGTGATTATTTAACACTTATTAGGTAATTCCATTTCTATAGAAAATACAGCAAAGGAACAACAAATAAATAAGTTGTCTAATCAGTGATCCCATCCCTGCAGCAACACCCATCAGGCGTCCGACAATCAGTCGGCCATTTCTTCTACATTTTTCTAATGAATGAAGCTGCATCTACTTACTGATCACTATTCAAATTATATTGCATTTCGTTGTTCATACATATCAGTTACATGAAACACACATGAACACACAAAGCGACAAGGGAAATTGTGGCATTTTCTGAAGAGGACTTTTTCCCGCTTAACAATAATAAAGAAAAAAAAAAAAAAGAAACCGCAAATAATATGGAAAAGTGTCAGTCATACAGTAAAAATATCACTTGAGTGTGAAAAAAGTTACGTCTCCCAATGTGATCGTTTAAACTAGAGAAACAAAAAACAAAACAACTTGTTACTAATACTTAGTATGCAACGATGAAATGTTGAAATGTACCGAAATTGAATTTGTGCCTGTTTTCCACGTAACCAGCCAGCCATCTCCCAGTCATGCAACCGCCTAAAATGAATTTATCTTCTTCTTGCTTTAATTTCTTTCTTGTCTTGTCATAAGTTTGGGGTTTGCTTTGCAATTATTTAAACACAGATGCAACTTTTCAATTTTCATTTGCATATTTATTTGCTCAAATAATGGACAGACAAGACGTGTGTAACTACACGTACATATGTATGTAAATGTGAGCATGTGACAAACATAAACTTACGGACAGATTGCGGACCAGCAGAGAGCCAGACTTTCAAATTTGAAGGTGCAAAATTGAATAAAAGAAAATATAGTATGTATGTATATTATATTTGTGAAGCCACATTCTGATCATTTAATGATCATAATTTTCAATTACTCGCTTTTTAAATATCTCTTCTTGAACGGTATTGAAAATAGGCAAAAATCAAATTTAAAATTACTGAGATATAGAAAAAATAAACTTGTTTTTTGGTGTAAGAATTTAACCTTTCTTTTATAATAGTTCTGTTTCACATGCTCAGGTGTGTAAAAGTTGTTACAATTGAACTCAACACAGTAAGTGGAAGCCCAGCTTAAGGTGGGATCACACGACTGCAGCAATACACCAATTTTACACAATTTTTATTGGGCTGAATTGGAGCATAATAAAAAATTTGTCGCAATCAAATTCTCTGCAATCACATGATTGTGACATTTTACTCAAATTTTATTGTCGCAAATTGCCGCAAAACAATTTAGTGCCAATAATTGCCGCATTATAGTTACACGATTATTATATTATACGGCAACTGTGAGAAACAGCTGTTGTAGCTGATGACAAACTTTGTTTTCCAAAAAAATGTTGTGCGGGCTGAAAAAAGCAAAAAATGAATAGTAACAACAATTGAATTTTAAATCATGTTTGGAAGACGCGTTTAAACAGTTTTGAAACTAAATACATGTATACATATGTATATTATTGGCGCGTATTGTGTTCACACGGTTGTCGCATCAGGGTTGTATTTGATTGGGACAAATAGGAATAATATTCGCTCTGGTTGCCGCATGAGCCAATAAATTGTGCTATCACACGATTGGCACACAAAATGTAACAAAAATTGGTGCATTGTGGCAATCGTATGATCCCACCTTTATGTTGGTTTTTTCTTTTATTTGAGAATGATCTTTTGCAAAGGAATGAAGAAGAATATAATTTTCATCCTTAAACTTTAGCTTATTCTAAAATTCTCATGAACAAAATGAGAATCAGAAATGTTCAAAGTAATTTTTACAACGGGCGACCATTGGCTACCGCGACTTGTATTCTTGAAAGTATCAAGAAGTAAAAGTTTTTTGAATATTCAAATGTGAACTTAATTATTTACTCGCTATAATACATTTCAATTGGCTCTTATTTTGTGGAATACTCATATATGTAAGCATTTCTCCGACAATGTTGAAATTTACAAGCAGTATGCAGGCTTTCAAGGAGCATGCAGGTAGCAAAAGGGTGCGAAAATACGAAGTCTACATGTTATTGTAGCTTATAACAAACCTAACTATTTGACTATTTTTTGATATGTATCTAATTGCTTTAGTTCTGGGCAATGACAACAAAAAAAAAAGTGTTTTCTCTTTTAGCCCAAATGGGTATTTGTGCTTTTTCGGGAATAAAATAAACATTAACACACAGATTTTAATAAATGAAAGCTCATTTTATTGCTATTACATGCAGCTATATGAATAAATAAAAAAACTGGAAAATATTTGCAAATTTATATTTTTTATAAATTTTCCAAAATTAAAAATTTTGCAATATTTCAAAATAAAATTATTTTTTTTTAATATTTTTTTTTCCTAATAATTCCATAATTATTAACGAAACCAAAAAATAATTTTAGCAAAACTTTAAGCTGGCATAATTTCAAATTTTTTAACGTATTACATGATAAAATCGGACACGTCGTTTTGTAGTAGTGACTAAATGTCTGGATCAACCTTTACGAAAATCTGATATTTTAGAAAAAAAAAAAATTCTAAAAAAAACTGATCCATAGAATTTTAAATTACTATGATTTTTGTACTAAGATATGTACAAGGTGGCGCAAAAGTAATCCTCCTATCAGAAAATGCTACGCTACACTGCTCCAGAACGCGGAATATTGGTGACTATTTATTTGCCCAATAATCGGTCGGTGACTTTGGATGAGGGATGAGGTCCATTTCCATCTTAGCGGGTACGTAAATAAGCAAAATTTACGCTTCTGGGGCACTGAAAATCCGCGTGTAACCCACGAACAGCCATTACACCCGCTCAAAGTCACTGTATGGTGTGCTGTTTTCGCTGGAGTAGTCATCGGACCTTTTTTCTTCGAAGACGTCGCGGGCCAAACGGTTATTGTGAATGGTGAGCGCTACAGAGCAATGATCAACGAGTTCTTTTTGCCGCAACTTGATGAATTGGGATTGGAAAACATGTGGTTCCAACAGGACGGTGCTACGGCACATACTGCACGTGCCACAACCAATTCGAAATTGAGAGAAAATGTGTACAGCTGCATGAGTTTGCCATCTCAAAACCCCCCAAAGTATTTTATTTTTACTGAAAACTCCTTGTTGGGAAATTTTTCTTATAAGACTGCAATGAAATTTCCATAAAAAAATTTATCACATCAGTGGGATGTGAAAGATAAGGAAAATCTATCTTAAGGTCATTCAACTTTTTTTATATACATACATATATGTATATAAGAAATCAAATGATCGATATCGCTTGAAGTTTATTTTTCAAGCATAATTTATCTATTTATTTTATTTATTTTTTCACCCTGAAAAGTCGTAGTGAAAATTTCTCTTCTTAACAAAATATTTATTTAGATGTGTGTGTGTGTGTGTGTGTGTGTGTACATGCAATATGTATGAATAAATATTGAAAATGTATTTAAGCGTGACGTTTAAATTAACACCTCAAAATATGACACTTAGAGATGAGGTGTGAACAGGTTATCCATCCATCAGTTGCTGTTATACAGTGCCAAGTCTCCTTATTTGTTTGACAAAAAAATAAAAAAAACAAAGTGCAAACATGTTGCTCTCCTCACCACTCACCACTCACTCACTCGCTCTTCTCAATTAGAAATGATCAAGTGTTTGAAATTTAAAATAAATGAAACTAACATTGTTCAATGTCAAGTTCAAATATCAAAACATAAAGATATGTAAATAAAATTTACGACATGCCATTTTAAACAAAATTAGTTTGTAAAACTGGAGGGTCAGTCAGTTAGTCAGCTTTTATTTTTGCAACATTCAATTTAAATATAAATTTATGTTGAATAAATTGAATAATGAAGCCGCAATTGGTTCCTCTTTTCCAACACTCAAACACACAATCAAAGCTGCACTTTGACTGTGATTTATTTTCAAGCCTTCTAAGGCCACTATTTTACGCACCTTCACGCTCCTCCCAGGAGTAAAATGAATTGAAATGTATAAAGCCACTCACCTCTAAGACAAAATCGAATTCTTTGGTTTCAATGGTTTCATCATGCTCGTCATCCCAACGCTTGTCGCCCTCGTCAATGCCTTCATCAATGCAGTCGTCATCAGAATCTAAAAGAATTGATGAACATTTTTTTTATTATTTAGCAACTGAAGTTTAAAAAAAAAATAATAATCATTTTACTGTAAATTTTAATTTCATTGAACTTCTGTATTGTAATACATTAATTTAATATAAATGTATTAAAATAATAATCTTCAAGCAAGCGAAACAAACATATGCTTTGAAAATATTCTTCACAAGCTTTACTGCATAAGAAAATGCAGTAACGCTTGAAAACAAGATCCTGAAATTCCAAAAATATGCTTTAAAAACCAAATTTTTCAGATGAAAAAAAAAAAAAAATAATAATAATAATAAAAACGTTGCTGCAAGCGACATAAAATTGAGCAAAGAAAACAAGCAAGAGTGCTATATTCGGCTGGACCGAATCTTAAATACCCTTCACAATGATATTGGCACCATTTTGCCTTTAAACATCCTATCTGTACCATTCTGATCGCTTTTTGGTACCAAAAGTTGTTTTATTTGACTTTTAGAGCCGGCTTCTTGAGAAAACGGGAGGAGCGTTATCTGGGGTGCATATGAGCCGATGTCCAAAAATGTTCCAATTTTGCCTCCTAACAGCCTATGTATGTATACCATTTTGAAAAATTTTTAGTGCAAAAATGTGTTTCGTTTGGCTTCCACGACCGACTTCTTGAGATATCGGAAGGCACTATATCTCGCGTGTATGTATATAGGCCGATGTCAAAAAATGTTCCAGTTTTGCCTCTAAATAGCCTATAAGTACCATTCTGATTGATTTTTAATGCCAAAAGTTGTTTTATTTGGCTTATAAAGCCGGTTCCTTGAAAAATCGGGAGACGCTATATCTCGTTTATATATGGGTCGATTTCAAAAACTCTTCGATATTTGAGATCTAATGGGCATTAAAAATGATATGGCTAAGTTTTTAGGAAAACATTTTTTTCAAAAATCTGACCAAAAAAATGGCCAAAAATATCCCTCAAAAACCGGTTTTTTTAATTATCTCGGCTATCCGTGGACCGATCTTACTGAATTTCAATAGAAGAACCACTACCATTTAACATATTTTAGCGAAAGAATGAGGTTTCTATCTCAAATCGTTTTCTCAGAAACGGTATTTCAACGATTACAGACGGACATACGGACATCGCTTAATCGTAATCCCTATTGATTCTGATCCAGAATATATATACTTTATGGGGTCTTAGATGGTTACTTCAATGCGTCACAAACTTATATATACCCTTTTGGATATATCCAAAAAACCGGGTTTTGAGGAGGTATTTTTGGCCATTTTTTTGGTGAGATTTTTCAAAAAAATATTTTTCCTAAAAACTTAGCCATATCATTTTTAATGCCCATTAGATCCCAAACATCGAAGAATTTTTTAAATCAGCCCATATATACCCGAGATATAGTGTCTCCCGATTTCTCAAGCCGATTTGGCTTTACAGACCAAATAAAACAACTTTTGGCACCAAAAATTAGTCAGAATGGTACATATATCATTGTGAAGGGTATTTAAGATTCGGCCTAGCCGAATATAGCAATCTTACTTGTTTTTTATTAAAATTAAAAGAAAAAAAATTAAAGTTATAAGGTAAATCATACCTTCTTCAGACATGTGCGTAATAAGTTCTTCCAGCTCCTGGGACATTTGACACTGTTCATCTTCGTGCAGATTAAAATCCAAGGCATTGTAAACAATATAAGCAACACTGCGTAAAATCTAAAATTAAATTAAAAAAAAGATATATAAATAAATATCGATATTCAGTTGGTTGTTTCTTTAAGAAATTGTTGGCTTTAAGAAATTTCTAAAACAAGAACCATCTACAACACCTAATCTAGAAAGTTGTACGACCAGAACCTTCGATTGATTTCTTTTGTATGATAGTGCCAGCAGCTATTTAAATTACATGAGTTTTAAGCTAGGTATAGACGATTGTAAGCTCTTACAATACTGTCAGAAAATGTATAGAATATTTTTAACCAATCATGAGAACTTACAATTTCTTCCTGACAATATTGTCAGCAAAAGCATTGGCAGGTCACCTACCCAACAATTAATAGTCAGTTAACTGTCAATCGTCTGAACACTTGGCATCATCATTGCTAGTACGTTGTCAGACATTGGCAAATTGTAAAATGCATAAATTCTCAACACCTTGCAATGGCGTCATTGTCAGAGTAATGACAAAGAATATTAAAGAAAAATGTGTTTGTACGAAAGGGAGAGAAAAAACAAGAGAATAGTAAAAATGTGAGTACGAGAGGTAAAAAGTTGCAGACAAGAGAATAAAAAAATTAAAAACATGATTATTGAGCGAGAAAAATAAAGAATGAAAGATGGCATGTGTGTGTGTGTGTGTATTTTGATAATGACAATTGGCTGGCAATTTTTGATATGTAGAAAATCTTACATCCGTGTAACCCCCCATTTACACATGCAAGTAACTTGTTGCAAATTGTGTGTACATATTAACTACCAATACACTGACAGAGACAATAAAAGCTGTTGCTAGCTTGCTTGATTGTTTACACAGGCAAGTGCAAGCTCAGCTTTAAAATGTCAAAGAAAATGGTCTTAAAGAAAATTGCTTTACTTTACAAAATAAAAGAATTAAATGAACGCAATAATAATAACACAATTATGCGGAAAACACTACGAAATCACTGTTCCATTTTTTCATATTTAAAAATCACTATTTTTTTTTTTTTTTTGATACTTTTGTGTATGGTTTATTATGTTTTTGGCTGTTTACATGTTTTTTTAATGGCTGGGTTGCCAAAGTATTGTCATACGAACTGTTATGGGGAAGCAAATTATAAGAATAGTTTTTTTTTAAATTAAATAAATACTAAATTTATATTAAGAATCCATAAAAGCCATATTTTACTTCACCTTTTTTTATATTTTATATCATTTTTCGGTATGTAAGATAAAAAAAAATCATTCCTTGTAAGTTATCTATTACAATTAAAATAGGAACTTTATAACGAAACACTGTTTTTTCCTTTTGTCATTTTACCGACATGCAAGTAAAAAAAATTACTTGCAATCAAAATCTCTTGCAAGTGAGCTCGCAACTTGCAGAAGTACGATGGTATTAGTAAAAAAATTTCAATGTATTGAGTTACTTGCACTTATACTTGCGCGTGTAATTGAGGGGTAAGCTGACCATTTTCGTTGGTAGCTAAATTTATTGTCAGACAATTGTCTGGCATTGAAATTGTAAGATTTTCTTGGCAATTGTCTGAACTGATAATTTTCTTAATGCTGACAATTTTGTATTTCTAGTAGATTACCAGCACATTGTTAGGTCTTACAATATTGTAAGATCTGACAATCGTCTATACGAAGCTTTACATTAGTGTGGTATTTTCCTTTGCTAACAGATGTCGCTGTGGCAATACTAATAAATTCACTCCTATGTGGTTTAGTTTATTCATCTACAGAATTGATTTCTTACAGATTTCCGGCAATTAAAAACTTAATTAAAATATTGAAACAATAAAAGTTTAAACATTGAAATATTAACATTAAAATTTAAATGTGGGGTAAAACTATTACATAAATGTAAGCATCTCGCAATCGGCTCATTACTTGCATAGTGCGTTCTGAAAAAACATTCTTCGAACTGACGATTGATTCTCAAATCTCGAGGAGGGATGTAAAAAATAAAATGTTGTTTTATTTCCGGGCAATCAATATTATCAGATAGCACATTATAGGCAGTTAATAATGAGGAATAAGATCTGCGGTCCTCTAGGGACTGTATTCCCAACAATTTCTTTCTGACTTCATACGGTGGTAGTTCATGAGGCCAAATCAACTTTAAAGCAGTCTTAGTAAATATTTTTTGAATCCGTTCAATGCGATTAGAAGAACCCAAATGACTCGGATTCCAAAAAATAGAACAATATTCCAAAATGCTTCGAACCAAGGAAATATACAATGATTTAAGGGTATAGGCATTCTTAAAATCTTTTGAATTTCTTCTAATAAAACCAAGCATACTATAAGCTCTAGAAACAACGCAATCTATTTGCCTACAAAACGTTAATTTAGAATCAAAAATTACGCCAAGATCCTTCACCTCATCAACACGCTTAAGCAGGACACCACAAATAGAATAATTAAAATTAATAGGACTCATAATGTGGGCATACGAGACTATACAACATTTAGAAATATTTATATTTAAATCATTGTCAGAACACCAGCCGGACAGCTTGTCAAGATCTTCTTGCAACTTCTCACATTCATCAATATTACAAATATGTAGTGGAATACAATTTAAGATCATCCGCAAATAAAAGACATTTGGAAAATTTAAAGGTCAGTGGTAAATCATTAATAAATATTATGAAAAGTAATGGGCCAATATGCGTTTTGTTGTAGCTGAATAGTAGTTATGCGATAGTTTTTTTCACAGCTCTAGGAAATTTATTTGAAGCACCTTTAAATATGGCATCTGTTTCTTGTTGGCTATAAAATGAAAATTACCGGATGGCGGACTTTAAAAACATATCTTGTAAATTTCCCCTCATTTGTTCAGTAACCAGAAGTAGAAACTTTTAGTTTCTGTGTTTTACTTTTTCTAATGAAATTAAAAAAAAACCCCAAGGTGGGAGAGCACAAATTATAGAAAGGGCTGGGATTGAATGTGAGAGAAAAATAGTTGTGGCCAAGAAGTACAACAGTTTGTTAAAGATGTTTAGCACAAAAAGCGATTTCATATTCAAAGAACTATATAATAATGGACTAAGAACATGCAATTTATTTATGTATATATTCTAGGTGGCAAATTATGTAGAAAAATTATTTAAAAAAAAAGTTAATATTAATATGTGTAATCTCAACAGTTTTTCTAAAGTTTATTGGCAGTTCAGAGCATATGATTTTTTAAAGTTCTTTTTTAGTGCTTTTGTGTTAATGCTAATTCGTAAATTCATTAAAAATTCGAATAAATAATATATTAAGCCTTTTGTTGTTCAAGGGGTTCTATTCGCGAGTTGTTGGAAACTTTATAATTTCTTTCCAAGTTCGTTGCTTTGAAGTTTTTTTTGTTAGAAAAGCATAATTTAAATCAATCACAATTAATATTTAAATTTACAAATATTCATTCGGGCACACACACTCACACTCACTAAAGTTGCTCATTATGAAAGCAAACACCTGCTTTCGAGGTGTTTAAATTTGATTATTTGAAGCACAGTGGCACGAATTCTAAATTACATTACTGCAGGCACGAAATTGTCACTTCTTATCACATCTCTTTTTTTTTTTTTTTTTAAGTGATTTCCACTTGATGGCAAATATTTTTGTGGAATTTCGAAACTTCTTACGTTTACATATATTCTTAGCACCTCTCTTTCAAGCGTTTTTAATTTATTTTGCTTTTATGTAGGTATGTATGTAAGTATGTGTTGTTTTTTTCGTTGCCACTTCTAGTATGTATTTCAAAATGTGTTTCCATTTCAGCTGTGTTATAAACACGAATAAAGAACACAACTTTATCAGACAAATGTGACCTTTGAAAATTCCATTTACATGTTTTATAATAAATCTTGTTTTTGTTTCATACTTTTTTTTTTGCACAATGCTTTTACAAAAAAAAAATTGAAAAAAAATAATGCAAAAAAAAAAAAACAAAAAAAGAATCAAACAATGGCCTACAAAAAAAAAAAAAAGCGAAATATAAATAAATTTATGATTATCTCATAAATGAAATAAGAAGCTAAACAAGAAATGCTCAACAAAAAAAAAAAAAATGTTACACTCAACTCCCGACTATTATTCAGTTAAAGTCAGTCGTCTACTTTGGTCTTGGAGAGTTTGCTGCTGCTGGTGGTTGTTGTTGGCATTTACAATTTGCAGGCATGCAAAACACCACAGAATGTGTGTTCTCAATGGACGACTGACTGACTGACTGTTGCATGATGGTCATCATTTTCAACTTTTTCAAACAAATGAAGTTTTGCAAAAACTTCTGATGAGACGCATAATAAAATATAACAGCAACAATTATGTGCAACAGTAATAAAAATAAAGATTGCAAAAAAACCAAAAACTCCCCTGGTTTAGTAATGAACGCAATTGGATTACATCATATTTGTACAGCAGAGTGATCTACAGGCTGGCGGTTGTTGCTGGTTGGCGGCCTGCTTCACTCTTCTGTTGTTGGAAAATAAAAAATTGCCAAATTTTGCACTGAGAGAAAAATTAGAAAATTAAATTGCCACAATAGAAGCCAATAGAAATTTCATATTTTATCCCCCATTTACACACGCAAGTACAAGTGATTTAAATTATGCTTTTCTAACAAAAAACTTCAAAGCAACGAACTTGGACCCGAAGAGTTGAAAAGAAATTATAAAGTTTCCAACAACTCGCGAATAGAACCCCTTGAACAACAAAAGGCTTAAAATATTATTTATTCGAATTTTTAATGAATTTACGAATTAGCATTAACACAAAAGCACTAAAAAAGAACTTTAAAAAATCATATGCTCTGAACTGCCAATAAACTTTAGAAAAACTGTTGAGATTACACATATTAATATTAACTATTTTTTTTAAATAATTTTTCTACATAATTTGCCACCTAGAATATATACATAAATAAATTGCATGTTCTTAGTCCATTATTATATAGTTCTTTGAATATGAAATCGCTTTTTGTGCTAAACATCTTTAACAAACTGTTGTACTTCTTGGCCACAACTATTTTTCTCTCACATTCAATCCCAGCCCTTTCTATAGTTTGTGCTCTCCCACCTTGGGGGTTTTTTTTTTTAATTTCATTAGAAAAAGTAAAACACAGAAACTAAAAGTTTCTACTTCTGGTTACTGAACAAATGAGGGGAAATTTACAAGATATGTTTTTAAAGTCCGCCATCCGGTAATTTTCATTTTATAGCCAACAAGAAACAGATGCCATATTTAAAGGTGCTTCAAATAAATTTCCTAGAGCTGTGAAAAAAACTATCGCATAACTACTATTCAGCTACAACAAAACCACATAGGAGTGAATTTATTAGAATTGCCACAGCGACATCTGTTAGCAAAGGAAAACACCACACTAATAATGTAAAGCTTCGTATAGACGATTGTCAGATCTTACAATATTGTAAGACCTAACAACGTGCTGGCAATCTACTAGAAATACAAAATTGTCAGCGTTAAGAAATTTATCAGTTCAGACAATTGCAAGAAAATCTTACAATTTCATTGCCAGACAATTGTCTGACAATACATTTAGCTACCCACGAAAATTGTCAGCTTACCCCTCATTTACACGCGCAAGTATAAGTGCAAGTAACTCAATACATTGAACTTTTTTTACTATTACCATCGTACTTCTGCAAGCTGCGAGCTCACTTGCAAGAGATTTTGATTGCCAGTAATTTTTTTACTTGCATGTCAGTAAAATGATAAAAAATCAAAACCAGTGTTACCTTATAAAGTTCATATATTAATTTATTTAGTGTTTATGGAGACAATACCGCAACGGTTGAGAAATTATTCGTGAGATACCGGCCGATATGTTGGACAGAGTATGATGATTGAGCAAATTGAGAGGTTGCCGAGCGCTCAACGTTTACAGGAAATAATCTTTAAATATTGAATTATGTAGAATGTTCTATGGAATTAGACAAACATTTCAGACATTTGTTTGAATTTTATATTTTTTCCAATCAAAGCTGAAAGTTCTTAAAAAAACCACTTATTATTATCGCCTCCTCCATCTATCTCCTCATCCCAAGTCAATGCCCTTTCGCCAATTAGTGAACTAATAGCAGAAATAAAATCGCTACAGCCTATTGCTGCCAGCTATGAGGGACTTATGTATGTCACCACTGACCCTGATTAGGCAACCAGTTCGTATTACCGGAACTGGCTGGAAATATATAACTATATTTCTTCAAGTGTACATTGTTGCAATACTTTTATAATTGTTTATTTAGAAAACCTTTACAGGCCACTTGTTAAATACTTTAATGTTATTTTCTGTGTGACTTATTTTCACATGACTTCTCTCTGCGTTGAAATTACACACGAAATGCCAGAATTTACGTATATAAAGTGGTTTAGAGTAACAGCACCCGCCGTCCACCTTTAATATTTGCAATATAGAACAAATAAGTTGAATGTTTGTTTGAGTTTTTTTTTCAAAATAAATTTGATATTTAATACATTTTCTTTTGCGACATTAAAACAAGTTTTGAGGGTGTAACTTACTGGTTGGTTTGGTTGACCTTTTACGTTTGACCTTTAAATGATTTTTATTGAAATAAACAACGACAGTTGACAGGGCTTTTCAAGCTGTGGTTGCAAAAAACATTTAGTGGTTGGAAAAAAGAAGGGGGTGTTGCGTACAGAAGTTAAAGGAAGGGCTCTTATTTAAACTCTAAGTGCTTTGGTTTATATTTGTTGCTCTGTATAATGTAGTACCACAGAATATACAGAGGTGAAAAAAGTGATGTTTGAAAATCACCGCAAGCAGCTGATAGACATATTGCTATCTAGCTATATAGCTATATTATGCTCTTTATACAAAAACAAAGCAACAATAGCACGTTTTTATATCAACTAAATAGGAAGAATCTAAGGACACTGTGTGGGGCGCTAACAGGACACTATACCTGCAGGAAACATCTACACAGAATGGGACTATCCAGCACGGCAACCTGCAGATTTTGCGGAGAAGAAGAAGAGTCAATGGAACACTTGATTACTGAATGTGTGGCACTTGGCCACAGAAGATACAGGCTGTTGCAGGCCTATACATTGGGTTCACAGGACTTGCAAGAGCTTCCACTGAAGGAGCTAGTACTGTTTCTTGATGTATTAAACTCGTGAGGGAAAAGGGTTGCACAATAGATCATTATTGGTCGCAGTGCAAAGGGCCATCCTGGACCAACCTAGCATAAACAATAATAATAATAATAATAAATAATAAATATATCGACTATGAAGATGAATTAAAAAAAAAAACTTGTTTGGAGAAAATAAATTAGTTAATTTACAATGTGTGAGAAGCAGAACTCTCAGTCTGCAAATACTAAAACCGACCACATTTAAAACCACACAATTATGATGCTCTCCCCCCAAGTATGAAAAAATTGGACCCAGCATTGAAGCGCAGCAGTGCGCAACTGATTTACATGAAGTCATCTTCAAACATTGAATTATACAGATCGCTCATTTTTCATTTCGCACAATTACATGCTTTTTTTTAAACAAATTTGCAAGCTCTTAAAAGATCACCCATTATTATTATTTGCCTAATCCAAAGAAACTTGAAAGGTTAAAAAAGAAAAAACGAAAACTACACAAGTGATCAGCAAATTTGTTCTTCTAATATCGCAATAATTGTATGAAAAAATGTCTCTTAAAAATGTTTGCTTTGCAATCAATTGTTTGTTGGGATTTTTCTAGTCATAGATTTTCGATGGCGGCATCTATTCCTTAGGCAAATGTGCGTGTCTGTGCATGTTCCCCAACTCTAATACATGCATGACCCAAATACGATGTTACAATCATAAAAAAGTAAAAAAAAAGGAAAATATAAAAGAATTTCATACAGAAAAATTTACAGGGGGTTTTATGGTTGTTTAACTGCTGCTTATCTCTTCGATGCCACCAATAACAACAGCAACAACAACTATAACTCACAATAAGTGTTGTACATAGTCTCATAATTCGTTCTTCACAGAAACTGTTGTTTTATGAAGACAAACAACATTCATGCATAAATTCATGGCATTTGAAATTTTTTGCTACTCTTTTTTTCTTTTTCTTTTGAATAGCAAATGCAACTGCAACACAGAAATTGCAACCAAAATGCAAGCAACGAAAAAAAAAACATACATAATAATCCAATTTTATCACTTATTTTCACACTGCATGAACACATCACATTATTGTCATCGCCAGGCGACACAGTCATCACATCGTCATCATGATCATGATCATCTTTTATTTCGTTTCCATCATCATCTACTTCATATTCGTTTGCGTTCGTTGCGATGACAGCCAAGTTTCTGTTCCATCATCATTTATTATCACCGATTCGTTTCTTTTGTTTTCTTTCTTTTCTTGGGTTTTTTGTGGCATCATCATTTAGTTGCATTCGGTTTTATAATAAAGCACTTGAGTACCCCTTTTTGTGTTGTTGTTAATATTTGTCAACTTGTTGCTGCCCACCCACACATGTTTTGCAGCGGCGGCGAAAGTGTAATAAAGTTGTTTTTTTTTTTTTTTGCTCGATTTTGTTGCACTTTGATTTAACGTGTTTATCAATCAAATTAAAAGAGTGTTCTTTTGCAGCTGTTCAGTGCTGTGCTTTAAAATAGTAGCAGCGGTTTTCACACTTCGTATTATATTTAAAATAATTTTAAATATAATAAAAAATTATGTTTAAAATACTTTTAAATATAATAGAAAATTATATTTAAAATACTTTGAAATATACTACTATTTTAAACTCCGAAGTGTGAGCGACTTTTTGTTTGTAAAAAAGTTGAAACAGCTGACTTTTGTTTAGATATTTTAGCGACAAAAGTACGCAAAAGAATTTTTCAATTGGTGTTTCGTAAAGTATTAAAAGAAATAAAATCTAAAAAAAAAAATCGTGAAAGAAAAAATTATTAACTATTTAGTTCAATCAATGCCATTGATCAAATCGAAGTTATTGAAGTGATGAAGTGCAAAGGTACATACATATATTTATTTATTAACAAAAAGCAAATGTATGCATAACAAATCTCTCAGTAGATGGGGCCTGTTCGTAAATGCATCACAACTCTGCACAATATGATTACTTTGCGATGCCACTGCTGATCAGCTGTTGCTGATGTTATTGTTTGCACATTTTATTTTTGCATTTGCGAACGGAGAATTTCATTTCTTTTTTTCTTCTAATAAATTTTGAAAATGGAAAAATGAATAATTAATTCCATCTGTGAATTTTTTATTTTTATTTTCAGACGAGTCTGTTACTTAAGAAATACATATTAAAAAGCAAACAATTTTTATACTCGCTCATTCAATGCCTCAGCCATTTTTATGATTAGTTTTTTGTATTTATTTGCGCCTAATCGACGTCAGTGTTGCATTTACGAACAGATTACTGCTGCAGTGTTGCCAACGTTAAAATTTTCGAACGTTGTTCTGCATAACATGCAGAGTTGTTATGCATTTACGAACAGGCCCATAGTTACAGGAACGATATTGTTGGACGAGGTTATTGTTTTGAATGTAATTTAGAGAATGAAAATTTGTGCACGTTATCGAAAATACGCCAGTAAGACTGGGTTTTTGGCGACTTGACTGCCGCTAAAAATCAACGACGATGTCTCGACTATGGGTTTGACAGTGCAGGGGGATTGTTTTGACATTTCATAAGATGACTGCTTGTTCGAGAGAAAAATAAATTTCTTTTTTATCAGGCGACAAGTTGATGGAATTTTCTAAAAATATTGTACTTTTCAAATGGTTTATTTCGCAAATGAATTAACGAATGTTGCAAGTCCATTCGTTTGGTTTTGCTGTACAGCAAAGATGACGACCATCCTTAAGTTCAAAATTATTATGTTCCCGCCCCTCCTCTCTCCCAGCCAAAAACAAAAGACATATTTAAACTTTGCTTTAGTGGCTCAACAACAACAACAACAACATTTCGTATATTTTTGACATTTTCAAATTAAGAAAAAAGGTGCCTTTTGTTCTTGCAGTTGTGGTTGTGGTTCATGTCAGTTCGATTTTAAGACTGCAAAATTCAGTTTTGTACGTTTATTTGAATGAACATTAGCAGTTAACGTTGTCATTATTTTGGCTGATGGTTTATTTAAAGTGGATTGAATGAGTTGTTGGGTTGGTTAATAGTTCTCTGTTGTCTGGGGGTCTGTCAGTCCGTCTGACTGTGACATTTTATTTGTGTGTGTGTGTTTTTAAACTGGGCCTCCGCGTTCAAGTAACTGAAAGCGCAACTGACGGTTTTAAAATTTTAAAGCGTCTGTCTGCCTGGCATAAGTGTTGGTTTTATAACATTTCTATGACATTTTGTTCATGTTGGCTGTTGGTCTTTTTTATTTTTGTAACATATTTATGTCTGTATGTAGGAGACTTTTAGTTATTGTTCACATGTGCACGTACATATGGCTGTTGTTTGTTTAAACATTTCTCAGTTTATGTTTATTATAATTGCATTTTATTATTTGGTGGCGGAGTTGAACTACCTCAACTACAATTTACTTTTTTTTTAATAAATTTTTTGTGTGTTTCTCTCTAACAACAATACCCTGGGAATGGGGTTAATTTGAGATCTGTAAGCAGCAAAAAAACCAACCTAAACTAAACAATTTTTGTTTGCATTTAGCAAATTAATTTAGCAAAAATATTTAGTAGTTACATTTTTGGTTTGTTTTACTTTGTTGGCATTAATCAGTGTCGTCTGTAAGTAAATCTGTATGCAAGTTTTTGTGTTAATTTGTTCATTTTCTTTTCTTTGGGGAACTAGAAAAAAAATGCAAATAGTTGCTACATTTTAACTGATATATAAGCGGAACTCACGGTTCATTGCAAATTACCCTTGCAGATATTGCAACCGTAGCATATGTGCTATAGTCTACAAGAACAAAATGTATGAAACCGGGATTTGCATCAGCTAAGCAAATATGCATAACCAAAACCCATTGCAAATCCGTATTTGCAAATTTACTAAATGCTAAAACAGCTGTTTGTTTTTTACAATCCGACATGTAAACTCCTACGCTCAAAAAACTATACGACGGCAAAGCCGTCACAAAACATGCCTGTGCTGGAATTAACGTTGCTTAAAGAAGTATTTACAAAATAGTAAAAAATTAATATTTTACCTATTGTTATGCATTATTTTTTATTAAATTTTATAAAATAAACAAAAAATCGGGCGGTTGCTTGACGTGCAAATTTTATCGACGGCGTTACTTTTCTGCGCAGTTCTTTGCTATGGAATATTTGTCAAATTACAATTTATACGCTAAAAGTTGGACAAACCTGCAAGTGCAGGTCGTTTTGTGGTCTTCTTCTCTAAATATTTCCGTTTTCAAATTTAGTACACAAGAAGTATTTTAGAAAATACAGCAGAAACAAGTTGTGCATCCCGGGGGGGTTTTCTATGCAGTTCTGCGCAACAAACATAAAATCAGAATGTAGTATTTTTACATTGCTGTTAGCGGTTTGAATGAACTTAACATTAATTTCGGATGTTTTGCTCAAAGTTTTATTTCAAAAATTATTTCAGAAATGCCACTAACTGTGCACCTTAGTGGACCTCTTGGGGCACCTTTTCCATATAGTGGCATGTTTGTACAATTCCATATTTTTCCAAAAAATCCACTTCTCCTCTCAAGAAATTTTGAAAAAAAATTATTTTGCTCAAAACTTTTTTTTTCCAAAATTATTTCAGAAATGCCACTAACTGTGGACTTTAGTGGAGCACCGTTTCTATATGGTGGGATATGTGTACCATCTCCCAATTTTCCAGTACGACCGCTTGTCTTTCCAAGAAAATAACATTATTCAAATAGTGTGTTTTATCCTTGGGAATAGTTTTCAATATACTTTATAGTCAAAACTACAAAATGCATATTCCAGAGAACAGTTTCCACTTCATATCTTCCCAGGATGTTACTCAAATTGGTGGATATCCCTCCAAGAAAATAATCCATCTATTTGGCAGTGTCTGTTAAGCAGTTAACAGAGTTCTGTTAACCATAAAATTTGTAAACTGGTGTATGTCTCCGCTAGTTAAAGTTAACTTTATCTTCACATCTTTATCTTTTTATTTCAACAATCAAAAATAAGAGTTATTTTTGATTTTTTTAAAAGAAATATAAAAGATTTAATATTTAGTTATTTTGACCTCTTTTTTCTTATATTTTATATATTTATTTGAGCTCAAGCTCAATGAAAAATTATTCATTATTATTGTCCTGAAGAAGCTATCCGAAGGAGAGCGAAATATTGACAAAAAATAATTACTCAAATTCCAAAAGACCTTGTTCTCAAATAAATATATGTATAAAATGTAAGAAATATAAAAGTTATTTTTGATTTTTATATTTTTAAATGAAAAATAAAATTTATTTTTGATTTTTATATCTGTATATCAATAATAAAAATCAATTCAAAACTCTTAATTATTTGTTGATGTCGTATGTATTATAATATGCTGCTTCATTCAAATTTCTATATGAATATAATATATTATGTGACTTATCCATTACCATAGAAATATCTTATAAGTTTTGGCTGCCATTCAAGTCAGTGTTAAGAGGTCGTTTTCAGGTGTTCAATTTTACCATCATAATTGATTTTAAATGTTCCTCAGATAAATTATATCTCAAATCTCCCAATATTAATCTGAGTGCTGAAAATGACCTTCCTAAACTGACTTGAGTGGCAGGCAGGTACAGAATGAACAATTAAAGCTAATTTTAGAAGCCATGGAAACACAAATGTGTTGCTCTCCCAATATTCCAATAAATTAGCAGAAGTATCGAAACGCTTTTCTTTGTAATTGTCTATTTCAAAATAAGCTTTGCGGACATATTTCCCATGTCACGAAGTTTGAATTGATTTTTATTATTGATATAAAAATATAAAAATCGAAAATAACTTTTATTGTTGATCTAAAAATATAAAAATCGAAAATAACTTTCATTTTTCATTTAAAAATATAAAAATTATAAAATAACTTTTATTTTTCAGTTAAAAAAATAAATATCAAAAATAACTCTTATTTTCTATCTAAAAATAAAAAAATCAAAAATAAATCTTATTTCTTGATTTTTTTTTTTTACGTTACGGTCCCGGATTTTAATAGATTATTTTTTAAATGCAAAAAAAAAGAAAAAGAAAAACGCATTGTGTGATAATAGACATTTTTTGCGCACCCCTTACTTTAAAATTGTACAATAGTCTGCACTAGGGCGGGTCGATTTGTATGGACAAACACTTGTTGATATGAAGCCATCGATTTTTCTCGCTACATTTTGCCATGAGAAAAAAAAATTCTGCAGCAGTAGATGAAAAACTCATTTTCGAGGCATCCGATTTTCAATAGCACGCCCCTAAAGAGGCAGAGTGTTATGCAGTCGGTGTGTTCAAAAAAAATATTGGCGAGAAAAAATGATTGGGGGTTCGTTATTCATTTGCTCGGCTGTCAGGGTGCCCGGGCAAGTTACGGATGACGTTGGGGTGTGGGAAATTGAATACTGGTGAAAATATTTTTTGTTTGAACCCCAATATTTTGTTTGAACACTTCGACCCCATACCAACAACGCCTCCTGAAGGGGGGCTGCCAAAAAATGAAAATCGGGCTCGAAAATTATTTTTTTGATATTGTGCTATTGGCTGTTTTTTTTTTTGTCCTGCCCAGAGCTGTCGAAAAAAATCGAGGTTACAAAATCGATTGCTAAATCCACCAATCCACTCTACTCTGCGCACACACACACACATTTTCAAAGCTTTTGCAAAACATTTATTAAACATTTTTGCACGCAATGCTGTTGCTTGTTTTTATTATTCTTGCAAAGAAAGCCTCTTTTTTAAATGTTTTGTGGGTTGCTAACGAGATCATTATCGTTTTATTGCAGGTATTTGATTTATTCCAATTAAATAAATATCAGACGAAAAAAAAAGAGTCCAAGAATTTCATTGCTGGTTTTCCTTGAAACACTGCGCTGCTACAATAAGGTTTTCTTCGGCATTTCAGAAGGTTTGGAACCTCTTGCAGACAAACAAACCAGATACTCCACATGGAGTACTTTCCTGCCCAAGTGGAAAACGTAAAAGAAAACTTTATCTTCTAGCAATTTATTTCTTCTTCATTTTTCTTCCTTGTATCTAGTATACAAGATTAGTTCCTTTTTGCCAGCTTCTTTCCATCACAACAACCAGTTGTTTTATGCTGTGTGCCCCAACATTTTCTTTTACTGTGGCATTAAGTTTTACAGCTTTTAGAATTGACTCGCATTTAAGCAGCCGTCGGTCGTGTCTTACATACATATTTATAAACACATGGTCAAAATCGTGCTTTTCTGTTCGAGATTCTTTTCGTTTTTTTTCTCTCTATGTGTGCTTTTTTCTATCTTTCTACTCTCATACAAGACATACTATGAATATAAGTTGCATGAAATTATTGAATGAATACTGAGAATCTTCCTGGTGGAAGAAATAAACAAATAGGAAAACTCCAATAAAACAACATTCGAGCGAAGTAAGAAGACATTACATTGCACGTTGCTGCAAGTCATTTGAAAGCCTGTTCTTTTTCTTTTCTTTGTATTATTTTGTTCTTTCTAAATTGGCAAATTCATTTCATAATGTTGTTTTTCAAAGGTGGATCTCTTTCAATTGTTGTTTGCGAGTGCTTGAAAGTATTTTCCAGGGAAATTGAAGCTGGCTGAAATGTAAAAGAATACCATATTGAAAAGAAACATTTGCGAAAGAAGAAGAAGAAGAGGAATGCATTGTTGCGAATTACCATTTAAACGCTTTTACGAAATGATGACTGACGACGTTTCTCTTTATGCTGATATTTATTAAAGTTTTAAAGCAAAACTCCTCCCTCCCTTCCGCCCGCTTCCCCACTCCCATGAGGCACCATAATTTTATACTAATTCTTTTAGTTTACCAAATTCTAGAAGTTGCGAGAAAATCATTCTCCTGCATTGTCTATGTTCTTTTCGTCAACACTGTTTTCTAGCCAAGACAACAACCACGTGTGCTATTGAAAACTGATGGCATTCGCTGCAAGGAATAGCTGATGGAAACTAACCCGTCATGTGGACGGGAAAGTAAGAGCCTGAAAATTGCAATACACTCACACTTTCTTTTCTAACACACTCACAATTTTCTCAGCTTTCGGTAAAATTTTCCTGAAAGTAATTTTTTGACATTTATTGAAAAGTAAAGTGACCAGGTAGTAAACACGGTTGCCTACTCCGCGGCACTTACAACAACATTTTCAGGATGGCAGTAGAATAATAATTGTGAATTTTAAATTATTTTGTACATTAGAAAACATTTAAAACATTTTTACAGCAAATATGAATATCGAACACAAATGAAGAGCGCCTCGATGGATGAATTGGTAGAGTGTCCTATTAAAGAGTCCCCGAGGTTGCAGGTTCGATTCCTGCCGAAAGCTTTGGGTGTTTCTGCAGACAAGCCAAAAGCTTCGCAGTTTTGTGTTTGTTAAAAAAAAAAAGTATATTTATAGTGATAATTATTAAATTAATTAATAAAAGTTTAGCAATAAAAATTATTTTCGAATGTTGCCCTATAAATGTATGTTTGTAGTAGTCTTGGCAATTCTATTTCGGTAATAAACAAAACTATAATACTTAAAACTCTTCGCTTTGGCAACATTTTTAGAATGAACTTTCGCCTTCCTTTGAAATTGAGCAAGAAATTTTCATGAAAGTCACAGATTTCATTGAAATTTTTATTCATAATACGAATACAACCCGTCTAAATGCCGGCTAACACATTAACAACTTAATTACTAACACATGCAAAGCAATTTTATGGCTTTCAGCGTTGCCATTACAATGAATTTTTCAGTATTTTGATTTTCCCTTATTAATTTGCATTAAGGCTTTTATATGTTTATTTATATTAATTCAGGTCCAAAAATGAACATTTTCAAAAAATATTTGCTGTATTTTTCAGCTGTCTATATGCCAACGACATTTCATTGGTGCTAATCAACTCATCAGTAAAATGTCGTCGGCATATAGACAGCTGAGAAATACAGCAAATATTTTTTGAAAAGGTTCATTTTTGGACCTGAATTAATACATTTCAATTGGCTCTTAAAGCAAGTTCATATTTGTATGTTTATTTATCTTTTTTTTTTTTTAATACGGTGCTGCGCAAGTTTTTTCCATATGATTTAGTTTTCTATTGTTAAAACCACCACTACTGACTAGTGGTTTTCTTTTAATTTTAAATCTAAATGTATTTCTAAAATAGTTTATTTTAATAATAAATTAAATTTCAAGGCTTAAGATCTTTCTATAAAAATGTTTGTAACAAAACAAATATATTTATTTATTTATTAAAATAAAAGAAACGATCAAATAAACTATACGTTAAAATAGTTTATTTTATTCTCTTTTTAAATTGTTTTGTGACATTTTGAGAAAAACTCTATTTTTATTTAATAATAAAGAAATTTTGTGAGCATTTTGAAAAAGAGATTTCCAATGAAAATTTTGCTGAGGTGGTAACGCTGATTTAAAAAAGAAGTCACACGTACCCGAATGTTGCCATCAGTTTTTTTTTTCATTTTGCCCTTAAGAAAATTATAGAAATCCTGGTGTATGAACCCATCAGCAGTGTCGGCCATATGCTGCATCAAATGACCGACACTATTCTTGCTGGGTTGTTGTACAGAGATGGCAGACTCTGTACAACAAGCCAACTAACAACTAAGGTTTTTTTTTTAAAACTAGTGCTTATTTCGTGAATGGTAGCACTTGGCTCATGTCTGATCTGACAGATAATTAGTTTTATACTTTCGCTGAACGCTTCGCTAAGTGGGCCTGCGATCGACTTACAGAAGATGCCGATTTTGCAAAAAAAAAAAAAAAAAAAAAAAAATCATCTTTTCAGGTGACGCTCATTTTGATCTTGGCGGGTATGTAAAGAAGCAAAATTGTAGCATTTGGGGCACAAAAACCCGCACGCATACATTGAAAAGCCGACGCACCCAAAATGAGTCACTGTTTGGTGCGTATTTTGGTCCAGAGGCACAATTGGGCCACATTTTTTTCGCAAATGAGCAAGGCGGGACCCCGTTACAGTCAATGGCGATCGTTATCGGGCCATGTTGAACAAATTTTTGTTCACAAAAATTGAAGAGGAGGATATTGACAACATTTGGTTTCAACAGGACGTCGCTACGTGTCACACAGCCGAAACTACATGCGATGTGTTAAGCCGTTTTCAAAAAAGAAAAAAGTTATTTGGCGAACACAATGTAAAGGGTTCGCTTTGAAAACGGCCTAAAACATCGAGTATAGCTTCGGCTGTATGACACGTAGCGCCGTCCTGTTGAAACCAAATGTTGCCAATATCCTCATCTTCAATTCAGTCAGAAAAAATAAATGTAAAAAAACCGAAAAGGACACAAATTTGCTTAAAAAAACGTCTGCTTAACTATATAATTGTTTTCAGTTCAAACATATTTAGCGATAAGTTTTTAAATAGTAGTGCTGTATTAGGGTACCGGGTACTCAGTAGTTGTGCCTTGTTTGCGATATACTCAAAAGTAGTTGCTCAATACTTTCAGATTGCACTTTTTTAACGAAAATTTAATGGAAAACTTACAATAAAGTACAACTTTATTTGAAAATCAACGGATCTACAACCCTCAAAAGTATCAGTGTCGAATAAATTGTGATAATAAAATATTTTTCGTTTTTCTCTCATTAAAATAAAAAACAATTTCTAATCAACGTGTACTACGTTTATGCGTAGCCTATTCACAAATAAAAACTATTCGCAAACAAATAACTCACTGTTTATGCGTCAATGCGATTGCAGAAAATTTGTATTTTTTATTGAGGCCACATGGTAAAAATGTAACTAATTGGTGGTAACACTGTTCGGCACAACATATGTTGAGAAAAAGACGTGATTACTAAAATAATAAGGGAGAAACAAAAAATTATGAAAATTCTTACAATTCAATTAATGCAGCAGAAAAGCCACGAAATATTGCCAGCACGGTTCAACAAAAGGCATGCAACTTTTGTAATCGCTAGTGAAAGAAGAAGGCGCAGACACCAGTTAATTCTTGGAACATTTAAAAGTGACTACTTGATATCTGTTGCAGAAGCAGTTTTCAAGAAACGTAGGAAAAGACGATTCAAAGCTCGCCCTAGAAGTGACCACTACTGGACATTGATTAAAGATCAGGAGTTATACTTTAAGTCGATGCGAATGAAAAAAGCATCTTTCCTCAAATTTCGTGCACAATTTTAGTAAATTATTTCCTTGCTGTCATATGATTGTACGTGTGCCACATCGAAGAAAACGTTAAAACCGATATAAAAAAAGTGGCAACTTTTTGAGTTTTGTTTGCGAATATCTTTTTAATCAGAACTTATTTTCGTGATTTAGCTATTCACAAATAAAAATTTTATTTACTGTTTATACTGAAAATTTTTCTATTCACAATAATTTTATTAGCGAATAGGCAGTAAGTACGTATGAACGTAGTAATACATACATATATCGAATACACATATGTATATCTAAAGGCCATGATTCACTATCCTGCTGAATCGTACGATCTGTTAACAATGACGTGTGTGTCCAAAACGTGTGATAGTCTGGAATAAAAGTGTATGTGTGTGTGTGAAAGACTTTTTGACAAGTCTGTCCGATTTGCTAATGTTTTGAAAATTTTCAAAAACTTATTTTATTCTATGCGATCAGAGTTGCCATTTCGAAGTTGTTTACAAAATTATAATAGTGTGGCCATTTTGATGCGACTTTTTAAAGTAGGACAGAATTCTATTAGATTTAGCTAGCAATTATCAGTGAATGAATCTTACGATTGAGTAGGATAGTGTAAGCACCCGTTAAAATTTTAAAGGCCGATATTGAATGCGTGAACCACACCTGCATATGTGGTTGATTGATGACAATTGGCGGCTGGGTTTTGAATTCAGCTTCTTTGAAGTAGATCTATAGTTGCCACTGACTTTTCTGAAGTTTATTCACACTCATTGAAAAATCATTATAGCTATGATGTATTTTAACATGAATACGATGACAAAAAACATCGTTTTTGACCCCATGAAACTTTTCATCACGGTGATGTCAAATTTTACATAAGGTGTTCTAATTGTTATTAGCGATAAATATAACAATTGTTACATCAATGCCATGAAACTTTAGCTTCAGAGCCATGACCAATTGGAATAAAAGCAATGACAAGGTATTATCAATACACTGACAAACTAACATCAGCTAAACGACAACTTCGATTGAATTTGATGTTAAAAACTCATCTATCCGATGATATATGTACTAACATTACAGAAATGACTTCAACTAAAAGATTATTCGAACTGGAAAAGTAAAACTACTGAAATTATTTTAAAGAAAAATGTTATTAATAAAACAAAATAATTAAAATAAATTATAAAATAATAATAAAAAATAGATTTCTTTGTAGACTAAACAGCAAACATGCATAAACGCGGTTACCTGATAGATATGATTAGCATGTTTGTTTTCTTCCGTTCTTTGATGTCAAAGAAAGTTACCTAGAATTACCAGTGTCATCAATATGATGTTTATGAAAAATTACTGCAGTGATGGCAAATATACGTCAATATGATGCCATTTGTTGCAAAAAATACTGTATTCCTAAACAATACAGTATTTTTCGGTTAATTGCACATCAAAATTTGCACAATTTTTTGTTCAATTAACCGGGGAACCAATTAACTGATACCCGTTTAATTGAACAATTCGTTCAATTACAAGAACCCTATTTAATTGAACAGTTTGTTCAATTACAGAAATCACCCATATTTGGAACTACATATGTACTAATGAATTAAAAGAAATCGCATATGTGCGCTTTAAGTTTTGCAAAATAATTTTTTTTTACCTTAAACGAAAAAAAAACTGCAAGTAACAGCAAAAAATTTACATATATGTGTATAGTAGAGATGCCACCCAGTGTTTTTCACAAATGATGTCAAATATGTACATATGTGCAAAAATGCCAGATTATTTTTCAATGCAATTAACCGGGTAAAAGTAAGAGGAAATTTATTTTTGATGACATGAATTTTGAACGAATTAAGCGGGAAAATCAATTAACCAGGTTCAATTATCCGAGGAAATTCACATGGTGTTCGTATGCAATATTTTTTTTGCCCGATCATGTGGTTCAATTAAGCGTGGAAACCAATTAACCGTAGGGTCAATTAACCGAAAAATACTGTACATTTAAACACAAAAATAATAAATTAAACCATAAGTTGTTTTAAAAATTAATAAAACTTAACACAGTTTTATTTCTTTGCTATTGATAAAACTTATAAAAGTTATTAACATTTTGCACCATAGAATTGATGTCACAGCAGTCTTCACATTGATGACACTCAATTTATGCCGAAACTCTCGGCTTGACTTTTGTCATCAGGTTAATATCAGGTTTTACATCTTCGATGTCGTTTGGCATAATATTGATGTTGAAATTTTTATGATACGCTGTCATCAGTATGAAAATACATTTTTCTATGAGCGCAGTTTTTGAATGATTAAATTCTTTTACATGTCTGTGTGTATTCTGAATATCTAAAGTTTATCATCTAAAGTTTATGTTTACGGTACTTGGGCCAATTACCCATTTTTTGTTGTTGTGTGCATATATGTATAGGTATTTTGTTGTTGTTGTTGTTGTTGTTGTTGCAATATCATTAGTTATACTTGTTGTACACCAGCAATTTTAATTTTTTATGTAACTCTTTGTGTGTGTGTGTGTGTGTGTTTTTCGATTAGACAAGCCGAAAGACAGGCCCAGACAGACAAACTGGCAGTCAGCATACAAACATTATTTAACTTTGATTATTTGGGTTGATGTTTTATAGATTCTTGTTTTGCACATTCACAACTTTTTTTTTTCGTTTTTGTTTTTTATTATTATGATAATTTTGTTGTTGTTGTTGTTGTCTTTCTTCTACTTTTAGTTTTGCATCGAACTAACACGCGTTGTTACCTCAAGTGCCGTGTGTCATTCTCGGTGAAGAAAAACTTTTCGCCAGAAGGTGAACACTTTTTTTTCTATCTTTCTAATTCTATTCCAACATACATATGTATGTACATATAAACGAGTTGACTTCTTGAAGCCGTGGCATCATTACAAGTGTACTTAATGCCGTTGTTTACAGCGTTTTTGTGTTGGTTGGGTTGGTGTTTTTTTTTTAGGAGAATTTTGATCAAGTGTTTTGGGAATTGAACCACCACCAATTTACCGTTCGTTTGTTGTTTGTTTGTGCAAAATTAAACCATGAAACGATCAAAAATCATTTCTTAACTCCGCAGCATGTAATATATATTTTTTTTTATTATTTTTACTTGCAGAGCACAACAACAACAACAACAACTTTCTTCTTTGGAGGTTCATTTCAAGAATTGCTTTTTTAATTTTTATTCGAAAACGTGTTCAACAGATCTAATATGAGATAATATGAAATAATACTGAAACTTATTTTCTTAGAAAATCCCCAAAAGAAAATAGAAGAAAAAAGGAATTGTTAAAAATCTTTGAAAATATGAAATTTGATTGGATTTTCTTAGGAAAAACAAGTCCAGGCTGGCAAACAAGCCAACCAAGGGAATCCAAACAGCTTGAAAAGGAAAATAATTGTTGCCTGTATAATGTGCATAATTAAAAAATACTTGGAAAGGAATATTGAACTTTATTATTTTAGGTCTAAAAATAGATCTTAATGTTTTCTGTCCTTTGCAGCCGTCCATATGCGGCCGACATTTCGTTATTGCTAGACTCGAAAAATCTAAAAAGAACTACTTATTCCAAAATTCTTCTAAGCAAAATGAGAATCAGAAATGTTCAAACAAACTTTTTATACAGAAAACATTTTACGTCTTGCAACGCCTTTTCTTTACACTTTTTTACTATTACACTCACAATTTTGAGAATCGATGCAAACTTGATGACAATTTTTGCTTTCCATGGAGACAGTGTTGGGCAAAATACATGCTCTGATGTACATATTTAAAATACAAAATATATGAAAGTTGTGTATTTAAAATAGAAAATACAAATACTTTTTTTTCATGTATTTGAAATACAAAATACTGCATTCCAAAAGCAAGTATTTGAAATACAAAATACAGTGTAACAAAAATGTATTTTAAATACAAAATACTTTTAATCAAAAAAGTTTTTATTTTCTTTCATAAACACCAGTTTTTCAAAAGTGATATCAAACAAACAATCCCGAATAAACAAAGCGAATAAAGAAAACCAGCTAACGACAAAATCTCAATAATTTCTTATTAGAAACCGATATTTTATTGAAAGACATATAACGGAATTAAGAAATAAGTGACAGCGTTGCACCAAATGCTATATAACTACTGACTGTCCAAGTCAACATTCGATTGCTATTTTTTTTCTCTTGTTTTATATTAAAATGTCGAACGCTGTTTATCCTTGTATTTTATTTTTTCATTATTTAATTTTCTGACAGCTTGGCGACTTTCTCAATGTATGTATGTGCATTAAGTTGCGTTTACTTTACACGGGTACTTCGGTAATTAAATTGTGGTATTGCTATTTTTTTTTGGAAATAAAACAGTAGCAAAATTTTTGGATTTTAGTTGATGTATGAATGGAATAATTTTTAGCGTATATATTTTAACATAAATTCAAAATGTATTATGAAAAATGTATTTTGAGAGCACGAGTATTTGAAATACAAAATACTCAAGCGCTTAGTATATAAAATACAAAATACAAATACATTCATGAGACGTATTTAAAATACAAATACAAAATACGTATTTGTATTTTAAATACGTATTTCAAATACATGTATTTCAAATACTGCCCAGCCCTGCATAGAGAGCATCAACTCACAATCAACAAAACAGCTGACAACAATTTTTTTTCGTTCTGTCTGCAAATATTTTTTTTTTTTTTTGTTTGAAAGTTGCAATTAAAAGTGATGAAAATTAAACAGATTCAAGCTTAAAAATATAAATAAAAATGTTTGCTCGCAAAACCAACAAATATTTTGCTATTATTTTTACATTGATTTCCATTAAATTTATTGATTTTAAAAAGAGATATTTGTACATTATGATTATATTTAAATAGTTTAAAAAAAAATATTGATTTAGAATCTGACGTAGTTTCTGGGTTTAATGTAGAATATAGAAGAGGAGGTTGTGCTTTAAGTTTTTTTTAGCAGAATATGCAAGAAGCTGTTTTTAATTTTCTTCCTGACGGCATCTTGAAAACGAATTGTTATGAAATTGCGTGCAACCTACGTCACAGCTACGTCAATGTTATTGAATTTTGACAAGCAGTATCTGAAAAAAACTTGATAGCAAAACTTGATCGTGTAACTGCAGTGTTAGCCACATAAATAATTTCATGACCGATGTGACCCAGTTACCGTTGACGCAGGGTGGCAGGACTCCTGCCACCATTTTGTTGAAAGCGCCTGTCGACATCCACTCATCGTAACAGTAACTCTAGCCCAAGTCTAAGATATTTAAATCGGTAGAAGCTGAAAAAAACTGAAGGTTGAAAATTCGATTCCTGTCAAACATCCTGGCATTCAAACATGTAAACTTGGTGCACTTTCGAAAGTCACGAATTTATCAAACTGACCTCGTACCTAGAATATCACTACTAGAGAAGTTCACATGTTGTGTCAGTATGTTTATAAAATACACACATATAAAAGAGTTTAAGCATTTCGAATGTTGTTTTGTTGTTGTTAGCACCACAATTGTATCTTTCACTTATTACGCTTTAACATAAAAATAAATAAACTATCATATTTAAGCAATTGTTTCTTTTAATTCAATACAATTACAATTACAGTCGACAACAAAAGTAAGTTTGTATTCCATACATTGTTTATTTCTTATTATTATTATAAGCTATTAGTACAGTTTATAGAGCTTTCTGTTTAGACTTTTAGAGTGCAAGTTGAATTGCTTTAACTGGTTTTAATCGATTTTCCTTCGTTTTTCTTCTATGACTGGCAGCAATGAATGAGAAGTGCATTTATTGGTTGTGGTGCAACTTTTACAAAATAAAAAAAAATAAAAAATAAAACGAATGCCAACAGAACAAATGGATGGAGAGAGGATGAACAAAGGTAAATGCAAAAAAGAAAAGCAATTCTATTCTTGTTGTTTTTTTATGTTTCTTAAATGTTGATTCTTTTGTTTTAGCGTTTTTCCGCTTAACAATTTTTGCCACAGACAGCAAACGTCTTAAGCAGGTACCGTTTTAATTTTCAACGTTTTTCTTTTGTTTCAGTTAATAACCAACACGCTAAAGAAAATCACCGTTGAAAATATGAGGAAGAAAAAGTGTACCTGCACACGCGTGCAAACAAAAAAAAAAAAAAAGATAATAAATAAAAATTAAGTAGTCAGTGTAAAACTTACATGACCATAAATCTAATTAACTTATCGTTTAAATATTCTATTAAGTACAAGATTCTGCTGCAAATCTAGTTAGAAAGATTGTGTTTAGATTTTGTTTTCCACACAAGCCAAAAAATATATGTAATATAATTTATTATACAGAGCCAAAGCCGCCTAATAGAAACAATAAGAGTTTCTCTATAAAACGCTGAAAGGCAGGGAATTCCGAGAAAGGGCCAATCTTTAATAAAATACAATAACAGCCAACACCAAAATCAATTGGAAATGAACTTGATGTTGGGGAGACAATCAGCCCAATCATGAATATTCTCAAGGAATTTTATTCCTAAGGAAAATACGTTTCTCGAGAAAAAATTCCCCCAATCATAAATTACCTGTGAAACAAAAAAATAGAAGTTGGCAATATCGAAATATTTTGTAGGAAAAAACAAAAAACATATGTTTTTAAAATACCTATTTTTGCTTCTGCCGAATATTTCTCGCCTTCGATGTGGCTAAAACAGGGAAGGTTAAAAAAAATTTCCTAAGGAATTTATCTACATAATAAGAGGAATGGGAAAAGAGAAAAAACTCTCACGGAATTATCATTCATGATTGGCCTGAATATAAAATATACGAGGTGTGATCAAACAAAACCGTTATTTTAAAATTTTTCAAAAATTATTTATTTATTCATCAATAGCCATCTTCTCCCCTGCAAAGTAATCCCCCTCAGATATAATACATTTATGTCAATGTTTTTTCCCATCCTCCCACAGCTGCTGTTTCGATTTTTCTTTTATCTCCTCAATCGCAGCAAAACGCTTTCCTTTCAGCGACGTCTTCAGTTTTGGGAAGAGGAAAAGATCAGCTGGGGCCAAGTCCGGTGAATACGGTGGTTGAGGCATGATAACGGTTTTGTTTTTGGCCAAACACTCACGCACAAGCATCGCTGTGTGAGCTGGTGCGTAAATAATGCAAAATCTATGATTGTTTTTTCCACAATTCTGTGCGTTTCTGACGAATTGCTTCGCGCAAGCGGCGCATAACTTTCAAGTAGTATTCCTTATTGACCGCATGACCTTGAGGCAAGAATTCATGATGCTCTACGCCATTGCAGTCGAAACAAACAGTGAGCAAAACCTTCACATTTGACCGAACTTGAGGAGCTGTTTTCGGTCGTGTCTCTATTGGACGCCTCCATTTGGGATCATTGGGTTTTGGTGTCAATGTCACAGCCATAGGAGTACACCCATGGTACGTCACCAGTTATGAACTTTCTGAAAAAATCTGAATCGTCCTGGACGATGTCCAACAGCACCTGAGCGATGTCCATGCGACGTTGTTTTTGCTCAAAATTTTAGCAATTTAGGAACAATTTTCGCTGCCGCACGTTTCATGCCTAAAACTTGCTGGTTATGAGCCGAACGATATCAGCAACCTCTCTGATAGTGACTCGACGATTATCCAAAACCATTTTCTTCACTGCTTCAATTTTTTCTTGGGTTGTTGACAGGACCGGGCGACCAGGACGAGCATCGTCATTGTCCAGTTAAACCACAATTGAACTTGTGTTCTACTCAGAGTAGACCCGCCGAACGCCACAGTTAACATTTCAAATGTCCCTGCGCATTTAATGTAATTCTTTACACAAAACTTAATACAGTTTCGTGATGATAATTAATCGACCTTATAAAATGTACATATATCCGTTTTTAATAGCAATTATGTCTATTCGGGCTTCCAAGGTCCGTTATTCTAATTAAATAAATAAAAGATTTATTTTATTTCATTTATTTCATTTATTATCCGACGTTTCGTTGGTATTTTTCCAACTTCATCAAAGATTTATTTATATTTGAATACAAAAATAAAGAATTCAATATAATAACAACAGCAATAATATATACAGTTTCTTTGATTCATTTTTTTCGCATAGTAAAACATCGAGGAGCACACCAAAACACGATTAACCCTTTTATCTGTCAAAAACAAACTGACAAGCATCCAAAATGGCTGATATTGTCAACATACATATATGTATAACAGACATGTGCACTAACATAACGGGGGAAAATATGCGAAAAACGAAGAAACTCAGGAGATTTGAAAATAATGGTTATTTTTTGATCCGACCTCGTATTCCAAACAACAGAAAAACACACCTGATAAAATGGAAAATTGATCAATCAAAGATTAAATAAAGACGGTGTGAAATGAAGAGGTCCAGGTGGTAGAATGGTCATGAGCTGCTGCTTAAAAACAGTAAACAAGGATGTGGGTTCGCAGCAAATTTGGAAGCTGATGAGCGACGTGGTGAACGTGACACAGCCCTGGTATGCACTCCAGCCAGTAAGTCTTCAACTGTACTTTTCTTGTCTTCTTTAAAAATGCTGATCACTCCAATTTTATCACAAATTTTTTTTTTTCATTTCGACGCAGTAAAAATTGAACTAGAAAGCCTAAGAAAATTATTAACAATTCTAACCCCCAATTTTTGACTTGGATTTTAAATTATTTAGTAAATACATTAAACAATTATCACATCGATGGAAGAAAACCCTGAACTTAACAGAGAAATACGAGTGCGTAAAATTACTTATTAAATGTCTATAACAAGAAAATACTTTTAAACCTTAATGTAGCATTTAGAAGGGAAAGTAATCCCCAGTTTTTGACTTGGATTTTAAATGCCATTTCAATTTAAATTTGATTTAAATACAAAATGGAGTCAAACAGTTGCTATTTAAATCAAACTTAAACGGCCTGACGTGCCCATTTAAAATCGATTTAAGTTTTTTGTACTGCCATATGATTTTGACAGTTTGGTTTTTTTCTGCAAATTAAGAAAATTGCACATGTTTTTTGTTTGTTTCATAATTTGATTTTTTATTATTTCCAGAAGGTAATCAACTTCTGTGGCAGAGAAATTGGCAGTGAAATTTATCACTTTTGCTACTCAATTTAATGATTTTTACAAAACATTTTATTATTTTCTAAACTTTTCACAATTTCACTTGCTTCCAAATTTGTTTAAACAGCTGTTTTTTTTATTGAGTTATCGATAAGTTTTTGACACTTACATTGTGCTGCCGTACTTTTATTACAATTAATTACCAAAAATAATTTTAAAGTGTAAAACAAAAAGCTATTTTAAATCCAACTTAAATTTTAAGGAAAATTTACTAATTTTGTATTTAAATCCCAAGTCAAAAATCGGGGGGTAAATCATATAATTCACTATACAATTAAATTAGTATAATGACAAATGTTTTCCCGCTCTTACGGCTTTGAGAACTTTTAACGAATTTTGTCGGGTTTGATTTTTTTTCGAGATGTGACTGTGTTGCAGTAAAGAAGCCTGACAACATTTTTTTCTATCAAGCTTTTGTTTTAGGCCATTTTCATTTCATTCAATGAAAAACTACAAAAAAATATTGCAAATTTCGTGGCAACCGAAACCGAAAATTCGCACATACAGTCAGTCGTCAGTCTGTTTGTCTGTCTGCTTGAAGTTGTTCTGCTCCCTGGACATTTTGGTAACAGGAGTGCCTTTCGCCAGTTACAAAACATTTATTCGCTACCTTAAGTTCTTTATGACATAGAGTAGTAACGTATAAGAAATTGCTTGGTTTTTTTGTTTTTTTTGTTTTGCTCTTCACTTTTCTCCCTTTAATATTCTTTATGGTCGGTCATTCATTGTGTGTGTGTTACGTGGCATGTAATGCACGAATGATTAAAAGTCGTGTCTCTCATCAGTAACAAAAAAAAAAAAAAAAAAGAATAAATAAGAGGTCAACGACATTTTTCCAAATAACGAAATTTGCTTTTGTCTACTTCTTTAAGCAAGAAAACTGCGACTTTACAAGAAACTTTCATGGAAAAACATTTATTAATGACTGTATGATTTCTTTTCGTTTTTAAGACAAGGCGTGTTTTCGAAGGGTTTGTTTCACTGTTAACTTTTTCATTAATTTAATTTTATAGTGAACTATTTTTCATTTCAAAGATTTTACCTGAGGCTCAATAAAATTAAACTTAAAATTTTTCAATGATTTTTCTAAAGAACACAACTTATTCGACTCTGTTGTTGATTTGATTTAATTTCATGGTTTCCATTGTGTCACTTTTGCAATCATTTACAGTCAAATGAGTTAAAATTTAGCGTCGTTTTATTTGCCAACTTTTGACAAATATTTATTCAATGAAGCATTTTTATTTATTTGCCATTGATTTTTACTTAAATATTTATGCATTCATTTAAAGTATTTCTTGTATGAAAACTACAACTAAATTGTTGTTTTCTAAGTGCGTATACAAAAATTACAATAAACAAAAAACCATTAAAAATATAAACAACGTTATTTTGGAAGTATTTATTTACAATGATTTATTTTTAGTGGCTAAAACTTCACAGAGAAAAAAGCACTTAATAAAATAGAACAAAATCAATAAGATATCTCTATGGGTTTTTTTTCAAGAAGGATTAATTATTATTTTAAATGGGAAAACCTTATTGAAATAAATTAAGTCAAGTACGAGGCTGGCTCGTACTCTTAGGGTTCCGTGCGTATGTATATTTTATAAATTTCATCTCTCTGTTTTTAAAGCTACTTTATGTTGTATGGGGACACCTAGTAATTTTCCACTTGTTGTTGTTTTTGTAATTTGCTGTTGTAAGGCATCTGGGAATACATACACTGTGCGAATTTCGACTCTCTATCTCTTACGGTTCGATAGTTATAGCTATTACTCTACGTTGTAAAGGGACACCTGGTAGTTTTACAGTTGTTGTTGTTGTTTTTAGCAAGTGTTGTTGTGGAGCATATGTGAATACACATATTGTTCAAATTTCATCCCTCTGTCTCCCACGGTTCGAGAGTAACGGCTAGTTGTTACTTTACGTTGTATAGGGACACCTGGTAGTTTTCGACTTGTTGTTGTTTTTAGCATTTGTTGTTGTAAAGCATCTATAAATACATACACTACGCAAATTTCAGCTTTCTGTCTTTTACGGTTTGAGAGTTATAGCTAATTGCAACTTTTCGTTGTATGGGGACACCTGGTAGTTTTCGACTTGTTGTTGCTTTTAGTATTTGTTGTTATAGCGGCAAGGTAGGTTCTGTGCAAAATTTCAGCTCTCTAGCTCTTACCGTTTCGGAGAATGGACGCTGTGACGGACGGACGGACGGACGTACTTGTCTCCGTAATAGGGTTCCGTTTCACTCTGATGAGTACGGAACCCTAAAAAGAGTGGCTTCCATCTCCCGTTGTCGTAGAAGGCTGTCCTTAAAAAAAACTGTTATTTTGTCTGGGGGGAAGAAATACATTGAGCTGGGAACAGTGTTTGCAAACTATAGCATAAAGTTCACCATAAGTTTTTAGGGGGATTTTGTAGCAGAACATTGAATTTTAGGGAGTTTTAAAAATTTTTCTTAAGAAATACATTGACCTGGGAACACTGATGCAAACCACCATACTTGGAGACAAGTTAAACACATTTGAATAGGGCTACAGGACTGTTTCTCATCAGCTACCAAATTGCTTCGAATGCAGGTCATGTCCAATTGTATACAGTGCTTTGCCATCGTACTACGAGAGAGAGAGAGAGAGAGAGAGCTCTTCATTACTCACTGTCAATATTTGATCTTTTCATTTTATTTTGATATTTTTTATCTTTTGATTTTTACTCATATTTGTTGCATTTTCGCGCTTTTACGACATTTAATTATTTTTGAATAGATTTTCTTTGGGGTGGTAACTTATACTATTCCAATATTCAAACTAATGCACAATGTACAAGCCATAAGAGGCATAACTTGCATTTCAATCTGCCCACATGTGCTACAAAGGGAGCTTGTGGACTCTGGGCAATTGTTTTTCGCAATTTTTTTTTAGCCATAAATCATTTCTTTTAAGCAGGAGATCCTTGTGATTTAATCAATTCTCTACAGGTGGTTATAAGAAAGAAGAGAAAAAAAAAAAATTCCCCATATAATGGGGAAAAGTTGTTAGAAAGACCCACATCCTTAAGCAATGTTGCAAGTTGCAACACATAAAGTATGTAAAAATAGCTGGGAAAAGAAAGAAATAAAACGTAGACAAATATTTCCCAGAGCTTAATTGATGATTGACAGCAATTCAATAAAACAAATTTTTGATTGATTTATTACATAAAACCAAACCAAACATGACAACTCATGACGTGAGATGCATAAAGACAAAGTAAAACGTAGAAAAGCATAAAACATTTTTCCTCAACTCAGGTTGTAGATATACAATGTTTTCTTTATACAGAGAAGAAAAATAACTGGAAAAGAAAAAACATATTTTGAATATTATTATTTCTGGAAGAAACAAAAAAAAAAAAAAAATCGCTTAAAACCGCACGCATATACGGAACTTAAAAATTAATACGAACAATTTTTCGCCATGTGACTGAATGCATGTGCGATGAGAGAAGATGTGGGCAAAATAAATATCAGCAAATCTTTTCATATCAAATAACATTTTGGTATGATTATGCAAAAAAAACAAAAAAAAAGAAGAAACAACAAATCCATAAAGAAATGCATCGAGTTGTAGTTTTGCATAAATCAAATCTATGAGACAGAAAATTTATAATAAATGCACAAGCAGACAGACAGACAGACGAACGGGCGGACGGACGGGCGGACGGACAGACATTTAAAGTTTTAGCTAAACGATAAAGTGCCACACTAATATACACATGTCGAATGCTCAAATGTGTATAAATAATCATAAATATAAAAGTAATACCTGCTAATAAAGGGTGATTTTTTTTGTTGCTTTTTTTTATTTAAATTCCTTAGTAAAATTTTTTTTAACCTTCCCTGTTTTAGCCACATTGAAGGGGAAAAATAGTCGGCGAAGGCAAAAATAGGTATTTTAAAAACATATGTTTTTTGTTTTTTCCTATAACAAACTTACGATCTATTACGTAAAAAAATCTGCAAAAATTGCGTTACGTAATTTGTGAACAGCCGCTATGGCTCAGAGTACGCAACAGAGGTAAGAAAAGTGACTTTTGAAAATCACTCAAATCAGCTGATAGAACGTCTAATAAAAAGAGATAGATATACTACCTAGCCATTGCATATACTTTCTTAGCGCAATAAAATAAATGCAAAAAACGTTTTTTATCTTGGCGTACTTCCACAAGCTATATACGCAGAATTTGCAAATGACAATTCTTTTTGGCCACCTTTCATTTCTACATATTTTTTGCTGTGTCTATGGACTGCCCTGCCAGCAAATTGGCAGTCGACTACAAATAAAATCGACTTATAGTTCATCCCTGTCGGACATTGAGTAGTCGACTACTAAAATAATTAACTTTATGTTAACTTTTATGGACTAGTTTAAAATTAGCCACAATACAATCGATTTGTAATTCATTTTTTGTGTACTGGCTATAAGCTAGCTGAAACGTAGTGCAGAGTTAACCCAAAATTCAAATAATAACATACAAACATACACGGTAAATAACTCTTTAATTAAATTGCCTATTGTCGCATTCGTTTTAAATGTTGCGATAGCTGAGTGGGTACGTATGTTGGCTGCTCACCAGTCTTGAGGCTTAGTGGTTCGATTCCCACCGGAGGCTAACAAAAAAAAAAAAAAGAAAGTAGGATGAAATTTAATTTAATAAAATATAATATTACCACCGAAAAATGTAAAATCAGCCTTGATTTGTACATTTTTTTCTGTGAGTACTGACTTTTAAGTAGCTAACTTTAAGTTAGTTGAAAAGTAATGCACAGTCGGACAATTGACCACCTCCTAGGACATCGTAATGCTAAAATAGTCAGTCATGTGGATTAAAAATAATCTAAGTGTCAACCACCACCAGTCGTAAAAAAGTTAGCTTATAATTCATTACTAGTTAACTGAGTTGCCGGCAGGGTGGATTCTCATGGAAATTTCAGCTGTTTGTGACGCTGGCAGTGGCAGCGCTGTATTCTGTTTGTCGCTGACAAGTGACAATTCTTACAGGCATGCTGTTCTATTAGTCGCAAAACAGTGATGTCACAAAAAGAAGGCAGAAAACTATCACTTTAATTTTTATAATGATGGTCGTCAGGGTGTCATGTTTCACGGAATGCCGGTCATGAGACCGGCCTACTCGGCTCCTAGAAAGCTTGCAGTAATGTCATGTAAGTACAGGAATCAGCTCATTAGTAAAGCTTTTGAGGGGCAGTCCTTTCGTTTAAAAAAAAAAAAAAAAAAAAAACCTTTCTGTACCACTTTTATTTGTCACTGTTTATTGCTGCAAAATCAAACACACAACAAAAAGGTTAAAAACTCATGCCACACATCCATCCATCCATCCAACCAGCTGTAGTACGTGGAAATGCATTACATATTATTATTGGATCCTTTTTCCTCGCGCTGCCTGGCTGCTGCTCATGAACTGTCGGTTGTCGTCTGTCGTCATCGCAGTCTGCACACTGAAGCGGCGTAAAAAGTTTATGTGTGGCATAAATCACTTGCTTTAAGGAAATCAAAATTAAAGTAGTCAGTGGTGTATGGAGGTAAGTAGGAAAAGTGGCAGTAAGTAAAGAAAAGATGACGATAAAATTGTCAGTAGTATTATTATTATTATTATTATCTGCGGTTTGTTGGTTTTGTTTTTATTTCTTTTCTTCTCGCTCTCTTACTAATGGAAAACCACTTTGAACTACATATGTACACACATATTTATGCGTTGTAGAAGTACGTAACTGGTCCAAAAAAAAAAAAAAAACAAAAATCGATGCCTTTAAATGCGCGCAGACACATTTGGCTAGTGTGACATATTATGAATACTTTGAAATGTTGTTACGTGATTTGGAATCACAAATTTTTATTAGAAATAAATATTTATAATTTAAATATTTCACTTCTTGATTATAAAAATTAAATGGAATGCAGGCATTAAACTGGTCCTTAGGAAATATTGCATTAAAAATGAAACCAGAGTTCGATTAAATTCAGTGAGGAAATAATATTTTTTTTTTTATTTATTTATTTTATTCGCAATCTATTTAAAAATTAAAATAATAAGCAAAATTTTCTCAAAGAATTTGGAAAAAAAATAACAGTGGGTTGAATTGAATTTAACAAAAAAAAAAAAGTCAAAACAATTTTAGAGAAGTTCAATATTGTATATACATACATATGTACATATGTAGTTAAAATAATAAAAACTTAGAATTTATACGGGAGACCTAGCATATGCAGTCTTTTTAGCCGTTTTACTTCATCAGTGTCATCCAAGAGTGTTATTGCTAAAATGTTTTGATGGTCACTCAGTCTTTTCAAATAATTTGTGCTGTATGTCTTTATTTCATCTCGTATGTATGGTATATTGAGATCATTGTGGATTGTGGTATTTCGTATATACCATGGAGCATTTATTATAAGTCTAAGGAAATAATATGCCATAAACAAAAGAGAAAAAACAGAAAAGTCTCCCAAAACCACTAAGGCCAAAATTAACAGTCATTAGTAATAGGGTTTAGGTTTACAATACAATTTGCATTTGAAACGAAATGCTTAAATAGTTGGTTAAGGGCACTTCAGACTATTATACAAGTATAAATACTTTTATCGAGTTTTGTGAGATGAAAGTATAATTAGATTTCTTGCGACTATCAAAAAGTCTAACGTAAATTGCATTTTACATTCACACCATCACACTTCAAATAAATTGAAAAAATTTGAGTGGAAAAGAAAACAGCTGTTGCATATGTATAAACATACGTTAATCATACATACGTTTAATCACAGAATAAACGTGCCAACATAAAACTTTACACGGCGGCAGAAGAGCAATTTCATGTTGGCGGTGAACGTGCCGGCAGCTAAAATAATAGTTATGTAAAACAGAACCAAATTGAATAACACAAAAATATGTTACCTTCTAAATACAGCTAGAGCAAAATACATTTGTATACGGTAACCTCCCCCCGGGGGCACAAAATGCATCTTGCTGATCGTAACCAGCTTGGTGTCGTGTCAACGGGGTAGAAGGGGTGCAGGATACCTCGGCTGGCTTGGTGGCTAAAAATCTTAGGCATTTCCCGAGGGAGAGCGGCGTCTCCTGAGGGACTTGCTGAAACCCCTCACCGAGGGGCAATTCGGCAGTACGGGGACCGGAGCCCCGAGATGACTCTTCGGAGTCATCTCGCCGGTCATAGGTTGAGGAGCCTTCCTTGGCTGAAACGTACTGGCTGTGGTTGCTACCATAAGTTCGCATGGGAGGGAACGTTGGTAGCCATACTGATCATAGACCCTCGGGTCTATGTTCGGTTGCCCAAATGGGCCCGTAGTGCTGTTGCTAAGCAACAGACGCTGCTTTGTAAGGAACCAGATTGGCGGGAGCATTAGCGTTGGTTCAAGGACTGATGATCTTAGGAACTTCCGACTACCACGGTAGTCGTGTATCCTTAGCCATCTGGGGAATTGCAATGCAGCAGAGGTTAGATAGCTCAACTCCTGAGCAAGGGGTTTTGTTATGGCCAAGTAACGTAGCAAATAAATTGCCACCCGAGCAGTTGTTCCGGCTGCTCGGGGGCGGTGGTGGTGTAACGTCTTCATTACACCACGTGGTTTGACCACCGTGAGGTTGGGCCCTAGTGGCAGGTACTCACGTAAATCATTCCACATCTGTATACGGTAACCAAATTCCAAATTTCGAAACCTTGTCGAAACGAAATCAAATACCATCAGTGACGGCACGCCATCGGCTGTGAAACAGCTGGCTAGTAAATGTTTCAACAGCTGCTTGTGTTAAAAAAACAACCCTGATCGAATGAAATGTATTATCGTTTAGAAAATTTTCAAAAAAAAAACGTTGAAGTCTTATGGGATGTCAATTTCTTAACGTATAATTTCTCGTTTTCATAACACATTGCATTCACCATCACACTTGCACGTATTATTTGAATTTTTGGCAGGTATTAATACACAGTATAATAGTCTGCCCTCTAGTAATAAACTTTGTATGAGAATATGCCATAAGAAAGGCGCATAATGATAAAAGAAATCAGCTGGTTGCTTTGGAGATGGAAAAATGCCATTCAGCCAGCCAATAGGATCATAAAACACCAGAATGCAACAAACCACAAAAACGTTTTTTTTTACCATATACAACAAACATACACAAATTATCAGTCCCTCTTATTAGCAAGGTCTTGCGAACATCGCAAAGAGTCAATATTTAGCCGCAGTTGACTTTTGTCGAGGCCACGGTCCTCGCAACTATACATCGTTATTAATGTAGAAGCATATGTTGATCGATTTGTTATCGATATTTAAAAAAAAAATAAAACTATTTATTACCCCTACGTATTTCTAGTTTGTTTTCTATAAGTTTTTGTGAAAAAATGTTTTTGTTTTGTCAGAGAACAAACTTGGCAGAACACGCGAAAAATAATTATTTAATATGCAAAAAAAAATTCGTAAAAGCTAAACAGTTAAGCTTTGTCTAGACGGTTGTAAGATCTTACAATATTGTCAGAAAATGTATAGAATAATTTTAACCAATCGTGAGAACTTACAATTTCTTCCTGACAATATTGTAAGCAAAAGCATTGGCAGGTCACCTACTGAACAATTAATTGTCCGTTCACTGTCAATCGTCTGAACACTTTGGCATCATCATTGCTAGTACATTGTCAGGCATTGGCATATTGTAAGATGCAAAAATTCTCAACACCTTGCAATGGTGTCATTGTCAGAGTAATAACAAGGAATACTAAAGAAAAATGTCTGCTTACGAGAGGGAGAAAAAACAAGAGAATAGTAAACATGTGAGAATGAGAGAAGTTAAAAGTTGTAGAAAAGAGAATAAAAAAATTAAAAACGTGGTTATTGAGCGAGTAAAATAAAGAATGAATAATGGCATTTATGTGTGTGTGTGTGTGTGTGTGTATTTTGATAATGACAATTGGCTGACGATTTTTGATACGTAGAAAATCTTACATCCGTGTAAGCTGACAATTTTCGTTGGTAGCTAAATTTATTGTCAGGCAATTGTCTGGCAATCAAATTGTAAGATTTTCTTCCAATTGTCTGAACTGACAATTTTCTTAATGCTGACAATTTTGTATTTCTAGTATATTGCCAGCACGTTGTTATGTCTTACAATATTGTAAGATCTGACAACCGTCTAGACAAAGCCTTACACAACTGACAAAAGCACGAACACCCAGGAAAATATTCAAAAGTCAATAAAAGACTTAAAATGATGGGTAAAAAGTAACAATAGTTGAGAACAGCTCAAGATAGTGAAAAAGCTGGAAAGCTTGTGATGAATTTGAGAAAGGCAAAAATAAAATTAGAGCAAATTCTAAAAAAATTAAACAGTTGCAAAAGCGCAACAATTAGCGAAAAATGTGGCTTTTATATTTCGGAATTAAGAGAATAAAAAATAAATATCAATCATTTAAAATCACTTTATTGTCTATGAAAATATTCGCCATGAAGATCTAAACACGTTTGCATGCATTGGAATCAATTATCGAAGCACTTTTGCACTATGACTGAGGTATCCCCAAAACTTGCATTCTGAATAAAACACATACATATGTATGTATAAAGACCTATTCATTCATTCAAAATTCAACTTGGTGTTTATGCCGCTTTCTTTTCTGCAATAAGTGCAAAATTTTAAATATTGTTTTACACCAAAAATACGGACTGCCATGGTTTTCAATAATTTTTTTTGTTTAGCTTCTTTACAGTTTCGATAAGCTTTTCTTTTGATCTTCCTCTCGCTAAACTATCCGAGCTCCCATTTTAAGAGAAAAGTGTAAAAGAAATGCACACTTTTTTCCAGAAAAGAAATCGATATTAATAAATTTTTTTTTTTAAGGTAATTTTATATTGCGATGTTTTTTTTTCCAAGTGTACTATTTTCTCATTCGTTTGTCTTTCAAAACCTTTTCAATTTTTGCGCTGTGTAATTTTACAACTGAGTTATGAAAAAACAAAGAATTAAAACAGCAAACTATTTCAACCATAGAACCCCAAATGTAGTCATTACTATTTTTTTTTTCGTACGAAAATTATAACCCTTTGCCGTATAAACGAAAATAAATGAATCAGATTTTAAATTTGTTATTGTAATTTATTTAGAATTTATGACGTTACGCTTCGTTGCCAGACGATTATTTTGTACAAAGGAAAAAATATATATAATTTAAATTTTGATGGACAAATGGCCGCACTTATGTGACGGGATTCTACAGAAAATTTTATAAAATTATTCAAGCTTGAAATGTAAATTTTTTTTTGTTTTATTCAGGTTTTAAATTTTTTTTTTTTTTTTTTGCAGCACCACTATCAGTATCTACTTTACAGATTGAATGCATGGTGGCTGGCTATTGGCATTTAGCAGACAAATGAGTTAAATAAAGTTTAAAGCAGAATAACAAATAAGAAGCAGCTACAACTTTAAAGAAGACATTTTATGATAATTAAAAAGTAAAAACTTAACTCACCTTTTTGTGAGAGGCAATGTGTTGGGCATGATTGTCATCAGCTGAAATAAAAAAAAAAAATATTTATATATATTATTATAAATAAATATGGAAAAAATTCTGCGTGTCAATTGTAATTTAATTTCATATACAGTTAAACCTCGATTAACCGGCTCGTGCGGGTCACGGATAATCGAAAGACACGGTTACTAGAGGTTTTATTAAAACGTATAAAATCTCATTTTTATACAATTGTGTCCACACATTAAAAAGGGGAATCACCGGATTCAAATTAACATAATAAAAATCATATGAATGCTGCACGGATAATAGAGGTAAAAGCACGGATAGTAGAGGTAAAAAATCAAAAAGATCTGCATGCCGGTTAATAGAGGCCCGGTTAATAGAGGTTTAACTGTATTTATTTTCTTGAGCTAAAGGTCTTTTTTTCTGTGTTAAAAATATTTAATTATTTTTGTCGATATTTCGCTCTACTTCGGATAGCTTCTTCAGGACAATAATCCGAAGGAGAACGAAATATCGACAAAATTATCAAATATTCTTAACACAAAAAAAAAAAAAAAATACATTTAGCTCAACAAAATAAATATATACCGTCGAATTCATAAAAATTATAACAGGTTTATAAAGCTCTTATTTGACAGATTTTCCATACAAGTATGTCAAATAGCAGTCTTATAATTTTTATGAATTAGGGGAATAAAATATAAAACAGGGGTCGCAAAAAAACCAAATAATAAAAGTATTTTAATTTCTATTATGAAACCTCTCAAGGCTCTCAAAATTGTTCGCTGGGTTATTGGATTCTTCTTTTTTTTTGTCATTAGAATGAATAATTTTCTTTTAACAAAGTTTTCACTTTTCTTAATTTTAAGTATTAAATAACTAGATTAAATTAATTCCTACACAATTGGAGCATATTAAATGTTTGAATGTGTTTCAAATTAAAGCTGCGTCTCTAATTCTGCAACCGTTACCGTTTGAAAAGGCACCAAACAAACCGAACACAGTGTTGATCTCGCCGCTGACTTTTTGTACTCCGGAATCAAGAAAAGTAACAGCAGATGAGAAATAAATAAATGGAAACCGGTAAATGTTTTGCTTTTTAGTTTGATTATATTTTAATGTTCATTCATTCAATGGTCTGCTGGCTGTTGACTGACTGACTGCCTGCCATCATTTCTTTTTTTTTTCTATGCTTGACTCTTGACGCGTTTTGTACTTTGGCGCACCAAATTTCTATTGTTTCAGTGAATTCATGTTGTTGAAACTCTTTTTAATAACAGTAATTAACAATTGTTATTGTAGGCAACGTGATGGAAGTGTTAGAGGTTGAATTTTAGAATTGTGGATAATTACTTTAATCAAATACAATATAAGAAGAACATTATACGTATTCTTTTGGTAACATTTTTACTCCACTTGTCTGTCAACAAAGTGACAATAAGTAATTGGATGTACTTAGTTGGGTGATGTTAATTATTTTATATCGCTTGTAAATAAGAAAGTAATATCTATAAATAAATCATATTCACGTACAGCGTGAATTGCATTAATTCTTATAGTCACGTGAATTGCTTTCGAGGGTGACAAAATGGGTGTAGTTGACTACAGTGACAGTTGTCAGAGAAAATTGGAAGCAATTTTCACAGACATGTTTTGCAACGGGTTATCCATTTTGCAGTTTCAAAAGTAAACGTAAATAAAACACATATAAAATAATTTTTTTTCATAATATTACTTCTTTATTATAAAGCCTGAACGTGGACATTATGTGTAAAACACTACATCATTTAAGCGACCACCACGCGAAGTGTTGCAAGCATTGAGTCTTTTGAGGTAATTTTCGAGCACTTTTTGACACATATTGGGCGGTATCTCAGCCGTACTTTGACGAATGAACGTTTTTAAAATTTTTTGTTAAAGCCACTTTGTTTGCACGTCTGCGTTTGTGTTTGAGAAAAAAAAAAAATCGCTTGGTTTGAAACTTGATGGTGAGTATAAAAAAACAGAAGCCAGATGCGTAATTTTTCCTTATTTTTATTTCTTTATGCATACATATGTATGTATATACATATAACGGGTTATCTATTTTGCGGTTTCAAAAATCAATGTAAATAAAACAAATATAACATTTTTTTCTCACGATATTTCTTCACCACGCGAAGTGTTGCAAGCATTGATTTCGACCACTTTTTGACACATATTGGGCGATATCTCAGCCATAATGTGACGAATGTTGAGTTTTAAGTGCTCAAGAGTTAAAGGTTTATCTGCATAAACAGTGGAGATATGCCATAGTAGGCTATTCCTTCTAAAACACTTTGACATGATAAGATGAAATCAGTGCGCTCAATTTTCCATCCCTGATTCGACTGTATTGACGGGCCCCAAGTATTATGTTGTAATAAAAAAATTTTCTTTCCTTAAACACTGTCTCTTTGAAGCATTTTGGTGATAAATCAAAAGTATATTTGATAGATTTTTTAGAAGCAAAATGGGACAAAATAAAAGAATACACAAATGTAGACAAGGATTTCTTTTAACGGATAGTAGCTTTTTGTATAGAAGATAGCAGATACTTTCAATACGATAAGAAGTTGTATATTCAAAAAAGAGGACTTCCATCCCATCGGAAGTCCTCCAGCTTCTCCGATTGTGGCTGATATAGTAATAGAAGAATTGCTGGATTGTTGTATTGAAAGATTAACTATTAAACCGAAGATTATTACTAAATATGTTGACTCTTTATTTTGTGTTATTTCTGAAGGTGAGAGATAATATTTTGAATGTTTTTAATAATTATCACGTGAACATTAAATTTACAAAAAAAGATCTTTAGCTCAAGAAAATAAATATATAAAATAGATTTTTTAACTTTAGAAACATGAGCCGCTGAATTCAAGGACGGGTGCTGACGAGAAAGTGTGGCGGCTTCGAAACAACTAGTTGTCCATCCTGCTAAATGTCTTTGATATCTTCTTTGTCTTATTAAATTAATATCAATCACCAAAAAATAATATAGAAAGAACTTGAGCCAGATAAACGTAATACATAAATAAATATAGATTTTTTTTCTTTAAAAAATATTTTTTTTAATAACTTGCTAAAAGCAGAATTTGCTACCAAAATGTGAAAGACACATAGAAAGGCAATCAATAAGTATAACAACAAAAACATAAAAATATCCACTGCTCTGTGGAAATCTAGTAACTTGCTGAAATAAAATTGATTTTTATTTATTTTATTTAGAGTTGCCGTTGTCATTATTTATACCACAAACCAGGATTACAATATGCTCTCTTTGTGGTCAGTAGTGTAAGAGTGAAAATCACGCAAACACGTTTACGTGATATGCAATATATTTCTTAAAATAAAGTTGTTGTTGATTGATTTGACCTTATGAATTTAAAATAATTGCTTTTCTTTATTTCTAGGCTCTAGGTCAGTGACACTGCAAGAAAAGCAAACATTTATTAAATTTTTTTATATTTTAATGTAAAAGTTTTTGTTTTATATTGCACTTGCTGGGTAACTATGTAGTTTTATTCATTTGTGGATCATCAATTCATTAATATGATTTTTTTAAGTCACAAAGCAGTTTCATAAAACAAGTGTGTGGCATGTTTTTTTTTGGGATTTCAAAGAATATTTTCATAGGAAAACTGTTTGTGTGCGTAGCAGCTCTGGTGGTAAAATTAACACAAAGATAATAAGAATCCGAAAAAACTTTGTAACTTAAGTGAAATGGTGCCCGACAGTCAGGGCTGGACAGTATTTGAAATACATGTATTTAAAATACGTATTTAAAATACAAATACGTATTTTGTATTTGTATTTTAAATACGTCTCATGAATGTATTTGTATTTTGTATTTTAAATACTAAGCGCTTGAGTATTTTGTATTTTATATTTCAAATACTCGTGCTCTCAAAATACATTTTAAATTTATGTTAAAATATATACGCTAAAAATTATTCCATTCATACATCAACTAAAATCCGAAAATTTTGCTACTGTTTTATTTCCAAAGAATTGCAATACCACAATTTAATTACCAAAGTACTTGTGTAAAGTAAACGCAACTGAATGCACATACATTGAGAAAGTCGCCAAGCTGTCAGAAATAATGAAATAATAAAATGCAAGGAAAAACCGTGTTCGACATTTTAATCTAAAACAAGAGAAAAAAAAAATATCAATCAAATGTTGACTTGGATGGACTATATGTAGTTACATATATAGCATTTGGTGAAACTTATTTTAATTGTCACTTATTTCTTAATACCATGTTCATACATGCGCCTTTATTGAGATAATCGCAATAAAGTCCATTATTGAGCTCAATATTCCATAAAAAAAAGTCAATAAAGTTATTGCTTAATAAACTCAAAATTGCTTTGAATATTGAGAAAAAGATGAAACACAACACTGTAAAAGATGTGTTTAATAAGCAAAAGTATACAATGCGAGATGAATGACGAGATAAATGTCAACAAAAGCAAATCAAAATAAAATAATTAAAAAATAAAAATAAAAATAAAAAAATAAAAACATAAAAATTTTTAAACATTGCAGCATTTCCAAATTTTTATTTCTCTTTCTTTTTATTATTGCCGCTTTGGAGTCATAACATGGAACGCACTACTTGTACAAGTTCCATATTTTTATTGTACAACACTAAAATCTTTTTAATAAAATGCAGTTTTTCTTCCATTTTTCTTATTTGAAAATATTTTTTATTTTTTCTTTCTCACTATCTACCACCAAAACAAAAACAACAACTTTTTTCCAGCTGTCAAATACTAATTGAGTTAGCGCAATATTTGTATGTATGAACGCAAAAAATATTATGTCAACAAACTGAATACAGTATTTATCGGATATAAGAAACTTGAAAAATCCACGAAAAAAGTTTCTTATAAGCGTTTCTTTCTTACATACAATTATTTTATATAAGAAACTTATTTCTTATACAAGTAGCTATGGCCATAAGGCATTTGTTTCTTATATGAATATACGAGCTTTTTTACCTTTTTATGTATATATACGTAGATGTATGTATGTAAATAGAAAAATAAAACAAATCAAATTTTATTTTATTAACCCCTTTAGTAAATAGATATAAAAAACTAGACAACTTCAATTTGAAAGAAAAAAAATTATATGTAGCAAATACATGTACATACATAATTCATTTTGTACATACTATTTATTTATTTATTTACGAGGCAAGAAACAAAAATTTCTCATGAGCACTAAAAGTAAAAAAAAACGTTGTTGTTGTTGTAAAACTGTCAGAAAACAGAGTTGTCCATGCAAACTACATAAATTCAGTGTTGCCCTTTAAAGTTTCTTATATAAATTATTTTTCTATACATTTTGTGGTTTTGGTGTTCAAGAAAAATGTTCTTTTATCAGTTTTTTTCTTATAAGCGTTTTTCTTATATGAAACTTTTTTTGTTAGAAAAAAACACTAAAAAGATATGGTGTTTTTGCAAATGTTCCTTATAAGCGTTTTGTTCTTATATGAGATGTACTTATATCCGATAAATACTGTATTATCTCAATTAGAAATGCATGTATGAACAAGGTATAATTCCGTTGTAGGTCTTTCAATAAAATATTGTTTCCTAATAAGAAATCAATGAGATTTTGTCGTTAGCTGGTTTTCTTTATTCGCCATCAAAAGATTGTTTGTCTGATATCACTTTTGAAAAACTGGAGTTTATGAAAGAAAATTAAAACTTTTTCTATAGTGAGTTATTTATTTTTCCGACCTTTTTGACTAATATAAGTAGTGATGATCAACGAGCTTAATTGTATATGTAGCCCTGAAGATGCTAACCAATGGTTAGCGAAATATCGGAAAATTTAATAAATACCTAAATTAAAATGAAATATGACCTTAAGCTCGTTGATCATCATCACTACTTATGTATATTAAAACTTTTTCGATAAAAGTATTTTGTATTTTAAATACATATTTTTGTTACATTGTATTTTGTATCTTGTATTTCAAATACTTGCTTTTGGTATGCACACAGAGAAAAAAGCACCTAATAAAGTAGAACAAAATCAATAAGATATCTCTATGTTTTTTTTTCAATGGGAAAACCTTATTGAAAAAATAACAATTAATGAAATTAAAAAGATGATTTACGTGTTTTTATATAGGAAACTAATAAAACCAATAGAGAAAAATTAATAGGATAACCTAATCAAGATAACAATAAGAAATCCTTATTGTATACAATTTACAAGAAAACCTAATAGAAACAATAAGTTCTTCTCTATAGAATTTTTTTTTTTTTTTTGGTACCATGCAAATCGGAAACTGAGTAAAAACAAACGTGAGTAACAAGTTTTCTTCTTGGTTTTATGTGTTTTTCTTGTTGAGACAATTAATAAGATTTGCAACATGGAAATAATAAGAAATACCCATAGAAAAATCTTCTTTTCTCTCTGCTGGGATACCCCTCAGCCTAAAAACGTTTCAAAGAGAACATCTTATTGAATCTATTAGGAAGTTTTCGCTCTGTGCAGTATTTTTGTATTTTGTATTTTAAATACATGGAAAGAAATGTATTTGTATTTTGTATTTTAAATACACAACTTTCGTGTATTTTGTATTTTAAATACATCAGAACATGTATTTTGCCCAACACTGCCGACAGTATACCAAACTGACTGACTTGCTTCCCAAAAAAAAAAAAAAAAAAAATAGGTGATTCCTTGGGTGCTTTTACTACTTTGGTTTAGCAAAAGCAAATATTTCTGTTACTAATGAAAATTAGTTTGCGAAAAACTTCTCTTTCCGTGGCCGCAAGTGTTTTACATTTCTACTTCCATATTTTTTGGCCGCAAAAATAAATCAAAAATACTGCAACTAATAATTAAGTGCAGCGCTCCAAATAATTACCACCAAAAACAACGCTAAATAAATTCACAATTCGTTTGCAACATTCCAACAATGTAATAAAATGTGTAAATAATACAGAAAATAACTGACACTCCAACTTGCACTCACGCCCAGCGTAAACCACATTCTGGCGAAAATACAGCTGCTGCTGCTGCTGCTGGTGGTGGTGCTGCCAAGACTGCAATTGTTGTTGAACAACGGCACGGCACACACAGCAGCAATTTGGCCAGAAAACAATGAAAAACAAAAAACAAAGACCGATTATAATTTAATATGGAGAAACATTAAAACGTTTCGATTACAAGTACTTAATTGTGCTGCAACCAAGCAGCATTTTGCGTTGCATTGAATGTCCGCCAGTTATTTTAATATTTTCATTTCCGTTATTGTTGCACATTTCAAACGCTCGCTCGCTCGCTCGTTCGCTCACTCACTTACGGGCCGGGCCGGGCCGTACAATGTTTTCAAATACAATTTCATTAAATTTCAGTTGAAAATTTTTATTCACTAGTTTTTGAAAAATTAAAAAGTTAATTATTTATGAGCATGCATTACAATTTTAATACAATTTATTTTCACTATTAATGTAACATTTTTCATTTTCAGTTGGGTGTTTTAATTTAATTTGATCTGATCTGATGTGATGTGATGGTGAATGTGTGTGTGTGTGTGTGTGTGTGTCTTAATGAAAATTCATGGACTTGCCCCGTCAGTCAAGTGGCTGTTGCTTTTCTTTTGCTTTTGAATATTTCTTTTATTGTTAATTTTCTGCAAAATAAATAACGCCACTAAAGAAATACATTCATAAATTTTATCGATTTAATTGAAAGTGATTAAATTAAAGTGCCTCAATTTAAACAGCAACATTCATGCATTGTTGCGGGTTGAAAATAAAAAATAAAAAAAACGGTGTAGACCATTTAGCGCTTATCTAAACATAATTTCGCACAGTAGCGAAAACATTTTTTAATGAGATGTACATACATATTAGTATCAAAATTTCGTAATCATTTATTGTGGCAAAAATTATTAACATTTCATTTATTAGTTATTAATTATAGGAAGCAGAGGAGTCATAATGGACCAGTGTCATGTACAATCATCCATCCAAATATCGAGGGTGTACAGAATAGCTAACTGCAAGGTGAAGATCTCGCGACCACCAGCTACTGTGAACTGCCTAGCCGATGGCATTTTGGAGGAGGTGCGGCCCAATGTCGCCGCCAGCCCATAAGGCGCACCCAACTGAAATTTTTTGCTGTAGGAAATTCTATGTGCGACATTCCAAGTGCGACAATTCTACAAATACTTTTTCATGAATGAACCTTTTTCATGAAAATGTGTTTCGTTGCTGAAGATGCTTTTCTTTGTAATCATCATTGATATCTGTCTATTCAGTTAAACATTCACAGTATGGATGAAGCTGGAAATGGTCATTAGGTATCAGTTATTAAGCCAATTGGACCTTGTTAGGGTGTAACTTGAAATCTTTATTCAAAGTTCGCACCAGTGATGACCGTAAGAAATTCAATTGTTAGATACCGCGAGCTTCTATAGGATCCGCCATCTAACGTTGTTTTTCTTCAACTAGTGCTTATTTCGTGCATGCTAACACTTAGCTCATGTCTGATTTGACAGATAATTAGTTGTATCCTTCCGCTGAACGCTTCGCTAAAGGGCAATTCAGACTATTATACTGTGTATTAATACCTGCCAAAAATGCAAATAATACGTGCAAGTGTGATGGTGTGAATGCAATGTGTTATGAAAACGAGAAATAATACGATAAAAAATTGACATCCCATAAGACTTCAACGTTTTTTTTTTTTTTAAATTTTCTAAACGATAATATGTTTCATTCGATCAGGGTTGTTTTTTTAACACAAGCAGCTGTTGAAACATTTACTAGCCAGCTGTTTCACAGCCGATGGCGTGCCGTCACTGATGGTATTTGATTTCGTTTCGACAAGGTTTCGAAATTTGGAATTTGATTACCGTATACAAATGTATTTTGCTCTAGCTGTATTTAGTAGATAAAATATTTTTGTGTTATTCAATTTGGTTCTGTTTTACATAACTATTATTTTAGCTGCTGAATATTTTTTTAGCGCAGGCACGTCCACCATGAACAACATGAAATTGCTCTTCTGCCGCCGTGTAAAGTTGTATGTTGGCACGTTTATTCTGTGATTAAACGTATGTATGATTAATGTACATATGTACATACACATGCAACAGCTGTTTTCTTTTCCACTCAAATTTTTTCAATTTATTTGTAGTGTGATGGTGTGAATGTAAAATGCAATTTACGTTAGACTTTTTGATAGTCGCAAGAAATCTAATTATACTTTCATCTCACAAAACTCGATAAAAGTATTTATACTTGTATAATAGTCTGAAGTGCCCTTAAGTGGGCCTGCAATCGACTTACAGACGATGTCGATTTTTCCCAAAAAAAAAAAAAAAAATCATCTTTTCAGATGAAGCTCAAACGAGCAAAATTGTCGCATTTGGGGCACAGAAAATCCGCACGCATGCATTGAATAGCCGCCGCACCCAAAACGAGTTACTGCTTGGTGCGGATTTTGGTCCAGAGGCATAACTGGGCCACATTTTTCTTTGAAAATGAGCCAGGAGTGGCCGTTACAGTCAATGGCGATCATTATGGGGCCATGTTAAGCGAATTTTTGTTCACAGAAATTGAAGAGGAGGATATTGGCAACATTTAATTTCAACAGGACGGCGCTATGTGCCACACAGCCGAAACTAGGCGCGATGTTTTAAGCCGTTTTCAAGAAAAAAAAAAAGTTAATTTGCAAACCCTATACTATCACACTAGCGCTATCAACTGTAGTGTTTTCTGAGGAACGAACTGCTGAAGTTGGCGCACAATTTTCCCTACTGTGGACACATTTCGTCGATTGTGCTGACAAAAAAAAAAAAAAAAAAAAAAAAAAAAGACGCGCCAAGCACAGAATACATTTTGATTTGAATGCCTACTTCCGTAAAAGGTCACCACAGTCTCAACGTACTGCACAAATGGGCAACTCTGCATGACTGAATTTCTCAAACACTGAAATTAAGAAGTGTCAAATTAAGACTCACAATTGACATCGTTATGGTTGGAGTAGTTTTTAAATAAGGCCGCAAGATCCCATATTAAGAAATGATTTTTTTGAGAACTTAAGATAAAAAAGAAATGCGGTCGGGGGACCCCCGTTAGGAACGAAGTTCCTTACGTTTTTTTTCATCTTTGAATGTAATACAAGTTGAAATCTGTATGTTTTATTTTGTGTTGTCTTTGAAATTTTTAAATTTTATGATTCTTTAAATTTTTGGAACGTTTTCCAACTAATTAATATTTATTGGTAGGTGTCTCCGCTGCTGTCAGTGGAGACACCGCCCATCATATACAATTGCTTGTCGACAGTACACCAATACATATAAACAGCTCACACGCTTTCGTGACGATTTCTACTAATTTCCACTACCAGCAAGCCGCGTTAAGGAACTTCGTTCCAAAAAACAATATTTTCCATGTCCAGTCCGCATGTTTGCCGGTGCTTGCAGATCACCTCCACTATTTTTAGTTGTGGTATATTTAAGAATCTAGAAAACCCCCATATAATTGGAATTCTGGTGCCATCTTAAAAGTGTTGTTTTAATTGTAAGCGCCATGTGGTGTTTTGTTTTTATTTACGAAATTTCATGACATGATTTTTAATGAACGATATTACAACATTTTTTTTATTTTTTTATTTTATTTCATATTTTAGCTGTAGTTATACATCAATGAATTGTTGAATTGTACAATTGTTAAGTGTGTTTATTTAAAATTGCAAAAAAGAAAAACAACAAATGTTTTCAACTCCATTTACACATACATTTGTACATATGTATGTACATTCAAACGCTCGCAATCACTCAGTCACCATACGGCGCGACGGCACTTTGCATTGCTGGCGGCTAAAACAATTAACCCAAACCATAAACTTATCCATCCAATCATTTCGATGTTAAACTCTTGTTTTTAATTTTAGTTATTGTTTTTTTTCTTTCTTATTTTTGTTTTTATTGTTTGAGAAACAATAAAATTTATGATTTTTTTTGTTTGTTTTGTTTTTGTTTAATGTTTGAACTTGTTTTCGTTCCGCATGCTTAAACCGAGTCATGCAGCAAGTAAATTTTAAGTTTATTAAACATCCATCCATCATTCAAACCAACCAATAAAATGTATCTGGTGGCAACAAACAGTCGAGCAAAAACAACCACAACAACAACAACAACAAATATTGTTCAATGAAAATGCGATCCGTCGTTCTGTCGCAACTGGTTTTTGGAAATTGGGAAATATTTAGATTTCTTAGTTTTGTATTATTATAAAATAGCAAATATTTAAAGCAGAAAATTGATAACTTTTAAAAACAATTATTTGGAATGTATTACTTTAGGTCTAAAAATAGAACTTAATGTTTTCTGTTTTTTTTTTTGCAGCCGTCTATATGCCGCCGACATTTCGTTGTTGCTAAACAACTCATCAGTAGACTCGAAAAATCTAAAAAGAAAGTTTGCAGCCCAACTACTTGTTCCAAAATTCTCATAAACTAAATGAGAATTAGAAATGTTCAAACAAACTTTTTATACAGAAAACATTTTACGTCTTGCAACACCTTTACTTTTCGTAGCACTTCCTTATAACGGGTGACCATGGGCTACCACAACTTGTATTCTGGAAAGTATCAAAAAGTAAACTTTTTTTTGGAATATTCAAAAATTAACTTAATTATTTATTCGCTATAAGAGCCAATTGGAATTTATTATTTTAGGTTTAAATATAGATCTTAATGTTTTCTGTCTTTTTCCGCCGTCTATATGCTAAAAAAAAGTAAAGGTGTTGCAACACGTAAAATGTTATCTGTATAAAAAGTTTGTTTGAGCATTTCTGATTCTCATTTTGTTCATGAAAACTTTGGGCTTCAAACATTCTTTTTAGATTTTTCGAGTCAACTGCTGAGTTGATTAGCATCAGCGAAAAATGTCGGCGGTATATAGACGGCTGACAAAAGGCAGAAAACATTAGGGTCTATTTTTAGATCTAAAATAATAAATTTCAATTGGCTCTTATAGCGAATAAATAATTAAGTTAATTTTTGATTATTTGGAATGTTTCACAGCAATCGCTTTTAAAATTTACAGCCATTTCCAAGCCTTCCCGATAAAGTTGACATTAGCTAAAGGCATCACGTTATCGTTACCATAACTAATCGATAAGTCAAACACATTTCTGGACACATTCAGCACCGCAGACTACCGACCACAAAACGTCGTACAGAGGGTGTTTTGTTGTTTTTCATGGTCCTTTTTTCTATTTATTTGTGCTCTTCTTTTCAGTATATTAATGATGTTACTTTTGTTTCTTTTAATAATATTCTTTGTTTCAATAATACTTTGTTTTTATTTATTTTAATAATATTCTTTGTTTTTACAAACGTGCAGTGTTGTGCAGTTTCAAGTAATCGGTTAAATCACTTGTTGCTTATTGCTGTATCCAGTGGCCATGAAATTAATAATGAAAAATTTTAAATATATGCACACAATACAGGACGACTTTTTGTTGAAACGTATCCTTGGTACAATATGCCACCCACTTTGCACAAGTATTTTATTCACGGACCCAAAATTGTGTCAAATGCCATTTAACCTATTGGGCGCTTATCAGAAGAAGCTCGAAATAAAGATTTTAAAAAATATAGGGAGTTTCATTCACGAAAATGCAGTCGCGAAAAATCAAGCCAAGACATATTTAATATGTTTTTGATAACCTCTGACCGAATTATTTCAAGAATGCAAAAATTGCCTACAAAGAAGGTTCAACGCTTGCCAGAGGAGGCAATTGATTTAATTGTACCTGAAGCTCCAAACAAGAACTATTTCAGCGATGTTGATGTTTCTGATGCTGCTGATGATGATGATGTTGATGATTAACTTTAAGATGTATAAAATGTAATGTTTAAGTTCTCATATTGTACTCTTTGCGCTATATACATACCTACACTGATATTTGGCATTATTTAATAAAATTATACTCAAATATACTTAGGAAACATTTCGTTTTACTTCTTTTAATGGCATTTACTGAAAAATAGAGAAAAATTATCCGAACGTAGCTTCCCTGATTTGATGCAAGAAAATATGCTATTCTAACCCACTGTGCTTCGAAAATATACTACACACTAAGAGTGAGTGGAGGGATTTAGCAATCGATATTGTGATATCGAATTTTCGATTACTTTTGGCATGAGGAAAAAAAAGTTCCACCGCACCTAAAGAAAAAATATGGTTGAGGTAACCATATTCGAAGAGAAACATACTACTGTAGCAATATATGGTTATATGCCAACGATATTAATTGCTAAATAAAATATTCACATTGTCACTAATACCACTTTCAATGAGTAACCTACTGTTTTGGCCACTAACAATGTTATTGCTATATTCAATCATAATCTTGCCCAACCATACTGTTGTCATTTTCAATTATATTTTTCTCCCATCCAAACATACTACTGCCGACCCTAACCATATTTTTATGATTTTCAACCATACTAATTATATTATTTTTATATTTCAGGCTGCACATGACAATATTGGCTGAATTAAACAAAAATATGGATCCTCGCGAAAATAGTAAAATTAAATATGGTTATCCTAAAACTTTTTTTAAAATAATATGGCTGGAAGTAACAGCATTATCGTTGAAAATGCCCATAGTATGACCAGCCATGGCAATATTATGACTGCATACAACAATAATATGATTAGTGGCCGCAATAGCCCAATCGATTAGAATATTTACAGAGTGCAAACAAATATTTTTGCGTACACACACAACCACCATACCATTCAAAGAACTTTCTTCAATACACAATAAAAGCAGCTCTTCATATGTTCCATAATTTGCATTGCATGATTGGTTTATTTCGGCTTAAATGCCTGCAGTTTTTTTTAGTTTATTATTTCGTTGCCATTTGATAGATCAAAAATATTATGTTTGTCACAAATAAAACTTGTTGCAAGTTTGCGATTGGCGTAGTTTACAAACGACAAGCGATTTTAAAATTGCTGTCAATTTTTGAAATCGCACTATTTTTGCACTTTTAACAACAGTCAAATACGCCAAACACGGTTGAAATTTGATGGCGTTGTTGTAGTAGATTTTGAAAAGTTTCAGTTTTTTTTTTCTTCTCTCAAATCTTCTTACATTATCTTTTAATTTTTTTTTTTAATAATTCTTTTATACTCTGAAAACTTTTTAATTTATTTACATTATTGGTTGTTTTGATTGGACCACCTTATAATATACTACATAAACTTATAAAGAAAATGTGTGATTGAGTAACGTTTGAAACAATCAATTCGATAATAAATTAGTTTGGCGACATGTACTTTAAGCTGGTGATGTGAAATTTTTACAAATTTCTATTTCTTTTACCAAAAATAAACAATTTTTTTTTTGCATAATTAAAACTTTTTCTTTTACTCATAATCAAATTATCATTATAAAGATTTTGTCAGTTTCATAACAGAATTCTGTGAATTAAAAAAAGAAATCTATAAAATATCAAATGTAAATATTATAAAAGTAGACGCCTTTAAACAAAACAATTGAATAAATTTGAGTGCAAATGTCTCTGTCGGTGTTTTTGTTTTCAGCTTATTGTCAACGTTTCATGTTGTTTTTTATGTCTTAAATTAAAACTGATTGTGTTTTTCCCTTTTTTTTTTTATAAGCAAACAAATATTTAATTGCTTTTTAATTATTATTTTTTGATACTTTGTAACTTTTTTTTTTGGAGTTTGAGAGTCAGCAAAATAAACAAAACAATAATAATTAAGACAAAATTAATTCATGCCTGCGAAATTAGTTTAAAATTTGTGACATAATAACTTCAATTCATAGTAAAGAAGAAAGGTTTCAAAGTAAAGCGAGTAAAAGAATTTGGTGTGTACCAGCGATCTGCACAGGCATACCGCCCCCTTACATACACCGATTATTTACACAATCGTTTTAATGGCCCAGTTTTTTTTCTAGCATGTTTAAAAAATCGTTAAATTAATTATTCAAGCTTATGATCAATATCTCTATTATTTTTTAAACATATATATTTATATTATTTGATCTTTGGTTTTTTTATAAAAAATAATTTTTCTGAAGATGCCAACAAATTGTTGGCGAAATATAGAAAATATATAAATAATTGCTTAAAATTATTTTTTATAAAAAAAACCAAACATCAAATAATATAAATATATATGTTTAAAAAATAATAGAGATATTGATCTACCAGCTAAAATTTATTCTTTTATAAATATTTTAGGTCTAGATATAAATTAATGTTCAAATGAATTAATTTTTATTATACGAACTTTTTCTTATATAATTAGTTTTATATTGAGTTTATCAGGCTCAAGTTCTTTCTATATTATTTTTGTGATTGATAGCAATCAAATAAGACAAAAAAGGAATCAAAGACATTTTAGTTGTCCACCCTGGTGTATTTGATATAATTAAAAATTTAGACAGAAAATGCAAAACAACTTGGATGGCTGAGTGGCATGGTTGTCGCTTTAGAAACATGAGCTGCTGAGTTTAAAGGCGGGTGCTGACGAAAAAGTGTGGCGGCTTCGTTGCAACTAGTTGTCCACCCTGCTAAATGTCTTTGATGTCTTCTTTGTCTTATTTAATTAATATCAATCACAAAAATAATATAGAAAGAACTTGAGCCTGATAAAATTAATACAAAAATAATTAATGTTCAAATGTTCATTGTAAAATGGTTGTAGATCATATTTAAATTTTCATGGATGGCAACAATAAAATTATCAAACTGCAAAAAGAAGTGATGACTAAATTTTGCTTAAGGCATTTTAAATAAAATTATCTTGTTAGCCACAACCTTTTGCATCGTTATAAGCAACAAAATATTGTTATTGCAACAATATTGTAAAATGTTTTTTCTTTGCGTAGATGTGGTCGTGCTTGTTCGGCTACATGTACTCGCGATCTGCTCTACTTAAAGCGGAATAAAATGAATTTGATATATTTGTTGAAGCCACTTTGTTTGCACGTCTGCATTTATGTTTGAGCAAAAAACAAAGAAAAAACCTCTCTCGGTTTGAAATTTGATGGATGCATACATAAATGTGGGGATAAAAAAAGAGAAGCAATATGCTTCCTTATTTTTCTTTCTTTACGCATACATATATATGCATATACATATAACGGGTTATCCATTTTGCGGTTTCAAAAGTCAAAGTAAATAAAACAAATATAACATTTTTTTCCAAGATATTTCTCCTTTATTATAAAGTTTGAACGTTGGCATTATGTGTAAAACACTACATCATTTAAATGATCACCACGCAAAGTGTTGCAAGCATTGATTTCGAACACTTTTTGACACACATTGGGCGATCCATTTTCGTCAATGTCAGACTTTCAACTGAGAAGAAAAAAATTAGTTTAACAACTTAGTTTGCCATATTGTCCAATTACAGTCCTATACTCTTGAAACCACTAAATGGATAACCCGTTATAAACATTTAAGTGTTTGTTTTTTTTTCTGAGCATACTACAAATCCTCGAAGTTCTTTAATTTACACAGACCAATAAAATTTAGGCGCTGTATTTCAGGAAAGCTAAAAATCAAATTCAATAAACAATTCATCATGAAACTAAAAAATGATCAACATTAATTGTTAATAATTTCTAAATAAATGGTTTCAAGAATAAAAATAAAAAATCTAACGAAAAAATCTAAAACAACCAGACACTGACTGACCGCAACCCATTATCAAGGTCATCTAAAGCCAAGCTTTTAATATCCAATCAATGTTTTTTTTTTTTCATGAAACATAAATAAACTTTTAAGAGAATTGTTAAAACATTTACTTGAATTTTGCCAAGCGTCTGTCTGTTTGCACTGCAATTACGGGCAATTTAATGTTTGCTTTTCCAATGGATTTTGTGTTTTTTTTTTAATGTTTAATTCAACAGTGTTTTTTTTTTCCAAATGATATTTGTATTGAAAATGCCAATTTAAAAAGCAAACAAGTTTAGCAACTCAAATATCATGACACTCCACAAAGAATTCGAAATAAAAATTGTTACAATTTTTACACTCAATATTACAAAGTGCACTGTAAATTATAATCATGTGTTGAAAATTGTTTGGTTGCAAAGAAAGCAAAAAAAAAAAAAAAACAGAGAAGAAAACAAGGCGCTACTATGGCAAAAATGTTAAGGGGAGGCGAAGACGACTTGTTAGGGCACTATCAAGAAAAATAATCAGGGTTGTTGTAGAATCTGATTGCTATCAGAATCAGAATTGAAATCGACACAGAATTAATTTTGGTGTCACAGCATCTTTTTTTTTATCGATTTTTTATCAGAAATAATCTGATCAGCTGATAGGTGGCATATTTGTATGTTTGTTTTAGGCAGAGAAACACAATTTGGCTCACAAGGAAAGTAAATTTATTTTTTTATTTAGTAAACTAAATAAGCAGAAATTTTCATTATTATTTTATCACCCATAGGGAAAAACATAGGAATCAAACACAAAATGAGATAGATAGTTATAACCAACTATAGAAGGAATTCTATAATTGGTAAAGAAGTGGTTCCTTTTTCATTATCATCCATTGTTAGCTTCACCCACTGAGAGCACACATGCCTTTGCAAAACCTTTAGTACGTTGCTTAAGACAATTGACACCGTACTTCTGGCGAGACCAACGGAACTATCATTTCCTATTGATTTTTGATATGATCCTTCTGCCAAAAAATGCGACATTGCGTTGACGAGCTGAACAACACTGGAAATGTTTGAAGGAGGCATATGAACTTTGACAATGTTCAGCAGCATTTGAAAGGCCTCTTTGCTTAAACTGTATATTTAATATAGCTAAAACATCTTTGGTATTCTTGTACACACTATATGTCTACTTAAGCGGTTTCCGGGAGCTCCAATGGGTTGGTGTAGTATCTTAAAATCTTCCATTTCACTTTTTCATTGTTGTTTTCCTCAATCAATATTTATAAAGATATTGCCTCTACCATTTTTAAAGATTTTTTAATATATAAAAAAATATTTATCAAATTATATGTGAAAATCTACTGCAAAATGTAAACAACAGCACAACCAAAACAAAACAGCTGATTCGTATATGGGTTTTACTTATGTTCGAATCAGCGCAAAACCAAGACGATTTCATGACACCAATTCAACTCAGAATGGATTTTCAATTCTGATAATTCATAATTCTGACTTAGATTCTGCAACAATCCTGAATATGCACAAAATCTAAACTAAAGAATCCAAAACTTTTGTGCTGTGAGGCCTGCAATGTTAAATTAACATGACAAAATGTTGAATTAAATGTTAAATTTATACACAAAATTTCCCTTTTTGTTTAAAATAAATATTCTATTTAAATTGCTTGTTGTTCTATACGTTGTAAATGTTTAAGACTGTGGCATATGCTGATGATATTGGTGTAGCGGTTTCGGGACAATATTCCGAAGTGCTCTCACAACAGATGCAAATGTCACTGACGTCCATAAGTCTGAAGAAAACAGAGCTTGTCCTCTTTACTCGGAAATATAAGCCTCCGTCGTTCAAGCCACCGAATGTAAAGGAAATTAAACTTAAATTTACGGAGATTGCGAACTATCTTGACATTTATATCCATTCCAAGCTTAAATGGCAAAGGAATGTTAGGGCAAGAGTCACCAAGGGCAGCTATTGCTTTATATCCATGTCGAGGGGTCATTGGTAAGAATTGGGGAATAAACCCCAGAAATTTCTATTGGCTCTTCGGTATGGTTGTGAAGCCCAAACTTGTATATGGGTCGCTTGTATGGTGGCAGACTCTAAAAAAGACCACCTACTGCAAGATTTTCGAAAGGATTTTGCGTACATGGGCCTTGATGGTAGCTGGAGCATCCGGCTCTACACCATCTAAGACGCTATTTACGATGCTGCACTGGCTACCAGCCGATCTCATGGTTAAGGAAACTGCTATGAATTCGCCAATACGGTTGAAGGCAGGTGGCATGTGAAAGGATGCTGTCTCAGGGCACGCATCGATAATTGGCGGGATAACTAACCTTCCGGATCGCATAGACTACTGCTCACCGGCCCTAATGATCGATAAGGGATTCAACGTAAATCTGTCGAATGCCTCCTTACATAATGTCGAATTAAATCAATCACAGGGTTAAATTAAATTGATCATGGCTTTTTTGGATGGTTCCAAGTCGAGCAGAGGACTTGAGTCCTCCCGACTTAAACGGAGGATCAGTTTTAGGTTTAGCGTCATTCAGGCCGAAGTTGCGGCTACAATGAGGGCTGTACTATAGGTTATTCGTGGAACATATCCGAATCTGTGCTGACAGCAAGGCCGCCATAAACGCGCCTGCCGGTGTTTATACAACATCTAGGTCCGTTCATGTACGCCGGATAGCTCTCAGCGAGATAGCAAGACATTCAGAACTGGAGCTTCTCTGAGTACCTGGACACAACGTTGTGTACGGAAATGAAATGGCGGATGAACTGACGAGATTTGGTAACCGCCTACAACAGGAGGTTAAAGACGAATTCGCTGGTCTTCCCCTCAGTGATTGTAAACAGCTAATAGAAGGACAGCTGTTAAGAATTGCGCAGGAAAGCTGGTCAAATGAGATCACCCGTGGAATATCAGGGCTCCTGCGGCCCAGCTATGATTATAAGAGAACTTTAGCTTTGTTGGACTTACCGAGACAAACCGTCCAATTTATAAAAATTATAACAGGTTTATAAAGCTCTTATTTTACATATTTTCCATTCAAATATGTCAAATAACAGTCTTATAAGCCTGTTATAATTTTTATGAATTAGGGGGAAAGGCTACACACCCAAGTGGCTGTTCTGACGGGGCTCTGTCACATGGCAGTACATGCGAAAAGACTAAATCTTCAATATAATGATTTTTGCAGGGGCTGCAGAGATGAAGAGGAGGAGGAGGAGAGTGTCGTACACTTTCTCTCTCTCTCTCTCTCTCTGACAAGAGAGCAAATTACTTGGGCATAAGGACACAAAATTGGGCTGCCGAAAGTGTCGAAATGCGGATTGTACAGGGTGGAGTCTTTCATCTGTTCATGTGGCTGGTTCAGGTCGGAGCCGGCGGGAGGTGTGTAGGGCTATTTCCCTACAGTCTCTTCGAGTAGCACAACGGGACCTTTCTAGGACCCAAGTGGGCCGGTCTTGCGACCGGCAGACCGTGAAACATGACATAACATTCGTTGTAATTGTTGCGATGACTCAGAGGTGGGTGGGGTTGGTGATCGACAGTTGTGAAGTTGGGGTTCACATCCAAATGCTATATTCGGCAGTGCCGAATCTTATACACCTTGCACCAAGGCATTTAGCTAAACGAAATTGTTGGCACCCCCTCTGTATCATTATCATTATGTATTATCTTTTTACTGGGAAATTATGTTTCTCAATGAAAATGTCTTTGTATTTATGGATGTAAAAAGAGGGTAAATTTTCACACCAAAAACAACACCCAGTAGTAATTAATATCTTCCATATCTCAGCACATTTAAACTTGATTTTACCCATTTAAAAACCGACTAATTTAAAACTGATGACAATAAGTTGTCCAATGGTTTCAAAAACGGCGTTTGCCATTTGAGTTTTCCTTTTAGTAAAGGAAATAAAAAATAAAGAAATAAATAAAGACTGGGGCCAAATCGTCGCATTCGATATCGAATAAACTATCGAGCAAAAATAATGTAAAACAAAAGACAAAATAAACAACAAACACACAGCGTAAGTGATGGAATTCGTTCGATATCGAATGCGACGATTTGGCCCCTGGACTGGACTGGTGAGCTAGTGCAATATTTTGAAAAACAATAAAGTGAGTTTCGATGATAAATATTTATTTGTGTTCTTCAGTACTGAAATACCCATATGCCACTAATATGTTAAGGGTGTTAGTTAGTAAATAATAAAGTAGATAACCCACCATTTGTTATTTACATATCACATATTTTAGGCTTACAATAACAATAACAAATTTGGAAATGTGTCATAAGTATACAACAGTTTTTTTTTCTTTTCTTTTTCTGCTGCTGTTTATCTTTGAAGATTTCCAGGGAAGGGGGGTTTGTGTATTTTGATACTTCTTTTTTTTTCATTAAAATTTTGTGTTGGTATAGAAACAACAATAAACAAAATTTCTAAACAGTTTGTAATTTGGCGTATACATATTTTAAATTTAATTTATCATATTGCGTTATCACTTACAAAATATTTGAGTAGTAAATCTTTTTAGCAGATTTCTTTGAATGGAATAAAAATGTTACCAAGACCCTGAATGACCGACCAGTTGTTACTTTTTTTTTTTTTTTTTTTTTTTTTTGAAGTGCTTTTACATCTCATGACAACCACAAACAAAGCAATTAATAATAATTAAGACTAATGACAGTAAATTACAAATCGCACGCATGCGTTTGATAAATATTTCTGTAAACGTTTGCAATCAAAAAAAAAAAAAAAGACACTTCGTATAGAGACTTTGAAAATGTTTTTATTGCAGCATTAATAAATTTAATTTACTCGTATAAAGGTAGTTGTTGTTGTTGTTGTTGTTGTTGGTTTTAAAGTTTGTTTGAAAATGTCACGATTTATTAAAATGAAAAGCATAAACAAACTGGTTAGTAACCTAATTTATTTTATTTCACTTGGCTTAAATTAGTTTAGTGGCTTTATAAAACAACTTCTTTAAATATGTATGTCACTACATTTTGTTGAACTTCTAGCGATACATCAGCTTAGTTCTTATACATACGAGTGAGCTGAGCAAATAACTTGTGGTATTGAATATCTGAAAAGTGGCTAAAACTTTACAGTTTATAACTGGAGTCAAGGCGAAGAAAGAAAGATATTAGAGCGAGAATGAATGAATATTCGTAACATCTTAAATATATTCTATTCTATAATCGAAAGTTTTATTATAGCAAGCAGTGAGTTGCCAGATGGCAACACTAGTGTTGCCAAATCCTGAAATATAAAATGCAGCCATAGTAAGGATAGTCGGTAATGAAGAGCTCAGGTAGTGGGCTGACAAGCGCTACCGCTTAAAGAAATTATGCCATTAGTTATGAATTGGCTGCGAAGCAATTTGGGTGCTGATGAACGTAGTGGCGGAGGTGAAACACCTAATAAGTCTGCAACTTCTTTACTGCTCTTGCCTTCCTAAAAATGTTGATCACCACAATTTTACCACACGATTTGTGACTTGGGATTTAAATACAAAATTAGTAAATTTTCCTTAAAATTTAAGTTGAATTTAAAATAGCTTTCTGTTTTACAGTCTAAAATTATTTTTGGTAATTAATTGTAACAAAAATACGGCAGCACAATGTAAGTGTCAAAAAATTATCGATAACTCAATAAAAAAGAGCTGTTTAAACAAATTTGAAAGCAAGTGAAATTGTGAAAAGTTTAGAAAATAATAAATTCTTTTGTAAAAATTATTAAAATGAGTAGCAAAAGTGATAAATTTCACTGCCAATTTCTCTGCCACAGAAGTTGATTACCTTCTGAAAATAATAAAAAATCAAATCATGAAACAAACAAAAAACATGTGCAGAACAAAACCAAACTGTCAAAATCATATGGCAGTACGAAAAACTTAAATCGATTTTAAATGGGCACAGCAAACTGTTTAAGTTCGATTTAAATAGCAACTGTTTGACTCCATTTTGTATTTAAATCAAATTTAAATTGAAATGGCATTTAAAATCCAAGTCAAAAATTGGCGGTAAAACCCTTTTCCAATTCTCAGGCCTATAAAGTAATTGAAAATAATAGTTATCTTGTACACATTCCAGCAGAATCATGGTTAGTTGTTAGTTACCAAATTGGTTTACTTTTATGTTTATTACAATAATTCACCTTCAAATGAAGATTACGAGTGCTCTTGATTTTTTGTTTTGTTTTTTTTATTATCTAAAAAAATTTTTTTACACATTCTACTTGTTTGGAAAACAAAAAAACAACAAAAAAGAAGTGTTAGTCAATACAATTGTGGACAAACTAATTTTACACAATACAAATTATATTTTCTTATCAAATACTTTGGCGTTACATCATTTTAATGACGTCATAAAGTTTTGTGAAGAGCAGAAATAAACTAAGAATGACTAGTGTTTTTAAGTAGGAAAAAAAAAATACTATTTACAGCCCTAAAAAAATTATGAAATTCTAAAAATAATGAAAAAAGTCATTTTAAAAACTTTGTTTCACTGTTTTTTTTATGGTGTAAAAGCCACATTGTTCACACTGTTTAAGCCAATAATTAAGTAACCCCTTGAAGACTGCTTTTATAAGCAATTCTCAATCACCAAAGTCGCCACCTGAAGTCGACTTAAAAATTTGATATTTAAATTTTGGCTGTTGAAAAAAAATATTCGGTTTTTTCAAAATAAACTATATGTAACTATTCCAAAAAACAGTAGATGGTAATCGTAAGTATTCTATCAAAAGAAGTCAACATATTTGGATGTGTCGACTCTCATAATAAAGTAAAATGTTAGTGAATATACAACAATTCAAGAGCTAAAGAACGTGATAATTCAATCTCTTAATGAGATTGCAACTCAATTATGTGCCAGAGACATTGAAAACATGAACCATTTCGCCAATATTTGTTTGTGAACTTTTTTTGATCAGAGCACATGTGTCTTTTGTGAGTGTGAAGTCGTAATATGTAGGTGAACGCGTGCTTTGTTCTTTTAATGGCTTATTTAAACAAATATTCCATGTTTATTAAACGCTTATTTGGCAAATTACACAAGGGAATAAAATTGAACTTTTTGTGTGTTGTTTGGAATTCTATAGCAATTTTTTTTTCTACTAATTTGAGGTCGCTGATTTTAAATCTAAACTCCATTTTTCTCCATCAACTCGACATTTTGAGATATACCGTTATGTCTAAAATTAGGGCGCTTCCAGTACAAATATTTCAATAACTTGAAAACGGTTCACCATATTCAAAAATTGAAATTTGTCAACAAAATTATCTTTAGCCCGTGCCTACATTGTTTTTTTTAATTTGAACGAGTAGTTTCAGAGATGTCGTTGTAGTTTTGAAAAAAATAACAATTTTATATAAAAAAAAATCTTCATTCATAAAAAAATAATGCAACTACAGCAACAATGTTGGTCTTAAAGCATTTTGCTGAATATATTTTGAATCAAATGAGCTTTATTTCATTGAAATCGGTGCACAACTTTTGATTTTCTCAACGATTTACTGAGATAATTAAATTGACGAAAATCGCGATTTAACTGGTTTTACTAAAACACTTGAAAACTAAAACCAAAATGGGTACATGGTATTGATTTGTTCGTCCTTCGCCGGCGTAAGAAATAGAAATAAATCTGTTTGAAGTTCGCCACGTACAACGAATTTCGTTCTGACGCTGTGACTGTGTGCATTTTCATATACACACCAATTTGTTTTATTTTTGCCGGCGAATATTCACGGCGAAAAATTCGTCGTTCGTCCCAGTTGTGTTCCTAGCATCAGGACTATACGGCGGACGACTCATAAAACCAATAATATGGGTTGCTCAAAAATTTAGTTGTTTGAGCCGGTGTGTGAGAGCTCGAATTGTCGAAAAAACAGACGACCATTTGGCTCATCTTGAAACAGGCGGACATGCGTAAATTCATGATTCACCACCTGTCGCGACGTCATCAACGTGTTTCAAAGCACCGCGATCGTAGTTTTGGAACATTTCTTACGAACGATCGACACGAGCTCCTTTTTCGAGCAATTGATAAATTGTGTGGCATCCAACTCCAACAATTCTTTTTGACAATCAAATGCTTATGCAAATATTAAATGTATCCTGGTCCCACTAACGCCCAAGGTTGGCTCAATCTCACGAATAGATCACATGAAGATCTTGCAATATCAGGTGGCGGAACAACAAATGAGTTTGGACGACCTTCACGAAATTTGTTTTGGATTGAACTACAACCATGATTGAACTCATCATACACCAACGATAAACGCTGGTTTTTTTTTTTTTTTTTTTTTTTTTTTTTTTGGAGTTTCATCGCCAAAAATTGAATTTAGTTCATCCATGCGCTGTTGCTGAAAATATTCAAAATTGAATTCTATTTTTGGGCCGTGGTGAATCTTTTAAGTTACTTTGAATAACACAAATAGCGCTCGTATTTCAAAACTTTCTGAGTACTTATAACCTCAAAAAAGTTTACGATAGAGCTGTCAATTGTCAGACTGCAACCCGAAACATAAAACGTAACCCTTGTATTGTGCGTTTTGGTTGGGTCATCCTTTATATATTACGAACTGTAATGTTTTTATAATTTTTCTTTTTAGGAGGTAAAGGTTTCATTAGATAATCGTTTCTTTTTTCATTGCACTGAAGTCAGACAAACACGCTTTACAAAATGTAATTTGTTCTGTGGAGTTCGTAGCATATTTTTTTTTCTTCATTCGAAGATAAAAACTAATGAATTTTATGCAAACACTATACATTTTATAAATATTCAAATATGAACTTAATTATTTATTTGCTTTAAGAGCTAATTGAAATGTATTAATTCAGGTCCAAAAATGGACCTTTTCAAAAAATGTTTGCTGTATCTTTCAGCTGTCTATATGCCGACGACATTTCGTTGGTGCTAATCAACTCATCAGTAGACTTGAAAAATTCCTAAAATGGGAATTATGGAATAAGTAGTTAAGTTTCAAACAAACTTTTAGGAAGTTTTCAAGTCTACTGATGAGTTGATTAGCACCAACGAAATGTCGTCGGCATATAGACAGCTGAAAGATACAGCAAACATTTTTTGAAAAGGTTCATTTTTGGACCTGAATTAATACATTTTATAAATATTTAATTAAACAAAATTTCTATTTGAAAATCAGCACAAATTTGTCACACTTCTTTTCTCCTACAATCATATAACGTATGCAGCAACAAATTGGTCATTAAACTTTTTAATTGGCAAATAAATAATAAATTTGCACTGGGACTTAAAAAAAAAACTACGTATTTTTAAGAGGAATAAAAAAATATAACAACAAGCACAATGACACCAAAAGAATATAACAACAAGCACAATGACACCAAAAGAAACCTATAATTATTATTCTTAAATAACAGCAAAACGTGGATCATAAAAAGAGAGGGAGCGAGTGAGAACACACACACACACGCACACACAAACCATCTCATCGATCGTCATTAAATTAAGAATGATTTGATTTTATCTCGAAGAAATCGAAAGCTTGAAAACAAATTAAAATGATGTGTTTTTTCTTTGCTTAAAATAAAAAATTTCTTTTAAATTTAAATAAAAGAAAAATACACACATCAAAAAGAAAAGAGAAACAAAAAGATGCGTGGTTACTTTTACTTTTTACGGGCACAACAAAAACAACGATAACGACCACGACGACGACAGCGAAAAGCCAGTTAGTTGTCCGTTAGTCAAAGAAACCAACAAGCATCAAGTGGTCTGAAGAAAAATAAAATCAAGATGATTAAAAACGGCACTGGGAGACTTCATCGCATGTAAAACAGGGGAACGCAGGGAGGATGGGGACAGCCAAGAAAAAGCTGCTAACCATGCCGAGACAGACGAACGGACACGAACGAAAAATACTTGTGGCCAATTTTACTGGATACCAAAAAAAAAAAACCTAAACCGAAATAATGCATATAAAAATATACATACATACATACATATGTATAAAGCAACAACATTACAGCAATAAAATTTAAGAAGAAAACTGCTTGATACTGGGCCATCTCTCTTAAATGCCTACCGCTGCTTAAAAGTGGTTGCACCAGCTTCGCGAAAATCATCAACAGCAGCATTTGTGTCTTTTCTGTTGCCTCCCTCTCCGGTACTTTTCCTTTAATAAAACACCAGCCAAAGTTATCACGTGCATCAAGTGCCATCATGAACGAATTCTACAATAAATATTATTCGCCCGCTTGTCTGTCTACCAGCTTTTGGTTGGGGCGACAAAAATAAACCAAAAAAAAAAAAAAAAAAACAAAAAAAATCCACTGCAACTTTAAGCGACCCAGTTAAATTCAAAAATGTCTTCTCGCAGCAGCTCCAGCAACTCGTTATTAATTTGTTACTTAGTGTTTTATAACTTGTTGCTGGTGTGCCACAGAATACAGCTCATGCGCACGCTTTGGCTTTTACACAACACTGCAGCAGAATATTTCATAAAATGTACACGCTTGTTTATTTCTTATATGCACGAGGAGGCGATTGGTGGCATCCCATTCATTGGCTCCATGCCATGGCAGTGCACACATTGTCAGTCAGCAGCATAACCCATTCGCACTTTCTTCCATGTTTTGTTTCTGTTATAGACTGTGTATTTTCTTTCCACAGGTTGTTTCTCGACATAAAATAGAAGGTACAACAAGCACAACATTACTACATCTCTTGTGAGTAAAAAATAAAAGAGGAATACACCATTTGCTGGACACATCGAGGCCGTATAATGCCTACTTGAGGGACTCGCATAAAAAAAATAAAAAAATCGAGTCCTTCGAAAATGATTTTCTGAGCAGGTCGTACTGGAATTTTTTTGTTTCCTTATGCCGAAAACTGTCGAAAAATCGATGATGATGCAATATCGACAAATTTTTGTGGATACTGTCTTTTTTCAGCCGTCTATAAGCCGCCGATATTTCATTGATGCTAATCAACTCATCAGTAGACTCGAAAAAAAACTTAAAAGAATGTTTCAAACCCAATTGTCTAAATTAGCATAATGATTTTTTTATTTACTATTTTTGTAAATATTTTTTTATACCAATTACTTATTCTAAAATTCCCATGAACAAAATGAGAATCAGAAATGTACAAATAAATCTTTAAAGCTTAGTTTAGACGATATGTTGAATCAGCATATGGGTATTTCCATGAAATGGTCCACCGTTAGTTAAAAAATCAAAACGCTCGCACAATTTTTTTAAGCACAGAAAATTGAAAAAAAAACTATTGACATTTTATTATGCAAAAAAAAAAAAAATTTTAACTTATAATAATTTTAAATGATGGTAAAAACTTCTGAAAATATATGTTAAATTTCAAAAATATGTATGAAGGTAAAAAGTGTCACGTGCGTAATGTAACGTGCGTAATCAAAAAATTTTTTTTTCTTAGCCAACCCATGCACACTTGTTTTTGAACAAACCATGATTATAAAGGTCCATTAATAACCTTTATAAAAACATTTTTTCCGAAATAAAAATCTTCTACAATTCGCCTACTGTTGCAATATTTCATGCTGCTTTAAAAGGCACTTACGTTTTTTGTCACGTGCGTAAGTCAACTTTGATCGCATGGAACTTGGGTACCCAGTGCTCAATTTTCCAATATATATACTTTTTGGAAGGAACTCATCACATTAAATGTAACAATGGCAAAATTCCATTCAAAAATTCCAACCCATTTATATTTTTATAATATTCAAAACAATTAAACGTGTACAAATGTCACGTGCGTAACCATGGAAACACCCATATATATGCTAACAGCTGTATGATTAAAAATAACATCAAATGCATATGTCATCACTTATCATATGCTAGGTGTTTACACTATAGACGGTAAGTAGTCTAATTCATAAAAAATATAACAGGTTTATAAAGCTCTTATTTGACAGATTTTCCATACAAATATGTCAAATAACAGTCTTATAAGCCTGTAATAATTTTTATGAATTAGGGGGTTAAACTACCAAATTTTTCAATTCAACATAATTCAGCAAATGGAATGTCAACACAAGAGTTAGCATACAATTTTTGTGTTTATACGATATGTTGACACAATTACATGGTGATATGTATGCTGAATCGTATAAACATTTGCTTGTAAAATAAGTTTGATACTACTTTCTATTTATACAACGCGTTAATGCAGAATATTCGTGTTTTTAATATATATAAAAAAAAAAAAAAAAATGTCTTCGGAAGAAATATCGCTTGCTATTGCTTGTGCAGTCCTTGTTTTTGATAGTGATGAAAGTGAAGTAAAAGGAAAAAGAAGCCGAGTTTGGAAAAGAAAATGGGTAGAAGAAGGTTTTTGTGCAAAATTATACAAAGAATTAGAAGAGGAAGAAGAGTCCCTGTACAAAAATTTTCTACGTATGAACTATGTTCATGATATGAAGCTGATTAGTGCGAAAAAAAAAAATTGAAACTGAAATTGAAAAAAACTACCAAATTCATGACACAACCTACCAAGTCATTTCAAAATTACCAAATTTGGTAGGAAACTACCAAAAACGGCAACTCTGGTATGCTGGTAAAGATTTTGCGTTTACATGATATGATGGCACTTAAACAAAATTTTCAGCATAAATATGCTGAATCAACATATCGTCTAAACTAAGCTTAATACAGAAAACATTTTCTCGCCTTCAAACACTTTTACGTTTCTTAACAACTTCTATACAACGAGTTACCATTGGTAATTCCGATTTGTATTTTTGTAAAATTAAAAATTTTTTGAATATTCAAAAATGTATTTATACCATAAATAATTAAATTTATACCATAAATAATTAAATTCATTTTGCAATAAGTAGTTGGATTTCAAACATTCTTTTAACGTTTTTCGAGTCTACTGATGAGTTGATTGGCATCAACGAAATGTGGCCAGCATATACATAGATGGCTAAAAAAGACAGAAAACATTAATAAATAATATAAAATAATAGGGTGCTAATGAAGGGTGTTTGCTACCCAGACACAGCCGGTTGTCCACCTAGCTATTAAATTTTACTTTTCTTTACTTAATTGATATTAATTAAAATGGTGACAAGCCAAGGCTTGAACTTAAGCCTGAAAAAGTAATTTAATATAAAGTATATTTTTCAATCTAAAATAATACATTTCAATTGGCTCTTAAAGCAAATAAATAATTAAGTTCAGTTTTGTATAATATTTAATTGAATTTAATCAGTAAATTGCCTTGTTGCATTAATTGAGTAGGCCTCACTGAACATACTTCATCGCAACAGAGTGGGCGGAACAGTTTGACGCAGTTTTTCTTTTCTTTTCTTTAATTTTTTTTTTTTTGAACGTCTGGTACGAAAAAGACACTTTTTCACAGCTGCTACATTTTGTAGTCATGTGTTTCGAACGGATTTGTAAACAGCACACAAGTCAATCATTTAATGTAAGAATTCAACGGCTCAATTAGGATTTATGTGTAACTGAACAGACTATAAGAATTGTTTTGCATTGTATTTTATTCATTATCACAAAGTTAAAGTTTGAATTTTTTCATAATGTCCAGTCTACTTTTCAATTTCGAACATCAATTTCAGAAATGGTGTAGCGGAAAAAAAGACATCACAAGCCTTTCATTTCATCAGTTTAATTTAAAGTTTCTTTTTTTTTGTGAGAGAGAAAGAAAAGTATGTATTTAAAATTGTAATATTTTCCTCTTTTTGTTTTCTTTTAAAATGTTATTTCGTGCATTCCAATTTTAACCATGACGTTTGTGTTTCTATTGCTGCATTACACTTCTGCCACTTCTGCCACCTGTGGCATTTTACATTTTTTAGCAGGAGGGATTTTCCGCTCTAGAAAAAATTGCGAATCACAATTCGAAGACTTTAAACACATGACCTTTTATACAGCATTTCAACTTGACCCACTCACTACTGGCTAAAACTGTTTTTATTAAGAAAGGAAAAGTGTTTTTCCGCATTTTAATTAAAGTGCAGCTAAAGAGCATAATGGGAGATGGTTTCCTCCACATTGCAATTTAGAGCTGCACGAGTATTCAAATTATGCACCACAACCAACTGCACAGAAAATATTCGAAACTTGTTGGTTGGTTGGTTGGTTGGTTTTTTGCTTCACCGAAACAATTTAAATGGGTTTCAAAGGCTGGCTCACCTGTTGTCGGTTTCAGAAGCATTGACAGACAACATCAATAAAATATTATAAACGGGTTTAAAAACAATTTAATGCCTTTTTAATTTTCTTTTTCTTCTTGTAAGTTACTGGTTTATAAAAATAAAAAAAGAAGAAGAAGAAAAATGTTAAAAAGAAATTGTTAACGACCGCGTTTATGTAGTAATACAAACCCATAATTTGATGGTTCCACAAAGTTTTTTTTTGGCGGCAAATTTGTCGCATTGTAGTAAATGGTTTTTTTTTTTCTGCCAGCATGGAAAGAAGAATTAAACAATTGAATTAAAAACTGCTTACAATTTGTCACAAAATCTTATATAAGAATAACAGTTTCAATGACTTTTTGTAAGGGCTTCAAGCAGCTGAAGAAAAAAAACATGGAATCAAACAGCAAACTCATCAGCAAACTCGGGGGAGCGTAAGCGAAATTTTAGGTTAGGTTAGGTTGAATGGAGGGGTTCGTCTCCCCTGTCTTACGACATACACCTAAGCCAATATAGGCTTGTTGTGCGCTCCGTGGGTTTAACCGTGAACCAGTTTGACTCATAGGTCTATAGGAACTCCGTGTCATTCACAAAGTTCCTTAGTTTCCTCCAGCATACGCCCCGTAATTGGGTTATATCTGGTAAGGTGTCTCTCCCAAAATGTCGGGATCGTATTTGTGAGGAGGCGGGCGAAATTTTAAGTTTCATATTTTTTAAGCCAAATGCAACACTTGTACAGAAAATTTCTGGAATAAATTTAAAAAAAAAGAAGCTATGAAAAATATTTAAGTCTATCAAAAGCCGGCAAAAAGTCATGTAGAAGGGATCTGGGGTCCTGTAGCGCGTTGTCGTGTGACCAGCGGCGTACTTGAAAAAAAAATTAGCCCCATGACCCCTCCAGCGTGAACAACGCGCCATGCAGTCCCTTCCAGCGGCTGTAATGGCTCCTCTTTCATCACTCGTAGATTTTCGCTGCCCCAGTAGCGATAGTTTTGCTTGTTCCCGTACCCCCTGAGCTGGAAATGAACTTCATTGCTCATTATGATTTTGATAGAATAATTGTCCACTTCATCATAGACACGACTTTTTCGCGTTCTTGGTGAATATATCGCTTCATGGCTTGTTCACTTGTAGTCTACAGCTGCCTAGTTCACAAATGTAAAAACAGATTTGACACTGGCCGCCTTTTGCAAAAATAACAGCAACTTCCAATGGGGTGATTTATTTGGCCCGCCTGTTATAACTATTATACGTGATCTATTGTGTATGATCAGGGTCCGCCATTTAATGTTTTTTTCTTTTTCAATTAATGCTTATTTAGTGAATGGCAACACTTAAGGCCGTGATACATTATGCTACTTGATCGTACGATCTGTTAAAAATGACATATGTGCCCAAAATGTGTGATAGTTTGGACTAAAAGTGTATGTGTGTGTGAAAGACTTTTTTACAAGTCTATCCGATTTGTTAATTTTTCAAAAACTATCTTTTTCTATGCGATCAGAGTTGCCTGTTCGAAATGAAATCACCCTGCCAGCCAATGACAAATATTTCGGTACATTTGTGATATGGATGGCTGTAGAATACAAGTGAGTAAGACATGGAGCGATACACTCCCCCAAGAACGCGGAATAATCGTGTCTATGACGAAGTGGCCGATTTATCAACCAAAATCATAATGAGCGATGACTGACTCATTTCCGCTTCAGCGGGTACATGAACAAGCAAAACTATCGCTTGTGGGCCACCGAAAATCTGCAAGTGATGTACGAGGAGCCACTACACATGCTCATAGTGACAGCATGGTGGCCATTTTTTTCTTTCGAGGACGCCGCTGATCAAACTACAGTACGCTATTGGGTGATAATAACCCAGTATTTTCTGCCGCAATTGAACGAATTGGGTGTGGAGGACAAGTGGTTCCAACAAAACGGAGCAACGATACACACTGCGCGAGTCCCAAACGATATTCTGAAAGCCAAACAACATCGGCTGACTTCCATTGGCCCACCTGTTACATTCAGATCAGTTTCTGTTGTAATCGATAAATTTTCTGAGCACAGTTTCAGTTATCATTGAATTTTTTAATTAAAATTTTTTCTGTTTGCTTGTGGAAAGAGTTTGTGTTTAGAAAGAGCCTGTATGATACTTCATTTTTTCTTTCATTAATTGGTTTGGGATTGATAGAAAGAAACAGCAATTGCTAGAAAGAAGCAAACATACAAAACGTAAACAAAACTGTAATTTAATATAAATGTAAAACTGATATCTTTTTTTAAGTGTTGTATTCTTTTTATTTTCAAGAAAGCGCCAGGAAATGAAAATCTTCAAAAAAAAAAGAAGCGTTAAATCGCAAAAATTGTCCATAAACCGCTGACACAGCAACATTCACGTTTGAAATGTCAATTTTAAGTTACAAAATTTTACATTTTTTTACATAACCTAATTTTTTTCGATAACTTCAACAAAAATGTTGACAATTTTGCATTTATCTCAATATAGCTGAACTCTTTGCACAAACTAAATTCTACTATTACATTATATTTGCACAGTTCTCCAAAACTCCAAAAACAATGCCAGAAAAATGTTGTGTCATATGGGCTTTAGCGGGGAATTTTCGGGAGACAATTTCTGTTATCATTGCACTTTCTATTTTTATTAGCGATATGTTTTTTATGTGTGTGAAGATAAATATGCCGAGTTAAATATGTTTGACGTAACGGAATAACGTAACGACATATTTAAGTGTGAAGTTAAATATGTTTTTCGTAAGCGAACATTGTACCAACATGTTTATCTATGAAAGTAAAAATGTCCGTAAACATATTTAAGTAACTTGTTATAAAATAAAAGAATATTTAAAAATATTAATTTTTATAATATAAATTTTAAAATTGAGAAAATTAAAAAAAAAAAAATTTAAGAGCAGCATCGTAAAAAATAGATTATCTCTGAAAGAACATTGATTTTTCACTTAGTCGAAATTTCAAAAAAATTTCAAAAAATTCTCAAATACAATTGAGAAACGGCACTTTTACCACTAAATAGACCACATCCTTGGCTTCCTTTTCCATGTGGTCCAGTTGAGTTACACTCAAGAAATGTGCCCATATATTTCGACATATTTTTTCAGAGATAATCTATTTTTTACGATGCTGCTCTTCAATTTTTTTTTTTAATTTTCTCAATTTTAAAATTTAGATGGTTTTTATTAATATTTTTAAATATTCTTTTATTTTATAACAAGTTACTTATACATCTCTACGGACATTTTTACTTTCATAGATAAACATGTTGGTACATTGTTCGCTTACGAAAAACATATTTAACTTCACACTTAAATATGTCGTTACGTTATTTCGTTACGTCAAACATATTTAACTCGGCATATTTATCTTCACACACATATATTTTTTTTAGCAATTGTTAATCAATAAAAATTTAATTTTAATACTCTGGACAAATAAAAGCCAGTTTATGTATATAAAAAATTCAATTTTCCCCAAAATTTCACTGAAATACAAAAAACAAGTGGATGAAAAAAAAATAAACGAACCCAAAGAAACACCTTTTTTAACACTACAACTTGCTTCTCAAACAATCCGCATTTAACAGGTGAATGTTGTCGAATTGTTCGTTCATGTTGTTGATTATGAATAATAATAAAATAAAAAAAACAATTTTAATTACAATTTTTTTTGTTTTTTTTTTAATTGATTTACTTTTTCTAAATTTATTTTTCGCAATTAATTGTGAGTGGTAAATACAATTGTTATCGCACTTTTTACCGCAGTGTTTTTCCTTCTTTTTTGCTCGTTTTTGTTTTTTGTTGCTGTTGTTTGTTTTCTATTATTTATTCAGCAAACATTTTATTTATTATGCAACAATTTTAGCAATAATAAAAATCGTAAGAAGTAAATGTATGTAGTAGGTACGTGAAACGAGCAACTTGCTGCAAGCTGTTGTTAATTGCCAGTGTCTGAAGTATTTGAAATGTTTGGCTAAATTGCACTCAAATAGTTGGCGGCTAGAAACCAGGCTTTGTTTGGTTGCAGTTAAAATAACTGCAACATTTTTCTATCTGTTCGTTGCATTTTTTACGCAGTTTAATGTTTTAAAGCGATATTTTTTCTTCTGTTTTACTCTTGCAGCGGTTCCTTTCAATTTAAACAGAAAAAAAAACCGTTACGTTGTTGGCATTTTATCAAATTTGCAACAGCAGCAATTTAAATTATTTCGCCATGTTGCTGGCTTTAAATTCATTCAAATCATCATCATTTTATTATTTATTTATGTGTACTTATTAAAATTTCTTTTGTATTTTAGCGTTTTCTTCTTCTTCTTGTTATTTGATTGGTCTTCCACGGTGGTTGTGAGCAGGGCTGGGCAGTATTTGAAATACATGTATTTGAAATACGTATTTAAAATACAAATACGTATTTTGTATTTGTATTTTAAATACGTCTCATGAATGTATTTGTATTTTGTATAAAATACTAAGCGATTGAGTATTTTGTATTTCAAATACTCGTGCTCTCAAAATACATTTTTCAAAATACATTTTGAATTTATGTTAAAAAATATGCGCTAAAAATTATTCCATTCATACATCAACTAGAATCCGAAAATTTTGGTACTGTTTTATTTTCAAAAAATTGCAATACCACAATTTAATTACCAAAATACTTGTGTAAAGTAAACGCAACTGAATGCACATACTTTGAGAAAGTCGCCAAGCTGTCAGAAAGTCAAATAATGAAAAAATAAAATACAAAGAAAAACTGCGTTCGACATTTTTTAGTGTAGAACAAGAGAATAAAATATCAATCAAATTGTTGACTTGGATAGACTATACATATATAGTTATATAGCATTTGGCGAAACGTTTTTTAGTTGTCACTTATTTCTTAATTCCGTTATATGTCTTTCAATAAAATATAATTTTCTAATAAGAAATCATTGAGATTTTGTCGTTAGCTGGGTTTCTTTATTCGCCATTTAGGGATTGTTTGTTTGATATCACTTTTGAAAAACTGGTGTTTATGAAAGAAAATTAAAACTTTTTGACTAAAAGTATTTTGTATTTTAAATACATATTTTTGTTACACTGTATTTTGTATTTCAAATACTTGCTTTTGGAATGCAGTATTTTGTATTTTAAATATATGAAAAAAAAAGTATTTGTATTTTGTATTTTAAATACAGTAGAGAATGTATATTGCCCAACACTGGTTGTGAGTGTATATGTGTGTGTGTGTGCGAGTGAATCATGAAGTCATTAATTCATTTATTGAGCTTTTTTCACTTCTTTTTTTTTCGCTTTATTTACAATTGATAAGATAAGAATTATGTAGTTTGTGTTTTTCGCTTCTACACAGCAATCGGCAGAGTTAAAGATTAATTGAACTGTTTTTATAGGTATTGATATTTGTACTTCTATTGTTGGGCTGAATTTTGTGTTTTGAAAAATAAAATATAACATCATTACGTCGTCGTTATCTGTATTCCTTCGCCTAATAAAATTAGCCGCAATTATTCTTATGCTGTTTTCTTTTACACTTAAAGCGTTACATCTTTTTTAAATTAATAAAATAAATACTGATTAAAAATAGAATACATATGCATGGCCTTACTGTGTGTGGTAACACAATGTAAACATTGTCTATTCTTTCATTTACGTATTCCAGTCAAACTTCTTAATTATGCAATTTATTAATTCACACTATTGTGGGTCAATTTAGCAAACGATATTGTAGCAATGAACTCCACTACGACATGTAAAAAAAATTTAATTTAAAAAAAATTATTTAATTTTTTTTTTTGTGATTTAGTATGGAAGCCCCCCTCAGAAGGTGTGGTACCAGGTTGGTGTGTTCGCAAAAAAAAATATGGAGCAGAAAAAATTATTGGGGTTTGGTCATACATTTGACTGTGCTACGGATATCCGAGACCGATTAGGCACAGGTTCGCGTATTGGGGATCCTGGCAAATGAACTTCAGATAACGATTTCACATTTAGGTTAACTGTTGATTTTTTGTAGAAAATTTTTGTTATTCAATAATAAATGAATTCAGTCAAGTACGAGGCTGGCTCGCACACTTAAGGTTCCGTACGTACATACATATGTAAGTAATGGCATATGTGAATACATATGTATATTGTATAAATTTCATCTCTCTGTCTCTTACAGCTTGAGAGTTACGTTTAATTGCTACTTTATGTTGTATGGGGACACCTAGTAGCTTTCGACTTGTTGTTGTTCTTGTCATTTGTTATTGTAAGGCATCTGGGTATACATACACTGTGCGAATTTCGGCTCTCTATCTCTTACGCCTCGAGAGTTATAGCTGTTACTCTACGTTGTAAAGGGACACCTGGTAGTTTTCGGCATGTTGTTGTTTTTAGCATTTGTTATTTTAGGCCATATATGAGTACATATATTGTGCGAATTTCGGCTCTCTTTCGGCTAATTGTTACTTTACGTTGTATAGGGACACCTGGTAGTTTTCGGCATATTGTTGTTTTAAGCATTTGTTATTTTAGGCCATATATGAGTACATGTATTGTACGAATTTCGGCTCTCTTTCGCTAATTGTTACTTTACGTTGTATAGGGACACCTGGTAGTTTTCGGCATGTTGTTGTTTTTAGCATTTGTTATTTTAGGCCATATATTAGTACATATATTGTGCGAATTTCAGCTCTCTTTCGGCTAATTGTTACTTTACGTTGTAAAGTACCAGGGACACCTGGTAGTTTTCGACTGGTTGTTGTTTTTATTATTTGTTGATGTAGGGCATAGGAAAATACATATATTGTGCGAATTTCAGCTCTCTGTCTGCTACAGTTTAGCAACTACAGCTAATTATTACTTCAGGTTGTGTAGGGACACCTGGTAGTTTTCTTCTTGTTGTTGTCTTTAGCATTTGTTGCTGTAGAGCATCTATAAATACATACACTGTGCGAATTTCAGCTTTATATCTTTTACGGTTCGAGAGTTATAACTAATGGTAACTTTTCATTGCATGGGGACACCTGGTAGTTTTCGCTTTGTTGTTGTTTTTAGTATTTGTTGTTGTAGCGGCAAGGTACAACAGCATCCTGTGAAAATTTCAACTCTTACCGTTTCGGAGAATGGACGCTGTGACGGACGGACGGACGTAGTTGTCTCGGTAATAGGGTTCCGTTTCACTCTGATGAACCTAAAAATGAACTCCAACTTCCAAGCGTAACATTGAATACACAAACAATTAAAATGTTGCCTTGTGAATTCATTAGATAAAATATGTATTGAAAGTAGATTTTATTGCATACAGAAAATACAACAGATCTGGAGACAATTATTATACAATAATACTATGCATTTTAAAAGGTGAACGAAAATAAAAAAACATGTAAATAGAGAAATTTCACTTCTGTTAACAGTGAGTATCTGATGAAAAGCGGCCAGCGGTGAATGCATGAGGCCCACAATTATAACCTACGACAATGCGAATACGAAGACTAAGCGATTTAACGATTTTTACAATTCCTCTAAAGAAAAAAAAAACTGGAATAAGAGATTATCGAAAGTGAGAGTAGAGCTCGTCACATGCAGCATATGAGCGAAGATAAAAGTGCATTTGAAAGCGCATGTCCAATGACCTTCAAAAAGTGATTTCAAAATCACACACACACACACACACACACACGCCCCCACTGACACTTTCGTTTTATTAAAATGTGTAATTGTGTGTTGAAAACAGATGTGTTGCTTTACAAACATTATTGTTGTTGTTGTTGTTGTTGTTATTGTTGTTGCTACATATTTGTCGGCGCAAGAAAAATAAAAAAAAATAAAAACACGGGAAGAAACATCCTGATGCAGGAAATGCTGAACTTCTGTTAAATACAGCAATGGCGGTAGACGTCGTCTGGTACGTACGTACATTCCACCTGTATGTGTTTTGAGATATTTCATTCAGACAGTGCGAATTCAATCTACATATATACTTATGTATAGTACAATATGTTTCCTGGTTACTTCCAAACAGTTTTGAACAAGACAAATACGAAAATTGGATGACATCATTCACAGAAATTATTTCAACGAATTTTAGGGGTTTAATTTTTTTTAGGACTTGCACGCGCATGCAAAGAAAATTAATTTCTAAATATTGTTACAGTTACGCTAGTGAGAATTCTGTATTATTGTTTATTACACTATACCCGCTGATTGCTAATGGCTTAAATGCCTTTATCTCTTATTCTCCTCTTGTATTCAATCCCCGATTTTTTGCACTAAATTTTATCAAAAAATTAAAATTCCTTCAAAATCTCTCATCTATTTACACATTAACACTGAGCAATTTGACAAATTGCCAGAAAATCGCTGCATGCAAAACATACATACAACATAAGAAAAATTTAAATATTTAGACGAAAATCTCAACGAGAAAAAAATCACTGAGCTGTTGGTTGACTCGCATAGACTTTGCATTAGTAAACATTGCACGTTAAATTATTATTATTCGACTGTGCCGAATCTTATATAACCTTTACCGAAGTGTAATTAGAGGCTTTTCTATATAAATGTGTAATATCAGGTCGTATATGGACTATGATATCCCCAAATTTATTTGAAAAATAGGTACTTATGTATATTAAAATAATGAATTTTGACCAAGCATTAGCAAAAATCGGAAACTATAAATGCGTTTTTTAGATAAAATAAATAATGGCCCATAACTATAGACACCGAAAAAGTATGCTTTAAGCAATTTTAAGTCACTGCTAAATAAAAGTAAACTTTTTGTCTACTATAGACAAGAAAAAACCGACTTTAGGCGCAAAAGTTTGCTCTAAACTTAAAACCAGCAGAAGTTGTCTTTAACTTATTTAGCAACAGCTTTGCTCAAACAAATGTCACTTTTATATGTAAAAGCTTTTTAATGTAAAATTTTTTAAATTAAATAATTAAATTAAAGATTTCTTAATAACTATTATTAATTAGAATTTTCTTAAAAATTTTACTTTTATCCAATTCGCTTTGATGTTTTTTGTTTACTTACTAATACAATCTTACATTTATGTAGATGTGTGTTCACACGTATACATAATTTTTGAGAGTCATCTCATTAGAGATGGGATTTTACTTAAATTTGTAAGAGGTTGTATGATAAATAACTTGCCATTTTCGATAAATAATGTGGCACCCATTTAAAGCTGATTCAGCTTAAAGTCAACTTTAATTTTGACTATAGTTAGAAAAAAGTTAGCAACACGTTTTAAAATTTAAGTTGTTGCTAAAAAGAACCGACTTTAGTGTTTGACTATAGTTAAGGCCCAATATGTTTAATAATAATAATATCCCTTAATATCCCATATGTTACAGAATAAAGTTTTGTATTTTTCCCATTCAGTGAACTAATTTCATAATTATGTTGTAATAGAAACCATTCAAAAAGTTGAATAATAAAAAACCAACATGTTTAAAAAAATAAAAGATAACAATTTTTAAATAAATCAAATAAAATAATATTCCCGCCCTGGTGGACCAATTTGAAAAAAAAAACGACTACATTTTTGATGGGATCACAAATGAATTAATGAATGAAGTAAACTTGTTCTGCTCAATTCATTGCAAAACTGTTGTAGGCGTTTGTGGTATTTGCCAAACCAAATAAGGGCCATTATTTAGTAGCTGATGGCAACACATTAATGTTTACAAAGTTTTCTAGACAACAAAATAAATTATTATGTTTAATATTCAGCAGGGGTTTGTTAGTTCAGAGCCTGCGCCATTGCGCACAATAATATTTCGTTGCCTAAATCTTTTGTTCCAATGCTCGTAAACAAAAAACATGAGCAACACAAAGAGCAACATGTTGCTGGCATTTTGTTTCAAATTTGAAATTAAGCCAGCTGTGTGCCAGCTTGGCCGGCCTATTGTAAAACTAATTATGCAATATAAAAATAATGAGAAGCGATGGCTGCGTAAATCAAACTGTTTGGGTTGTTAAACTGTGAAACATCTTTTTTGTTTTTTTTTTTTTTTTTGGTTTCGTCTGCAACTTGCATAAACTCTTAAATGCATTTTCGAAATGACGCCAAATGATTTATATTTTAAAATTTAATGAATTTAAAAAATTTAATTTATTATTATATTTTTAGTTTTCAATTTGTAAGGGGACACTATTTTAAAATATCTATTTGTAAAGACATAATTCATTAACTTGAAAAAGAGAAGAGGCTGCTTGCTGCACGCCAAGCCAGACACTCCAAGCCAAAACGCACAATACGCCAAAACACTTTTGCTTTCATTTTATGGCTTAAAATATTTTTGTAGATATTTTTGGGAAATTAATTGTTTTTTTTTTTTTAATAAAGTTTTAACAGTTTCATAGAAATTGTTTCCAATTTGGAGCCAAGCAATTGTTTTATCTGCCATTTAAAAATGAGGATTTTGAATTATAATTGTTTTTTTTTTTTTTTGATTTCAAAAAAAGAATATAAATCAAGAGAAGAAAAAAACGCAAGTCTCATTGTGGCAAAATGAAATGGTAATTTATACAAAATTAAACCGGAAAATAATAAATACTTCACCATATGATCCGTTTATATAAAATGTACAAACAAATATTAATAACAGCAACAACTAAATTAAAGCATAAATAAAAACAACAACAATAACACACTCATAAAACATACAACAACTTCTACGATTATTACAATGAATAGAGGCGCAGCGAAATCAAGTCATATTTTCACTTCACAATTAAAAGCAAATAATGAAAATTTGTATGCATTAAAAGTGTAGCCGTGAATGAAGTGAATGGTGGAGCTGAGTTGTAGTTGGCTTTTCTTTTCTTTCCAGATAATTATTCAAGAAAATAAAATATGAAAAGCATAAACCAAAATTAATTCTAACAATAAAGAAAGGAGTGTGTAAAGTTCCCATAACGAAAGGGGGCCAAGTTGAGCAACAATGCAGCTAAAGTGACTGGCAACATGTTGCTGAAATTTCTCTCTTCAGCAACTCTACTCATTTCTTTCAAAATTGATAAAAAAAAAAAGCAACTAGCGTCAACTACTTTATCGGGCTTTAGTTCGATTTGACGACCTCAGAATTGAAAAATGTTTTTTTTTTTTAATTTTTAAAGAAAACAAGAAAAGCAAACATTTGAAGACTTATTGGCTGGGGCACGCTCTAGAGATATGTGGTTGTCGTGTTAATGCCGTGTCATGCGTGATTAAATTTTAGAAACCTCACACATGAGTGCGTGAGCGTGATTTAAAATTAAAATTTCGTGCATTTCGTTCATGAAGTTGCACGAAAAAGTTAAGACTTACTTACTTTTTTGGCTTGGAAAAAAAACTCTCACATTTTTCCTGGAATTATTTTTCACTGCTAGTATGGGCAAGTAGTTAAACAATAAGCCGTTGTCAAAAGTAAGCAATAACAAACAAAAAAATGTATCTGAATCAATCAACACGGCAAACCATTTTATGTTTTTCAATTGATATTTCAGATAAAAGTACCTGCAAATAACTTCTAATTTCTCCAAAACGTATGTTTCAATTTTCATTCCAGCATCAAAACAGATCATATGTAATTTTTTCAGGATAGAAATGTGGTTGTTAGTGTTCCCGTACTATCGTGCATTTTTCTCTATTATTGAGAGAAATTCATGATTGCTCTTATTTTTAGCGAACTTTGCCCAAAAAGTACATGATCAAATTCAAAGCCACCATTGGTGCACTACCATACCAGTGTTCACCCGAAACAAGCATTAAAAACAACTGGATATTTTTGGCTTTCGAATACGAAAGAAGAGTAAAAACCACAGAATACTATCAGAAGGGTCAGCAGCTCTGCCGGACTACAAAAATTACCAATTTTCTGTCAAATTCCATGAAAGTGGCAGCCTTGCGGTGCTGGAGCATCCAGTGAAAGACAGCAAACATGAAAATATTTATATAGCTATCTCTGTTAGTGGACTCTGCATTTGTTTAGAAAAATTCAGTGCAAATCTAATGCAAACAAAACAGCTTTGCAAGCATACAAATAATAATTATTTGTATTTAATATATTCTTTGCATTGAGTGCATCAGTAGCAGTACATGGAATATGTTTAAAACTTAGTTTTCAAAGTTTTTCATTCATGTTTTCTACTTTTTTCGTAAAATTTACAACAAAACCAATATTTTTCCAAACACTTTGCAACAACATTTTTTCATTGTTTATGTTTGTTTTTGTGCACACTAGTTGTTGGTCTCCTACACTCATGTTGCTACGATTTCCTGTACTACTCACTTCTGACGGGCCCCCAAACAAATGATATGGCCACTTTACAAAGCAGCTGAGCTTAACGCTGAAGTCAGTCGATTTTTAGCTGCGCTAACGTGTAAAGTGTCTTAAGTAATAAAAAGTGAATAAGTGAAAGTGTTGTTCTTTTAGTAAAGTGTTCTTAGTAAAGTGTCTACAAGTACAGTGTGTTAAAGTAAATAAAGTGTTGAACTGTTGATTACTGTAAACTGAAGACGTGAGTGTTTTAACTTCATTACAATTAAAGAATCTACGAGAAACGTTTTTAAAAGGTAAAAACGTAACAGTATGTTATAAAGTTATATTATACTGCATTCTACAATTGAGTCTTTTTAAGATATTCAATTATCAACGATAAACTGGAAGATGTAGCATTTGAAAAGCACATTAATGGGCTTGAATGCTGAAATATTTCATGTTTAATCGTTTGGGTCTTATGGCAATTGCAGAGAAAATGATGTATGTAGGTATAGAGGGGTGTGTTGCATTGGCAAGGAAGCGTAAAATTCAGGTTGGAAAATGGGGGCAAAGTTAAGTTCAGTGTGCCCTAAACGTAGCCTTATAAATTTTATATGGTCTATCCTTTTTATATTCTGCAGTTTTGTACATTCTTCTACGTAATTTATGGAATTATTGTAGTGCATACAATGCTTTTATACCAAGACGAACATTGGCTAAATATTTCCTTTTTGTAGTACTCATAATAGTGTTTCATTATAGCTTTATCTATGTCCCTATGATTATAATTTGGTGTACGAAAAAGAGGGGATTTCCCAGCATCCTTTGCAGCTTGATCTGCGATCTCGTTACCTTTAATTTTGCAATGACCAGGGACCCATATTAATCTAATGTTTGGTGCATTTTTCGCGATGACACTTCGTATGTTGGCTGCATAATAATTTTCGTTAGAAACGTTTTGCACTGATTTAAGCGCAGAAAGAGAGTCTGAACAAATAGCAAATTTGCCTTGCTTTCCCTTAATGTGAGACAACGCTTCGTCAATGGCAATGATTTCTGCAGAATAAATTGAGCTATATGATGGTAGCAAAGAGGTTTTAATAATACAATTACTTGTTGTAATGCTGAAGGTTGTTGTGTGCATTTTATTTTATTTAAAATTACTCGAATGTGTGAAAGTGATTGGGTAAACAACTGGTGTAATTACGATTGTGCTGTGTCGGTGCAGTTCCCTAGTGCGTATGCATGTCACTTAAGAGCACTTATTTATTCAACATTTTTTATATGATATTAATATCGCTAACATTATGTTCTCGTGGGCCAAAAAAATTAAATTGAGCTCCGGCAGTTGTGTGGTTATGCAGTTTTGCCGTCATCAAAATAATCGTTATGCCACAATTGTGTTTATTCCAATTTCGACAACTTGCAGTCGTTGTTTAACGCACAATTTTCTTAAGTTTGTTCTGATATCATGATTTTATTTTACTTAAACGTCACTTCTTTATCTTTGTGTGAATAAAGGTAAAATAATCATTTATTGAACTTGACAACAACAGCGGCAATTAAAAATCACAAAATATTGCTCTAAACAATCGATAGTTTTGTTAGAAATTTAAATTAATCTACAACTTGAAAAGGTTTTGCTGTTCTTTATAACTATAATTCTTCGTTTAAATACATTTTTGCGAAAGATCGAAGTGGGGAAATTGAAGTTCAGCTGTTAATTTGCCAAAGTTGTAAATAATGTGCTTTTAAATGATCAACGAGTTCTGGTGGAGATGACTTAACACTTTTCATTAAAAAGTAATACCTACATGCAGAAAAAAATAATATGGAATATAAAATTAACATGAAACTTCAAAAAACCAAATAGTGATCACGTGAAATTTGTAGGCGTTTGATTAAATGTTAAGGGCCGGTGTTGAATGTAAACCACACCTAAACGTCAAGTTTGTTTCTGTATTTCTTTTGACATTTCTCAATTTCAGACCAACTCAATTGAGAAGCGAAGAAGAGAATTGTCCATCTAGCTAAAGTTCCCAGATGTTTTCTTTGTCTTGTGTCATTAATATCAATCACAAAATTAATATAGGGTCCACCATCTAACGTTTTTTTTTCAACTAGTGCTTATTTCGTGAATGGCAACACTTAGCTCATGTCTGATTTGACAGATAATTAGTTTTATCCTTCCGCTGAACGCATATGGTTGTATATACGCTTGCACAATGCTGCGAAATATTGCGATGTTACTTCGAAAATCATGGTAATGATTTTTCCAAAAAAAAAAAAAAATCATCTTTTCAGATGAAGCTCATTTTGATCTTGGCGGGTATGTAAACAAGCAAAATTGTGGAATTTGGAGCACAGAAAACCCGCACGCATACATTGAAAAGCCGACGCACCCAAAACGAGTCACTGTTTGGTGCGGATTTTGGTCCAGAGGCATAATTGGGCCACATTTTCTTCGCAAATCAGCAAGGCGGGGCCCCGTCACAGTCAATGGCGACCATGTTGAACGAATTTTTGTTCACAAAAATTTAAGAGGAGGATATTGGCGGGTCGGCTTTAGTAAAATGAAAAAGTGTGCTGCCAGATGCTTACAGATTTTGTACGCGAAACCGGTGTTGGTTATACCATGGAGGAGAAAACCCCTTAGCCCGGCCGAAGGCCGGTTGTCAAGAAAAACATTTTCATACCTATGAAAAAAAATGTTTAATTAAATGTTAAAAAATACGATTTAGGGTGCTTGAAGCCGTTTACTAATTCCCGATTTTATATTCTGCGCAAACACTTTCCTCTGGCAGCACTGCTTTTACCAACATTTTCATACTTTGCTTAGTAAATTCTGCAACTTTAACATAGAATTATTAATAAACTAAAAGCCGGCGACAGACTTTGACTTCTGATTTGGTACGTCCACGACCCCCTCTACAAACCTATAAAAGTCATTCCTTTCAAAGCCTGGCTCCGTATTCTAAAGTTTCCCCATATTGGCAACATTTGATTTCAACAGGACCGCGGTACACAGCCGAAGTTACACTCGCTGTTTTATAGCATTAAAAAAAAGTTATTTAGCAGACCCTTTATATAATGAACTTAAGTCTGATAAATGCAATACAAAATAATAATTTTAGTTTTTTTTTAATTCTTGAGGATAAAATTATTATTAAAATTCGTGCTAGAATGCTGTATATTTTCTTTTTGTTTTACATTATTTTTACTCAATAGTATGTTCGATCACGCATGTGGGAATTCGGCCCCAGGTAGATATAGAATTAAAAGTCCTATGAAGCAAGATCACCACCGACAAAACATTATTTTATTTTAACGTAGAGTTTATTTGATCTTTTCTTTTATTTTGATAATAAATTAAATTTTTAAGGCTTAAGATCTTTTTTATAAAAATGTTTGTAACAAAAAACAAATATATTTATTTATTTCGATATTTCGCCCGCAATTTGTTGGCTTCCTGAGGAATTGCGGGCGAAATATCGAAATAAATAAATATATTTGTTTTTTGTTACAAACATTTTTATAAAAAAGATCTTAAGCCTTAAAAATTTAATTTATTATCAAAATTATTTTATTTTATTATCATTTGGGGCAATTGTGCACCTCAACCAAAAGGGTCTTTAGTGCAACCCTGGTTCCTTATAGAGCGGGCCCTAGAATATTAGAAATTCTCGCTACGGCCATAGGCTAGATGGTATCGAGGTCCCTGAGATCCAACAACCCAGTGCCCATTCGCAAAGGATGTCTTGTGCCGTTTCCCTCTCCTTATTACCAATTCGTGCAAAAACATAAAATCAACTTTGTTTTATATATTTTTATTTTGTTTTATATATGTATGTATTTTCTTGAGCTAAAGGTCTTTTATTAAAATAATTAAATAATTTTAATAAAAGACCTTTAGCTTAAGAAAATAAATATATAAAATATAAAAAAGGGGTCGGAAAAAAACAAATAATCAGCCCAATCATGAATATTCTCATGGAATTTTATTCCTAGGGAAAAAACGTTTCTCGAGAAAAAAATTTCTCCAATCATATAATACCTGAGAAACAAAAAAATAAAAGTTGGTAATATCGAAATTTTTTAGAGGAAAAAACAAAAAACCTTTGTTTTTAAAATACCTATTTTTGGCTCCGCCGACTATTTTTCCCCTTCGATGTGGCTAAAACAGGGAAGGTTAAAAAAAATTTCCTAAGGAATTTATCAACATAATAAGAGGAAAGGGAAAAGAAAAAAACTCTCACGGAATTATCATTCTGATTGGGCTGAATATTTTTATCTTGTTTTTTTTTTTTTTTTTTTTTGCTGTGTGTACATCTATTACTGATTATAAAAATGAAAATGAAATATTATTAGTTGAATAGAATATGCTTTGGTTTTCTTTTCTTTTCGTTTAACACAAAATATTTATTTTCCACCAGCAGACATTTTGATCTTGTCCAAACAATGGCCGAAGGCCCGAAAATGTGTACGTAAGACTCAATTATTAATTATTATTAATCTCATTTAAAGATATCCGGCATGCACGAACCAACCTAGACGTTGTGTAGATATCTGCTAGCGCAATTATGGCGGCCTTGCTGGCAATAGAGATTAGAATTTGCAATCCGCATAATCTGTAGTACCTCATATAGCTTATCGCCTTCTCTATTGCGGCAACTAAGGCCCGAATAAAGCTACATTCGCTACGTAGTCTCATACTGACCCTCCGCTGAAATCAGTGAATACCTGCATTTGAGTTGGAACTTCCATAAATATCACGATCACGACTTCTGATTGGTGTCTTTAGACCAGTTCTAAGGACGTGCTTGATGTGTTTACTCTGAATCCCTTTTCATTTTAGCTTTCGCCTTGCATCCCTCTCCGACAAACTCAAGAGTTGACCAACAAAAGTTGATCAATGTGAACATGGTTGTAAGCAATTGAATTTGAACGAAAATACAGATTATTGTGCCCCTCCCAAACACGCTTAAGTTTTTAGTTGTGCTTGCTTATGAGTTTGGGGACAAGCTCACAAGCACAAGTATTAAATACATATTTTTTCTACCTTCATCGCCGTAGAAGAGGAAAAACAAAATATATTTTCTTATTTTTCTGTTTTAACTTTCCTGCTTCTTCATTATCATGTGTCGTTTTATTTTTTTACCTCCTGTTTCCCCTTAAGTCTTCCTGTGAATTGTAAATCCTTAAAGGTGTATGCATGCATGTATGCATATGTGTGTGTGTGTGTGGGTGTGTTTGCAAAAGTGAAATGGGTAAAAAATCAAGGTAAATCTTGAGATACACAGATATATTTTCGATAGGGGTCAATGATTTTCTAAACACTTTTAATAATCTTCGTATGTGATTTAAGTTTTCCCGTACGTTTCTTTTTTGTCAATTTATTTTCTATATTTTTATTTTTAGTGCCCTCCTTCAGCACTCTGTTCCCCCTGTGCGAATTGGGAATGGTTTGAAAGTAATTAAACGTAGATTTTCAAAATAAGATTTAATTATTTTAAGTCTTCTCTAAACCATCTTTAAATTAAGAGAAAATAATCAAATTAAAATAATAAAATTATAGATCTTTCATTTTGATGCCATTACTTGTGGCTTCAAAATAAACACATAAATTAAATAATTTTATTTACTCAGTTATAAAGTGTTGAAAGTAAATAAATTCTATTTTTTTTTTTTTTTTTGCTTTTCAACCTCTTTTACCAGTTATCTATCGCCAGTAAATAACACAGACCTGTGAAATGAAAGACACTCAAACGCAAACGCAAACACAAACAAAATATTTGTTTAAACAAATTTCTATGGGAATCTGTTATTAAAATAGAAATGGAAAAATAACAAAAAAAAAAAAACCATTCAAACATAATGGCCTTTTCAAAACAGATAACTCATCATCATTCACTCTTAGAGCATTTGGCGATCGATAATTTCAAAATTTAAAATTATCACTCTACTTAAAACGCAACAAACGCACACACACACACACAAACACCTTGCAACTTCTATCCCAAAAATCAAGATCGATAATCAAATCGTTTTTAAGCTGCTGCTGCTGCGAGATAGCGAGATAGCGAGACATGCAGACCTGGTGGAGTTCCTCTGGGTACCTGGACACAATGGTGTGACCGCAAATATAGTCAAAGTCTGCCGGAGGCATTTAGTTTATTAATAATTCCACCTAGCCAAAGTTCCCAGATGTTTTCTTTGTCTTGTGTCATTAATATCAATCACAAAACTAATATAGGGTCCACCACGTAACGTTTTTTTTTCAACTAGTGCTTATTTCGTGAATGGCAACACTTAGCTCATGTCTGAGCTAAGAGTTAGTTTATTAATAATTCGATGTTGAATTTACGCAATTTGCTAACAAAAATATGAAAATGTTGGTAAAACAGTGTTGCCAGAGAAAAGTTTTTGCACAGAACATAAAATCGCGAATTCATCCAAATCGTATTTTTTTACATTTAATTGCAAAAAATTTTTCATAGGGGATGCCGGCCAGGCTAAGGGATTTTCTCCTCCATGGTATAACCAACACCGGCTTCGCGTACAAAATCTCTAAGCACTTGTCAGCACACTTTTTCATGTTACGCCAAATGGCACCATTATACTAAAGCCGACGCTTTTATAGAACTAAACATGTTTAACTCCCACCTACACAACTATTTTATATAAAAAATTTTACTCTTTAAGAATTTTTGATGAAGCTCCAGGAAAATGAGAAAATAAAAACTAAAATTCAAATCAATATCTAAAGAGCAAAGATACGAGAGGGTTTACGTCTGATCAACAAGTTGCTGTAAATTGTGGTTGGTTTCCTATTTTTTTTTTCGGGGCGGGGGAAATTATTTTACAATTATTGTTGTGGGGATACAAATGAGTAAATAAGAAAAAGACAAATGTTGTTTTGTTTTATTGTTTGTTGGCAAGAAACATTATATGTAAATTATAATAAAATTAACCGCTAAGGTCATTCATTCATTGTTTATATCACTGACCCAGTGAAGAAACACCGGAGACAAAACGAAAAAAAAAAACACAGAAAAAGAAAATACGACAACAACAATGCGAGTTAAAGTAATCATACTGCCTGCATAATTGTACCTGTGTTTAAAATATGTATCTACATACATACACCTCTACCTTCAAATCTTCATTAGAAAACCAAATTACATGCATACATTGTAGATAATCACATACATACATATGTAATGTATAATGAACATTTTTTTTATAACAAACAAAAAAAAATATGAATTTTCTTTATCATTGCAAGAAAGAAAAAAAGACAACAGGGAAAAGTTTTTTGTTTGGAGAAAGTAATTTCTCATCAAACAGAATATTATGACAGACACAGACAAACAATAATTAAACAGAATTTTGCAATAACAATAAAACTGCAAATAAAGATACATTTCGCAGACTTGGGCATTACCAATTACATTTTATAAATATATTTAATTAGTAATCGGCACACAGTAATCAATTCCTAATTACAAATCATTTGTAATTGCTTAAATCTAATCATATAACAAGTCTTTTCAGCACATTTTTTTATTACATTCTCACACATTTCACGCATTAATTTCAACACAAATATTTTGTTTGAGTTGCTCCAGGGCTTCTACTTTGTTTGCATAAGTCTTGCTTTTTACATATCCCCACACAAAAAGAAGTGCGGAGCAGTCAAATCAGGCGACCGTGGAGGCCAACCAACATTACCATTTCTGGAAACAAGTTGTTGTGGAAAGAGGAGTCGACGTAGTGCCATTGTAATCTGTATGGCTGTATGCGATGTGGCAGCGGCTTGTTGGTGGCACCACATATTAATTAGGTTCAAAGAAGTAAGGTTCAATAATTTCACTACTGAGCAAATTGCACACCAGACAACAAACACATGGAAAAACAAGTTTAAAAAATTTTTTTCATGTTGTTGTCATTGTTATCAAAAAAAATAATCAAATTTTCTTTTCTTCACTTTTCTACTTTTCCAACGAAGAAACAAAGCTAAAATGAGTTCCTATACAGGTGTGTACGTTTTCATGAAAGTGATTTGAAACCACTGAAATTGTGTTCTGCTCATAAAAATTTTGGTATTTAAGTGATTTAACACCACTGAGCTAAATAACTGAGGATTCCAAATCACTTGCTCATATTTTGTAATTATTTTGCTGTGATTGTGTACTTTATAGACAAGAGGTCTGTTCTGAAAATCACTTTGACTAAGATCACGAGTTTTTCTAAAATAAATCATGTGTGTGAAGATAAATTCGAATTTAAGTCCCCGGACACAAACCAAATTTTTTATCAAAGACAAATTTTGCAGTTAACGACTTAACAGACCATATTTTTGAAAATATGAAATTTGTGGAGAAGATTAGGAACATTTTTGGAAAAACTAGCTCTTCAGCGCAACACACACTATATACAAATGGTGGCCTGAAGAGTCCTCTAAGACTCCTGGTGGGTGTGGTATCGGAAATAATCTTGGGAATCGAATAAAATGGATTTTAAAAAGACTCTATTTTTGAAAATATGAAATTTCTTTTTTATTTAGTTTTTCCAAAAATGTTCCTAATCTTCTCCAGAAATTTCATGTTTTCAAAAATAGAGTCCAAAAACAATTAAAAGTTAAAAACGAAAGGTTGCTACCATACAAGAAACTGTAACTCGCTTTTTCCTTTGTTTGAACCGTAAGTCACAGACACTTTAAAGTTGCACAGGATGTGCAGTTGCCAAGTCTACACATAAACAAATACCAAAAGTTGAAAAAAATAAAACTATAAATGTTACGTTGAACTGTATAATGTTGATCTTTAATATTAATATTTTTATTTATAAAGTGAGTTCGGCTTGAGGTTCTATAATTATATCCAACTTTTAATAGAAACTTGAAATTTCCCCGCCTCTATGATAACAAAACCCAAAAACAACAAAAAGTTCAAATCTAATTAGTGCGCCATGCTTGGGGGCACCCTTTAGTTGAACAACCAACTGTAACTTTTCAGGAGATAGATACTTGAAACTGGCCGCTACAACCACAAATAATAAAACAATAAGTTCAAGTTTATATATTTTGCGTCTGCTAAGTGGAATGGTACCAGTCACTAAAAACTGATACTTGTCACTCACATAGATTTCAATTCAATAGTTTTCCATTGCATTCTTACAACGACTCCGACTGGTAATCAAAAAATAATTAACAACATCCAAGTCTGACATTTCGTACCCACAAAAACCTTTTTCTACCACATAAGAATTATTGTAAACAGATGTATAATACAAAAAAAAAAAAAAGAAAAACACACTTTCAAAAATGATCTTAAAACTTTCAAAATGGCCAACAACACCTTCAATTCTTAACGAACAAATCAATAAAATGAATGAATTAACTCAATTAACATTTGCCCTGAAGATGTCGGTGCCTACTAGCAATTAATTTTTAACAAAACTACATCACTTCGAAATGGTTCGAATGATGAGTGACCTTAATTTTCAGTTTTATCTTTTTAACTTTCCATTACGAAAACTGATGCCCGAAAAAGTGATTAAATTAGGCGAATATAAAATTTCAAAAATCATTTCCGTTTTTTAGTGAAAAGAAATTAAACGGTTATTATTCTATTATTTCTAACTCTTTAAAATTTTCAAGAGTTTGATTATCAAAAAAGTTAATTGTAAGCAATTAAATTTGTAAACGATGCAGTCAGCTGGATACACATATACATACATACATATTCCCTTATTTAGGTGGCCATAAGGAGCAGATGAATAAAAGCATTTAAAAATCAAAGAGAAAAGAATACTACATAAATATTTACACACATATATACATGCAGACATAAAAATATATGTAATCAAACAAATATTTAAATGTCGGCATTATTACTATTGAAACCAAAAGACACATTTATGAGTAGAAAATTTTGTATGTTGTTTTTTTTTCCTATAATATTCAGTTGATATGATGAAGAAGAATCTCAGGTGTTAAAAATGAAAAATTAACCTAAATAAATAATAGTTTAGATTAGAGATGTGCGGTTGTCGTGAACATGTCGTGTCACGCGTGAGCGTGATTGATATTCAAAAAAATCACGCGTGAATGCATGAGCGTGATTTAATATTAAAATATCGTGGTGATAGTGCGTGATTACTATTTTACGACAGTTCACGAAATTTCACGAAAAAGTTAAGACAGAAAATTTTTTCGTTTTGAAAAAGAAGCTTACATTTTTCCTTAAATTATTTTACAATGCAATCTAATTCAACTCAATGTCTACCATGCCTGTTATGCACATTTACCTGGATCAATTTGTATGGAAGGCAAAAAATGTAAAAATAGTTTGAGTAATTTAAAACCAATATGCTACACATAGAGCAAAAGCAAAAATTAAATAATTAGTTATATCTACGAATATAGTTTTTTTTTTAAAACATAAATTAACTTTTTTATTTATGAATAAATTTTATATATTTATTTGAGCTCAAAAAAAGGGGTCAAAATAACTAAATATTAAATTTATGAATAAAAATTAACACCCTGAAGGTATAAATTTCACGATCAAAAATTATGGATTGCAAAGAGTAAATGACATATTAAAAGAGCAAACTATGATGTGCATATATGATGCAAATAAAGATTTTTCTTGCCATGCTATATGATCAACGGATGAATGATTCTTTGGACAAGTATTATACTGCAAAAGCAAATAGTTCGGTAAACAGTCGTATTGAAATTTAAATTGCATCATTCATAAAAGTAAAAATTAGTGCCATTTAATATCTCTGTCTCTTACAGTTTGGTAGTTACGCCCAATTTTTACTTTACTTTGTATAGGGACACCTGGTAGTTTTCGACTTGTTGTTGTTTTTAGTATTTGTTGTAGTAGATAATCTGTAAATACACACACTGTGCGGATTTCAGGTCTCTATCTTTTACGGTTCGAGAGTTATAGCTAATTTAACTTTTCGTTGTATGGGGGCACCTGGTAGTTTTCACTTTGTTGTTGTGTTTAGTATTTTCTGTTGTAGCGGCAAGGTACAACAACATCCTGTTTAAATGTCAGCTCTTTAGCTTTTACCGTTTCGGAGAATGGTGGTTGTGACGGACGGACGTAGAAGTCTCGGTGATAGGGTTCCGTTTCACTCTAATGACTACGGAACCCTAAAAATCGACATATATTTTATTTTTATTTTATTTAATAAATATATTAAACAATTATCATGTATGTATTACACAAGAATTTTGTATTTTTTTCAATACTGCAATAAAAAATAAACAAAAACTTTAATTTACTGATCTGGCATCTCTGTGAAGTAAATGCCCAAAATTTCATGACGTAAGCCCATGCGAACGCAAGCTGGCGACATAGAGGAATCCAAATTGATTCGAAATCGAGCGACTACATTTCGATCGTTTACATTTTCTTGCGGCATTGAGGAACAGGCAGTTAGAGTGTTATCGCCATAGCCTTATTTTACGCTTAGATTTGGTTTTAATACAAACCTGATGGATCGTGAGAATTTTTATCGTGATTAAAATATCTTCGTGCGTCAAAATGCGTGATTGATAAAATTTTGCTCGTGAGCGTGCGTGACGTGAAGCCCAAAAAGAAATAGTCGTGCCGGAAAGTGCGTGAAGAAAATTATTCTAATTGTGAGCTTGCGTGACGTGAAGCCAAAAAACACTCTCGCGCACATCTCTAGTTTAGATGATGCCGCCAAACAGCAATAAACAATTTTTACTGCAGATTTTAGTGTTATTAACACTTTAGTTGATCATAAAATTTAGCTGCATTTTTAGGTATGACGGCAAATGGTATTCAAATATAAAAACGGTTTTAGATTTTTAGAAAATAATTTACTGATATTGTTTTAATGCATTCCCTGTGCGCATAAAAAGGGCCAATGTCTGTTTCTCTTCTTTTTTTTTGTGCATTTCAAAGTACATATATTTTATTTTATATCTACAACTTACCCCCAGTTTGTTGTTGCTGCTGTTGTTGCTCCTGTAGTTGTAATTGATGTTTTACTCTCTGCTCCTTTTGCTTACGCTCCGCTTCAGACCAGGAGCAATGAACGGTGCCATCAGGATGTAAATTTAAATTTTTACTAGTGTCCGGAATTTCTAAATCATTAAAGACACGACGTTTGCCGGCAGCTGCCAGCCGACGATAAACCGATATTGACTGATAAATTACAGCCCAGGCTTGTTCTTGTGACAAAGGAGCCTTAAATGATTCCAAAATATTCTTGACACTGACACAGTCTTTTGGATTGCTGCACTCATAAATAGCTGTACAAGTAGCTGGTGGCTGTGCACCAACAACAGTTTCATTCAGTTGGGTATTTTTCAATGATAATTCTTCATTGGCACTGTCCGGTGAAGTGGACAAGAAACCTTCTTCTGCCTCAGAATTACGTTTATTACTTTTACCTGCACTTATACTCTTGTGTTTGGTTAAAGAGAATTTAGTTTGAGGCAAATTGTTTTGGTGGTGATTTTTGTGGTTGTGGCTATTGCTGGTGGAACAGTCATTTGAGATGACTTCCTGATAAGTTGAGTTTGGTGCTGGTGCATCACCTCCACCCTCATCAACAGCACGAAGTTGGTCGTCAAATTCATTGGATATTTTTTGTTTGGTAACCGATTTGTGATCACCACCGGATTCTTGAATTTCTGTTGTCATTTTGTTGCTCAAATTTTCAAGATCAAAGATAATTTAACCATGAAACTCTTCCCAAGGAAGGACACCAAACACACAAAAAAACACACACACAATTCACAGTTATTACATTCAAAGTTGTTTTTCATAGAGTTAAATTATAAAATGTTTTTTTAATAGTTATTACGCTTAATTTGCAAATTTATCACGGCGATTGTCAAAATTTTCAACAAATATTTAAGAAATGTACAAACTTTTAATTCACAATAAGTTTTAATCTATAAACAAAATACACAAACAATTGAGTTAAATTTTTATCGATTTGGTTTGGTTGTTGTTATTTATATAAGTATATTTTTATTTAATTATTTTAAAACACGCACATTTGATTGATTTTGTTGAGTTTTTGTTGTTCAGTTGGGTTTTTGTTTGTTGTTCTTTTAACTGTGCTTTTAACGTTATTACAAGTGTTGCCAGCTTATTAGGAATAAACGCCATTAGTTGCGAAGATGACAATGGGACAATTATAACAATTACATATATGATTTATTTATTGTTATTATTTTATTTAATCTACAGAAAAAATTCTGCAACTAAATATTTAGGACTATTAGCTACTACGGCCATCAGTTTCTGATTTTAAAATAAAAAACATGTTGTTTATATTATATGCTTAACATATAGATATTTATCATATAACAACTTATTTATTTCTTTATTTTATTTAATTATCCTTATTAAAAAATGAATTTAATTATTTATTTGCTAAAGGAGCCAATTGCAATGTATTATTTTAGGTCTAAAAATATATCTAGTTTTCTGTCTTTTTCAGCCATCTTTATGCTGCCGAAATTTTGTTGATGCTACTCAACTCGTCAGTAGACTCAAAACAACTTAAAGACATGTTTCAAACTTTACTATATATTATTCAATTCCCATGAACGCAATGAGGTTCACAAATGTTCAAACAAACCTTTACTACAGAAAATATTTTATCGTTTTGCAACGCATTTACGTTCCTTCCTTCCCATGAGGCCTATTTGTAGACATAAAATAATAAAATTCAATTGGCTCTTATAGCAAATAAATAATTAAATTCATTTTTGTATATTAAAAAAAAAAAACGTCTACTTTTTTATCGGGAATACCAACCTTAGTAAAAAATAGTATCTCGTTGTATGAAGGTTATGAACAAAATTATATGGGAGCACATAGAAAACTTATGCTTATAGTGCACCACCTATAGGCCCCCCTACCTCATGCATAGAAAAAGTAGTGAAGCAAAGAAATAGTATAGAAGGTAATAATTACAGCGAAACAGAAACCTGTCAGAATCTCAGTCAGAATCTCACAAATTTAGTAAATATAAACTATTTTTTATAAACAAGGCCCTTAATTGTTTTATATGTTCGTGTTTATAATATTGCAAAGCATATTAGCTAAATAAAAGAGTATCACAAAGTAAAAATCTGTTTGACTCGTTAACAAAATCACAAACTCTCGCACAATGTATAAGCACATGTCAGTAATAATACGTACATAAATAGAAATACATAGTACACAAACAATAGGCCTCCAAAGATTTTTATCAATAAAGTACATTATTTAGATAAGAAAAAAACATAAAAATTGTCACATAAAGCAATCGGATTCATAAAAGCCTTATGATTTGAAACTAAGAAGGAATTCTGTTTTTATATCCCTAAAGAAATATGTCGCTGTATTAAAATTGTTGTGACAATTATTATTTTTTTTGCACGGCTCACTCGTCCTGGTTGATTTATTTACCTCAACTAAGTGATTCGATGAGCATAGATCTTTTGTGAAGGCATGCATATGTCGTGTACAGTTAGTTACTGAAATCTATATGTATGCTGTCAATACTATCTATCCTAAGTAGATGCTTTTAGTCACTCATATTGTTCATATCGGAGTATTTTGTTAACATGGAAAGTAATACAACCGAAATCAACTCAGTAGTTCTTCAAAACTGTGTTATCGTTTATTGCTAACTATTTCATTAGCTGCACAGTTAATCAGCTGACTTTGCAACGTACGAACATGAAAGACGACCAAAACGAGATAGCAAATTACTTTTCATGCATAACTTCATGGCGAACATCGATGCTCGGGCATGTACGAAACATGAACATGTGCGGTCTTCATTGGCCATCATGTTCAAACCAAATTCATGGCTAATGGAGACACCCCACTAAAGTTTGTAGCAGTGGTGTCTTTTTGAAAATTTTCTGAAGTTGTACAAAAAAAAAATGCACGTTGTTTTTCTTGTTGCTGTTCTTATGGTAGGGAAGAAATTACCTTATTAGCTTTGTCATCCATATGTAAATTTGCTATTTAAAACTTTTGGTATGATAAAGCTTAAAAAATTACATTAGCGCATTTCACAGTGAAATTTTGTTTGATGATTCATTTATTGTCATCAAATGTACAGTCCATTTTCATGAGTGAAACTCAGTAAAGTGGGATGCAATTAAATAAAAAAAAATTTACATAAAGCAGATAAATCAAAGAAAAGGCCTCGATTTAAGATTACATAAGCATGGAACTATTTTAAGCGGGAAGCATTCATCAGTGAAATACGGTATGTTTTATTGTTTACTGTATTCGGTGGGGCATGCATTTTTTGCAAAAAACTTGAAAACTGTTAATAAATACTTCATAGTTTTGAAACCAAAATTCAAATTTCCACAAATATTGCACATAACGATTTCAGCAGCTAATAAATGGCACAAATAAAAAGTCAAGCCTGGCAAAGCGTTCATAAACTATTTTTTTTTTCTAAATGCAAAAAAATTTTTTTACTTAACTCTTGAAAGTTTTTCCATCGTACATCTACTTATGTACGTAAATGAAAGTACTTTATTTATTTCATAATAAGTATGTATATCAAACTTACAAAAGTATGCAATAAAATTGAAATTTTTTTTTAATTATTAGCAAGTGTTTTACAATTTAATAAATATGAGTAAAGGGCATTATAAAGTGCATTTGCAAATATAAACCTGTACACACTTTAATTAGTTAAATACTTAACAAGAAAATAAACTTTAAATAAAAAAAAATTAGGTACAAAAGTGTGCACTTTCATATGTGTCTTTAGAGCACTATTATAGAAATTTTTGAGTGCATAATTTCTTATAATTACATAACGAAAATTAAACTACTTTTGAAGACCATAATTGAATAAAAAAAAACTCTTAAGCTGGGGAACTTTTACTTTAATACTTTACAAAAAAGTCTTTCATTCTTTTCTTTAATATTTTTGTCAGTAGCAAAATTTTTTTTACTACTTTTAAGTAATATGCAATTTATTCTGCTATCAACTTTTTTGTTTTGGAGCAATATTATAAAATTCGACTAAAAGTAGTTTTTGTGTTTTTCATATTGGTTTTACATGTTTTGCAGCCAATAATGTGTTAAGAAATCTGAGTATTTTTTAATTTGAAATTTGATGTACTGCTGCTTGAAAACAGTATAATAATCAGTCATGGCCTGGCTTCGAAGCAATTTGAGTGCTGATGAGCAACGTTGTGTTGTGAAATGGCCATGGTAGGTGCCCCAGCCAGTAAGTCCTTAACTTTACTTTTCTTGTCTACTTTAGAAAAAAAAAATGATGATCACTCCAATTTTATTACAAAATAATCTTTCTAAATCCTGAGAAAGTGAAATCGAACTGAAGCCTGATAAAGTTATTAACAATCATTAATTATATAATATTTATTTGATCTTCTTAATTATTTGAAAAAACTATTTATTACAGCTTCAGATCGTTTTTTATATAAACAAATTTTTATTTACAATATTATTCAATATTTCGGTAACAATTTGTTATCATCTTCAGGATAATAATTGTAATTCATATATTCATATATATTGACCGATATTTCGCTCTTCTTCGAATTTATTTTATTATAATATGTCTTGAGTATTTTGAGCTAATAAAGGTCATTTATTATATATATATGTATATATTTTGATATTTCTGCTCATGTGTTTTGATTATAAATTGATTAATTTTTATTATTCGAATTTAAGGGCGGGTGCTGATTAGAAGTGAAGTGGCTTCGAAACAGGTAATTGTTCACCTAATTAAAGGTTTTTGGTGTTTTCTTTATCTTATTCAACTAATATCAATCACAAAAATAATATAGATCGATCTTGAGCCTGATAAATGCTTTTAATTATAATTATTGCCAAAAATGAACTTATTTATTTGCTTTAAGGTCCATTTATAGACCTAAATCAATTTCATTGTTGCCCCGAAAAATCCATTTGAAGGAGAGCGAAACATTACAAAAATATACTTTTAGCCAAAAAAAAGAAAAAAATAATTATATTATTAATTTTTAATGTTTTGCAGCATATGCATAAATATTTTCAAAGAAAACAATAGAAGTTATTTTGAAGGCGTATTAGCTGGGAAACATAACACTATTAGTCTGCTGATCAATTTTATTTTTGCCTCAAAAAAGTTTTTTTCAACTGTAAAGAACTAGAACCGAACTAAATCTCTAAGTAAATCTATAAATTGCTTACAGTGTAGGAATTATTTGGGCTAGGAATATCTACAAGCTGTAATATTTAATAACTTCTTCTATTTAAATATATTTTAGTATTTAAAAATTGCTATCGAAATGATTAAATAATTTTTTGTGATTAATAGTTATTATTAAAAAATTAACTTAATTAATTATTCGCTAATAGAGCCAATTGTATTATTTTACGTCTAAAAATATACCTCATTAATTAATAAGGTCCTAAAAATAAGTTGTTTAAATTATTAGTCATTTCACTAATTTTTAAAAAAATTTAGTAAAAAATTTAAGTACCTATAATTATTGCCAAAAATGAACTTATTTATTTGCTTTAAGGTCCATTTATAGAGCTAAATCAAACTTTAGATATTTGAATTTAACCGAGTTTTGTCCCCGATTAATTGTCGATTAAATAATCGAGTTTCAAAATAACCGATTAAATGTCGTGTTTTTCACACCATTTACTCGCATATTACATACTAATAAAAATATATGTATCTATTGTAATTACTGGCAACACTGTTAATTATTGACACTTGTTTTCGGTGAGAAAAACAAACAGAACAACATAAATAACGGTTCACATGCTCACGTGCTTGTTGTAAAATACTCTGTCGGTGCATATGGATGGATGTACGTATGTATGTATGTATGTTTGCTTACAAGTGGATATGAAACAAGAGTAACAAAACCAATAAAACGTGAAGAAGAAAACTATAGATAGGTAGGTAGGTACCTATACAAACAAAAACATGAGTGCAACAACAAATTTATTAATTAGACAACACTTTTGAGTATCATAAAACAATCAACACTCAATATTAGTTATTGGATGCAGCACAGTGGTGCGTTCACTATTGAGTGACAGTTTTTTAATTTTTATTGTTAATCCTACACAAAATTCAAAACACATACACACACGTACGTATTTAGGTAATGTAAGAAGTAGTTATTGCAGTAGTTTTTAAGCATTATTTTGCACTAAGAAACATAAACTGGTTTATAAATGTTGTATAGAACTTGTTTGCAGAACAATGTTTTTTTTTTTTTTTTTTTTTTGCTGATAGTTACATTTGAACTCACACAAACAATGAATTAAAACAGGAAAAGGTAGGTAGGTATGAGAATAAGAAAGAATTCTTAATTTTTTTCTTTCTTAGGTAGGTAGCTAGGTAGGTATTTTGTTTCCAAACAATTGCTTCACAGGATAGCAAATTAATTTATTGTGTTTTTGGCAACTGAAATTTAAAACACTTGCTTCCCATGCATGCAAATAAAATTCACAAGACACTTGTTTCAAGCATATGCATGCAGGCTTATTGCATGTTTTAATTCTTTTATTTTTTAAGGCATCTGTTAGTCATTCGGCTTAAAATCAATTTTTTTGTATATTATATAAGAAGGCTTTTTATAATATATTTTTTTATATTCTCCATATTGTTTTGGCAAACTTATTTTTTTTTTTGCACTTGGCCGGTAAAAATTCTGTTATGTTTTATATAATTTCCACAGAACACTTCAATTATTTCAGGCAATCATGTGCATATTTTCATAATATTTAAGTTATACATTTTTTTCTTTACATTTACACAGGTACATTAATTTTTAATTTATTTCATCAACCGTATCAGAATAAAATTATTTTTCCACTTCTTAAAAGTATAATAGGTAGTACCTATGTATAACTTTTCTTTGCAGGTATGTTTGTAAGTATTTCTAACACTTTACAAAAACAACATTTATCTGCTCATTCATAAATTGTGGCAGAAATCATAAGGTAATAACAAAAAAAAAAAGCAACACCGGAATACGTTTGTTTGGTGGCATGTGTTTAAATAATCTTTACAGACAACCGCTTTCAAATGTCTATTATTTACTTGCAAAACTCTGACTGAATTCAACAAAATTTGTGTTAAACATTCTTTGGCCAGCCATCGGAAACAATGTTTTTTGTTTTGTTCGTTAAGTGCATACGTGAAATAAACTTAACGAATCTCTCTTCGCTCTTTTTCCAACGCTCTCGTTATTTAACAGACATCTGTTCTGTTATCAGATGTAAACAATGTTAACTTTATAGTTACTTGCTGTTGCTTGTTGTTGTTGTTGCAGGCAAATAAGCCGGTTTCTGTGCGTGCAGCTGCTTTGAAGTGTAGAAATTAATTAAAGCTTATTAGAAATATTAAATAATAACGTAAAGAAAGTGTGTGGATTAGATTAGCAAGCGATTGATAATATCTAATTAGTTTTTAAAGAAATTAAACAATGAAAGTGTTTTTGGGAACAAATGCTGTTGAGTTTGTGAAAACATGGAGATGGTGCATTGTGGAAAATTTGCCAAACAGTGTTTACTGTTGCTGTTGTTGCGTTCCTGTAAAAGCAGGTTGAGGGAAACGGATGTCGGTAAGGCAGTGCACATATAATTTACAAACATTTTAATTTGAAGAGTGCTACAACCATGATACATACAACTATGTAATAAGGTGGCCTCATCAGCTAAACCGTTAATCATGTGACTACTTTAGGTTGTCAAGAGAATGCAGAATGAAAGGAAACACCAAATCAATGTAAGCTCTGCTATCTCCCTTCTATAAATGTTGAAGCGGCGGATTTTTGACAGCTACAAAAACAAAATGCATGTTATTTTTAGTGAAGTTCTTCTTACTGTAGTGAAAAGGTTACCTTATTAGTTGTATCATGATATCGCAGCAACGGAATGATTAATTGTAAATTTTGTTTCCGCATAAAAAATGCTTTTCGCAGTCGCGGAACGGAATCAATAATCTGACCCACTATAAATTCTACTCTTGAATTGTACTAGCATTTTTTTAGGAATACAGTCGAACTTCCATAACTCGAACCACCATTATCCCAAAAAAAAAACTTAGACTTACGGAGACTTCGAGTTACAGAATTTTTTATCAAAATAGAATAAAAGGTTTTTGTATCATGTATTTTTATTTAAAATAGCCTCTAGTGGAAAACTACATACTTAAGAATATAAAATAAATTAAGTCAAGTACGAGGCTGGCTCGTACTCTGAGGGTTCCGTACGTATGTATGTGTAATGTATGTATGGAATGGCGTATGTGAATACACATGTATATTTTATAAATTTCATCTCTCTGTTTTTAAAGCTACTTTATGTTGTACGGGGACACCTAGTAATTTTCCACTTGTTGTTGTTGTTGTAATTTGTTGTTATAAGGCATCTGGGAATACATACACTGTGCGAATTTCGACACTCCATCTCTTACGGTTCGAGAGTTATAGCTATTACTCTACGTTAAAAAGGGACACCTGGTAATTTTACAGTTGTTGTTGTTTTTAGCAAGTGTTGTTGTGGAGCATATGTGAATACACATATTGTGCAAATTTCATCCCTCTGTCGCTCACAGTTCGAGAGTAACGGCTAATTGTTACTTTACGTTGTATAGGGACACCTGGTAGTTTTCGACTTGTTGTTGTTTTTAGCATTTGTTATTGTAAGCCATATGCGAGTAAATATATTGAGCACATTTCATCTCTTTATCTCTTACATTTTGAAAGTTACGGCTAGTGTTTTTCTACGTTGCATAGGGACCCCTGGTAGTTTTCGACATGTTGTTGTTGTTTTTAGCATTTGTTGTTGACAAGCATCTATAAATACATACACTATGCAAATTTCAGGTTTTTATCTTTTACGGTTCAAGAGTTATAGCTAATTGTAACTTTTGGTTGTATGGGGACACCTGGTAGTTTTCGGATTGTTGTTGCTTTTAGTATATGTTGTTGTGGAACATCTATAAATACATACACTATGCAAATTTCAGCTCTCTATCTTTTACAGTTCGAGAGTTATACCTAATTGTACCTTTTCGTTGTATGGGGACACCTGGTAGTTTTCGACTTGTTGTTGGTTTTAGTATTTGTTGTTGTAGAATATCTATAAATACATACACTATGCAAATTTCAGCTCTCTATCTTTTACCGTTCGAGAGTTATGGCTAATTGTAACTTTTCATTGTAAGGGGACACCTGGTAGTTTTCGATTTGTTGTTGGTTTTAGTATTTGTTGTTGTAGCGGCAAGGTACAACAACATTCTGTGAAAATTTCAGCTCTCTAGCTCTTACCGTTTCGGAGAATGGACGCTGTGACGGACGGACGTACTTGTCTCCGTAATAGGGTTCCGTTTCACTCTGATGAGTACGGAACCCTAAAAACAAGCATATGTGTTTAAAAACTTACAGTTAAGTAAAATATTCTGAAATAAGTGACTGAGCAAAAATAGCAGGTAAAGTATACAAACCAGCTCAAGCAACCAAAGACAGTAAAACAAACAAAACAAAACTAAAACAAAAAACCAATTTAACAAGCAAAATTCTTCGAGTTATAGAGTTCATGTGTATGTTTTTTGTTCAAGTTATGGAGAACTTCGACTTATGGCAGTTCGAGTTACGGAAGGAAAATTGTATGTGATTTGTTCTTTTAACGCTACTGCCAACAAAATTAGTTCCAATTAGAGAAGTTCGACTGTATACAGGGTCTGCCATCTAACTTTTTTGTTCAACTAGTATTTATTTCCTGAATGGTAACACTTAGCTCATGTCTGATGTGACAGATAATTAGTTTTATCCTTCCGCTGAACGCATGTGATTGTGTATACGCTTCGCTAAGTGGGCCTGCGATCAACTTACAGAAGATGTCAATTTTGGCAAAAAAAAAAAAAATTATCTTTTCAGATGAAGCTCATTTTGATATTGGCGGGTATGTAAACAAGCAAAATTGTCGCATTTGGGGCACAGAAAACCCGCAAGCATACATTGAAAAGCCGACGCATCCAAAACGAGTTACTGTTTGGTGCGGATTTTGGTTTAGAGGCATAATTGGGCCATTTTTCTTCGAAAATTAGCAAGGAGTGGCCGCTGTCAATGGCCCGATAACCATGTTGAACGAATTTTTGTTCACAAAAATTGAAGAAGAGGATATTGGCATACTGCGCTGAGTACCACACAACCGAAGCTACTGTCGTCGTTTTTAAAAAAAAAAAAGTTATTTGGCGGACCCTTTATTTACTTGTAATGAAACGTTAAAACATGTACATATGTATGTATGTAAGTTACAAAAGCAGAGCATGTACCTGTCCAGATAGTTGTAGATAAGAAAAACTTCTTATCTATTTCTTTTTCTTTTATGGAATCATGTACAAACATGCATGTGTTTATGATAACCCATATTTTATGGGCCCTTATATACCCAGCATTCGCCTCTGTTATAGAATTAAGAATAAAATGAAAGTAACAACTCATAAATCAGCATTTTGATAACCACAGAATGTTGCTGTGTATGTACATACATACATATGTATGTATGTACTTAAGGCCATATTCATAATAATTATTGTAAGTTTATTAAGCTCTTATTTGAAGTATTTCTACGGAATACTTGTCAAATAAACGTGTAATAAACTTTGTATAGTTTTTATGAATATGGGTGTTAGTAATTTGTAAAGTTTTTGTCTTAAGCTCTAAACACATACACGACAGCAGACAGCAAGCAGCAATATGTCAAAAATAAAATGCATGTGTTTAAATGAAAACGATTATTTTGACGGCAGCAGGGCATCACGACTGCACAACAGCATTTGCTGCTGCTGCCAACTTAGGCTATTTTCTATTTTGACGGGCAGCAAATAAGCAAATATAGTGTTGCCATTATATATATAAATTGGACAAATTAGAACAAAAACTTTTTTTTAATATTAAACACAAAAGAACATGGCAAAAATACAATAAATAAATAAATGAATGTGTTTTTATAGCTTTTTCGTGATATTATTACATTTTTCATCAATATTTTCAATTTTATTCATTATGAAATAAGAAATACGGCATCCCTGAAATTAGCATTGCTAAAATACACAGCTGTTCATTTTCAATATCAAAACAATTTTTTTCGTTTGAGCTAATTTTTTGTGATATTTTATTTAATTTTCATCCTGGTGGCTTTGAAAAAGTGTTCTTCATCTTTTTCCTTGACCTGTTGTACACATGTTTTGTAAATGCCCTCCTCATCACGGGTTATATTTACTGGGCGAACCCACCATCTTCGGTTTCTTGTACTATTCGTCTTATGGGCTTTATACACTTCAGCTGTAGTCTGAGCTATTTTAACAATTGTTGTGATAAAATTCGCTAAAATTTTCTTCGCTCATTTTTTATATTTTTCAACTTTGAATTTGTAATATTTATAAAATTTCGAAATTGATTTACACACCAGCTGATTATTATGTTGTTGCTGTCTTCAAAATAATTATGAAGCCGACTTCAGAGCAGTATTTGAAGTTGGCTGCACATGAAGTTGGCAGCATTTGCAGTCTGCTGTCGTCTATGTGTTTAGAGCTTTAAGCTTCACGCTTTGAAAAGTTATTTCTTCAAATTTTCCATTTGTAAAACACAAAAGAGACAGAAATAACCACAGCACACACACAAAATTGATTACCAAAATAAATAAATAAATGAATAAGCAAAAAACAAAAACAAAGATGCACAAAAGTTCAAATGCATTACTGTAAAAGGTGAAGAAAAAGATCATGATCATGTAAAAAAAAAAAACGAAGAAAAAACATGACTTCTTTTGGGTCTCTCAAAGCCACAAATTGAATGAGCACATCTCTCAGCATATTTTGAATATTTAATCACAACTCATTAACAGATAAATTGCCATTTATGTTGCTGGATGGAGTCTGTCAGACTCTCAGAGAAGACAAAAAACAAACACTTCTTAAATCCACCAACAAACAAACAAACAAACAACCAACAAACAAATTGTAACGTCAATTTCCCCGTTTAGCAGCAAAAGCTGAAAGAAAACAAAAATCTCATTTTTCAGGCTGTGTTGGCATTTTCCATAAAAAGCCCTCTAGACGTTAAAATAAAAAGGTTTTCATTAGTATTTTTGTTTTTCATTTGTTATGGGTATGTATGTATTAGGATTATTTGGAAATCGTATTTATCTTGGTTTCTTTTTATACATTTTAACCAAAAAAAGTTTGTTTATATGAAATGCATGTGAAAAGTGAAACTGCTAAGAAAAAACAAAAACCTCCATGCATTTTTTTTGTGAAGAAAAACAACAACAAAACACACCGAACCAACAAAAATTATTTAAATCTTGGCTTAAACTGCTCATACCAATTTAAACAAGATGTTTCGGGACAACAACAAACAGATGCCATTAAAACAAACCAAAAACCAAAAACCATCGCCAGCACCAGCGCCAGCCACCTCGTGGCAAATGAAATTAAAAGTTTTATTCGGCTTCTTCTTTTAGCCAACCCAGCAACACATTTTATTATGTTTAAAACTTACTTGGAAGTTCCAAATTTTCACGGAACCAGTTACTTGCAGCAGCTCTTGTGTTTATACAACAAAAGTGATAAAAAGGGAGGAGAGAATGCAATCTGGTACACACTTGCCAGAGCTTGGCAATTCGTTTCGATTTCTTCTTCGCTCTTGGAAATTCGTTTTGCGTTGAAAAATGCTACATTTGCTGTGAGACTTGCTCTATGCGAATTTGCAAGCAAGTTCAAAAGAATTTGATTAATATTGTTTTTAATGAAATGAAATATGAGCAAATGCAGGTTACGAAAAAATAACACACTACTTTACTTTTGGCTGGATGAAGAGTGTTTTTGCACTAGTGAAATGCATGTGTTACAGGGCGAATAAATGACAGGTGGCCGCCATTCACTACGCTTCAACATTTTCGCGCGAGTTGTTGTAACCTTTGTTGTCGTATCCTATGAGTTTTGACAGCTCAGCAGCAAGAGAACAGGGAAATGGGATGCCCCCACCATGCATGCGATATTTGCAAGGCCAATCTATTACAGGTGCCCGCATCCCAATTCGCTTCAACATTTTTCCACGATTTTATCTTCTGAGTTGTCAAAGCTGATAGGAAACGACAATAAAATATATGATAGCTCGAGAGAAATTGCGACCACCTGTAGCTGGTTCGCTTTGGTTAGTTTGTATTTTTAGTCCAAGTCGAATTCATTACGAGGTGGGTGCACTAGAATTCGGCGCACAGCTCGCACAAACCAACTTGCATTTTGTTAGAGTAAAATCATTTCAGTTGTCAAAGTCTGAATAGTTGCTAAATACTTTAAAAGTTATATTTGTGCCTTAAACACTATGAAAACAAACAAAAATTTGTCACAAAACTTTTTTACCACCAAACATATTTAGAATAAAAGCGCGTTAACTGTTTTGTGAATAAAGAGAATAGAAATTTGACATCAGACGGCCTTTTGATGCAAGAAGCAAGGCGAATCCATTACAGGTGCCCGCATCCCAACTCGCTTCAACATTTTTCCACGATTTTATCTTCTGAGTTGTGAAAACTGATAGCAAACGACAACAAAACTTATGACATATCGAGAGAAAATGTTGAAGCGAATTGAATTGCGAGCACCTGAGGCCGGATTCCGGCATTCGTGAGCGAAAGAATTCATGATCGAATGATGTGTGTTTGTTGCTTCTTTTGTTTTTGCCTTACATTATTTTCACTATCGAGTTTATTCAATCACGAATGCCGGAATTCGGCCCCTGTACTTGATTTGCCCTGGCAAGAAGCAAAATTTAATCACCTGTGCTACCAAGTTCACCTTGTACGAATTCGCCTTGTTCTAGTCCATCCACCTGATACAAAAACGCCTTGGACTGCAATAAAGGTCAATGAATTCGGGTTAACAATTGACCTCACCTTGTGCCAAGGCGAATCAAGTACTGGTGGTCGCAATTCAATTCGCTTCAACATTTTCTCTCGAGACGTCATAAGTTTTGTTGTCGTTTGCTATCAGCTTTGACAGCTCAGAAGATAAAATCGTGGAAAAATGTAGAAGCGAATTGGGAAGCGGGCACCTGTACTGGATTCGCCTTGCCTTGTGCGCTTTGACTTGACATTGTCAATAGTTGTAATAAAAATATCAATTATTGTGGTGAAGATACGATTCAGCTTGATTCCAGCCCTTAAGAAAAATTTTGCAGAAAAACTAAAGGAGGCAATTTTTAAACGTTTGCTTGGCTCCTAATTGCTGTGATGTTTAGTGCTGCCGCATTGCACGAAAATTTTCGCCTTTTCGCTGTTGCCGTTGCGGTCAGCGAGCCCCAATCATTTTAAATATTTGCGTGTTGCCGACAACAATTCAACGTTCAATCAACTGAATACCAACATGAGTGCACAACAATTCACATATTCTTTTCATTTGTAAATGATTTAAATAACAAAACATTAAATTATTGTTAAAAACTTTTTTTTTTTTTGTTTTGCCGCTCCCGCTGTGCTTGTTGCCGTTATTTTTGTTATAGTTGTTGTTGTTGTTGGTGTTGTTGTTGCATTAACAAGTCATGAGCATCAATAAAACATCATGATTTCCTACGAGCAAATATTTGACTAAAATCAAAATGCAATGCTTTGGCACAATTGCCAAGTATTTAGGATCGTTTAGAGAGATAAACAACTGTGTTTATGTAGTTATTAGTTTTTTCGAAATAATTTTTAAGGCGATTAAAAAACACTTTCCCAGGGAAGTTTCCAAAGGAAACTGCTAAATTGTTGGCATAATATACGTATGTATGTATCGCTATTAGGGTGGGTTGATTTGTAAAGACAACAATTTGTCGATATTGTGCCATCAATTTTTCGATGGCTTTTGGCCTCAGGAAAAAAGTTTCTCTACGATATTACGAAAAAAAAAAAAATCAGTTTTCAGGCGCCCAAATTTAAATTTGTTGTGTTTGTTGTATGATAATACTCCTAAAGAGGCTTGTTACGGTGGCGTTGTGCTTGTAAAAAGTCACTAACATTGTTTTTTGATAACTCTGTTTCTCCTCATGCCAAGAGCTATCGAAAAATCTATAGAACAATATCGATTGCTAACCCCTCATTTACACATGCAAGTAACTTGTTGCAAGTTGTGTGTACATATTAACAACCAATACATTGACAGAGATAATAAAAGCTGTTGCCACTTGCTTGATCATTTTCATTTCTCTTTCTCTCTTTCTATGCTATTGTGCTAAAATGTATTCTAAGAGCTCTACTCAATTTACGATCCAATTTTGTATTGATAGGAAAATTTATAAATTGACTTCTTGTGCGGTTAATTGAGCTCATTTAAGATGTAAACTGTGTAATTAAGAAGCAAGTCGGAACTGCGCCTTAACAGCTCTAAGTGAACTTACTCCCAGTGCAATTTTAAGGCATTCATTATTTTTGTAATTCTTTTTGGTTACCTTTTAGCTTATAAATAAAATATATACTTATACATACATATATACATACATGCATGAATACATACTTAAATACATAATCACATGTTTCTGTTAAATATTATTAAAATTTGTACAGATTGTTATTTTAACTTCCATTAAAATATTCACTTCTAAGCTAAACGTACGTTTGCACGAGAGAGAATAAGTTTCTTATTCAGCGATCCATGACCATTTTTTCCTGTTTGTTTAAATTCTTCTTCTTCTTCTTCGTTGTTTCTAAACAAAAAGCATACAAAATTGTTTATAAAACATAAAAAACAAATAAAATGTAAGTAAATTTACACACATTTTTTTGTTTCAAATAAAAAAAAGTGGTTGATTTGCAAGATATCATTACTCTTATTTGTGTTAGAATATTTAGCTAAACTGCTTGTGAGAATGTACACTGGTAGAAAAATTTTGTTTGAAACAAAGTTGTTTTCTGAAGGCAGTAGTGAAGTGAAGTGAAGCTAATGAAATTTATAAAGTTTTTTTTTTTTTTTTTTAAATAAGAAATGTTACACTTATGCTGTACATTAAATGGTACATTGTAAACATAGTTTTATTTCTATTGTGTTTATTAAAAGCGTACTGTCACACAAGGCGAATCCATTACAGGTGCCCGCATACCAATTCGCTGCAACATTTTTCCACGATTTTATCTTCTGAGTTGTCAGAGCCAAAGCGATTCAAGTATAGGTGGTCGCAATTCAATTCGCTTCAACATTTTCTCTCGAGACGTCACAAGTTTTGTTGTCGTTTTGTATCGGCTTTGACAACTCAGAAGATAAAATCGTGGAAAAATGCTGAAGCGAATTAGTATGCGGGCACCTGTAATGGATTCGCCTTGGTCAAAGCTGATAGCAAACGACAACAAAAACTTATGACCTCTCGAGAGAATTGAATTGCCACCACCAAGGGCGGGCGGTAGCAGTCGGTAAAATATGCCATAAAATTTCGCCAAATGGTTTGTAATAATATTTTAACAGAAATGTATAAAATCTCTATTTGCGTCAAGGAACGATATAAAATTCAATGATTAAAGCCTGCTTCACAATCGTACATGTGAACTCTAAAAGTCAATTCGCCCCGAGCCGGTACTCTACGTCACCGTGTTGGTGGTTTAACTTGCAACAATGTAAATAAGATGCGAAATTTAGTTGCAGGTCACCGAATAGCCGCCCACAAGGTAGCCGAAACTAACCATGCAGTCTTTTAACCGAACATGAGAACAAAATTGAATAAACTGCAAGCGTTGCTCGTTTGCAAGCCGATTCATGGTATAGCCAAGTTAGCTCGATACCAGGTAGCCTTATAAGCCCAGCTGACTACTGATTTTCGCCTGAAGAACTGTCAAAATACACAATACCAACGCTAACAACTGATTTAGCTCTTGGAAATCAGCACTATTTAATTTTACCGAGGATGATTTATTTAATATTGCATATGATCGTAAAGAGCATTCACATGTCAATATGACAATATGTTAATATGAAATATTGACATATTAACATGTATGTTAGTATGTAAATAAATTAATATGATAATATGTCAAGATGTCAATATGACATATTCACATATGTACGTCAATATGGTAAGTATGCTGTCGTCTAACTTGGGGGTTACACGATCAAGTTTTGCCTTTCAAGTTTTAATACATTCACACTTTTTTGAAAATTGATGCAAACTTGATGACAATTTTTGCTTTCCATAGAGAATATCAAGTCACAATCAACAAAACAGCTGACAACAATTTTTTTTTTTCGTTCTGTCTGCAAATATTTTTTTGTTTTGTTTGAAAGTTGCAATTAAAAGTGATAAAAATTAAACAGATTCAAGCTTAAAAATAGAAATAAAAATGTTTACGTGCAAACCAACAAATTTTTTACTTTTATTTTTACATCGATTTCCATTAAATTTATTAATTTTAAAAAGAGATATTTGTACATTATGATTATATTTAAATAGTTTAAAAAAAATATTGATTTAGAATCTGAATTAGTTTCTGGGTTTAATGTAGAATATAGAAGAGAAGGTTTTTTATTAGAAGGTATTTTTTTTAGTAGAATATGCAAGAAGCTATTTTCAATTTTCTTCTTGACGGCATCTTGAAAAGGAATTGTTATGAAATTGCGTGCAGCCTACGTCACAGCTGTCCAACTTTATTGAATTTTGACAAGCAGTATGTGAAAAAAACTTGATAGCAAAACTTGGTCGTGTAACTGCAGTGTAAATGCCATATTCATAATAATTATTGTAAGTTTATTAAGCTCTTATTTGACGTATTTCTACGGAATATTTGTCAAATAAACGTGTAATAAACCTTCAATAGTTTTTATGAATATGGGTGTAAAGGTGGGATCATACGATTGCCGCAATGCACCAATTTTTGGAACATTTTGTGTGCCAATCGTGTGATAGCACAATTTATTGGCTCATGCGGCAACCAAAACGAATGTTGTTCCTGTTTGTCCCAATCAAATGCAACCCTGATGCGACAACCGTGTGAACACTTGACATACAACTAATCACCAATAAAAATTCTAAAAATGCACCAATATTTATTGTGTTCTCATGCGGCAACCAAAGAAGACAATGCCCGCCAATAATATACATACATACATATGTATACATTTATTTAGTTTCAAAATTGTTTAAACGCGTCTTCCAAACATGATTTCTGCTTTTCAATCAGTAAAATTCAATTGTTGTTACTATTCATTTTTTGCTTTTTCAGGCCGCACAACATTATAATAATAGCCGAAGCCATTTTCTTTCTTTTTAATGAACAAACCATATTTTTACACCTGTATTCGTAAAAAATAAAACATTGTTGAAACACATTTTTCATATAAAATTTTTTCTAAAATATATTTGAGCAACGTTTTATTTTTTATGAATACTGGCGTTAACATTTAGTTAATTTTTTTTTTTGGGAAAAGTTTTTTTTTGGGAAAAAAGTTTATCATCAGCTACAACAGCTGTTTCTCAGAGTTGCCGTATAATATAACAATCGTGTGACTATAATGCGGCAATTATTGGTACTAAATTGTTTTGCGACAATTTGCGACAATAAAATTTCAGTAAAATGTAACAATCATGTGATTGCAGAGAATTTGATTGGCAGAATTTTTTTATTGTGCTCCAATTCAGCCCAATAAAAATTGTGTAAAATTGGTGCATTTCGGTAATCGTGTGATCCCACCTTAAGTGTTTAGAGCAACATAAATCAAAATTCATATCAGTCAGAACTTAAAGATTTCCACCAACAAAATAAATACATGAAGTGTTTGTTGTAGTTATGCGGCTACCAGGTATCGAGGTATGTATGCACCTTGTTCATAGCCCTTCAACTTTGCGGTGCGCAACAATTCTATTTAGAAACTTCCATTTGACAAGAGAAAGTTGTAATTTTATTTCAATCATCCATGTTATTGAGTAAAGGTGAAGTTACATGGCCCGCTTTAGACGCGTCCACGCTTTTCATGCTTTTTATACGTTTTATGCGTTCTATGCGTTTCATCATACTACAAGTTACATACAACGCTTCATACGCGCCATATTTTGTTGTTTTGATCAGCTGTTGTGCAAATATTTTTAGCATACAAAACAGATAATAACAAAATGGAAAGTGAAATTGAAATTTTAAAAGAATTACTGGACTTTATAGAGTTCATAAACATTGTAATTTGTGCGATAAGAGCTTACGAAAAGCTCCAAAATTGTACATATGCATGTATATACATACCCGGTAAATTAAGCTTACTTATTACTTATTGCACTCCATGCAGCTGCTCTTTTATTTTTGTTCCGATAGAGCAGCAAGGTTTTATTATATAAAAGCTAGTGATTTTTAACGGCATTTATTAGCTTCTATTCCATATCGCTTGTTTTAATAAATTGAAAATATTTGTAAACATAACAGTGATGATACTCAGTACGCAAACGCAATCGATAAATCGAATCCAAATTTCGTTAATGAAAAAAATGTTGTAAAAACAATTACAATTTTTTTATTCGTGAAAATGTTTGTAAAATCTGTAACAAAACTTTTCTTTTTTATTAAAAATGTTTTTTTTTGCAAAAGATTTTATAAATTATTTTACGATATAAAAAGTATTTATCGATAACGTTGAGAGTAGGCACATCATTGGTTATTATAAACAGCTGACATTTTCTCATGACGCTTGTGACGCATATAAAAGTAGAAAGTAGGTCTACTTTATGCGTTCTACGCGTCTTCGCGTTCTATGCTTTGTGCTCTGTAACTTGTCACATACAAATGCACTAATCCTACTTTTTTGACAACCGCGTGAAAAGCGTCGACGCGTAGAAAGCGTACTGTGTAACTTCAGCTTAAAGCTTTCAGCAAAGCAAAGGCCGACTCAGTCGAAAGTGATCTTTAAAAAGTACAATAAAGATGAGAGCAAATTTCAGTGAAAGTTAAAATACTTTTTGATTTTCATTAAACAAATAATTTGTTGCCATTCATCGTGATTCGCCCAGAATTTTCAAATGGAAACTCAAAATTACAACAGTGGCTGCAGTATTTTTGTTTTCTGATCAGATTTTTTTTTTTTAATGTATTAAGAATGATACAGATTTTTTTCAGTTTCATTGCGGTGGCTTTTTATTTTAAGTTGTTTTTGTTGGATTCGTATTGCATTAACAATTTTAATGACTTTAAAGTTTTATACGGAGTCGATCGCTAACCTCTTTTTATACTTATTAAAGCGAATTGGATTTTGTACCAGAATGTGCCAGTAGTGCATTTTCGTTCCGTTTTTTTGTTTTTTTTGTTTTAAATTGTGAGTTTGTTTAGTTGCTGCTGCTGCTGTATGCAGCAAGAGTATGGGCGTAGAACGGAAATGCTGCACTGTATTTAACATTGTCACAACGTTTTTTATTTTTATTTTTGGGTACATATAATTTACAACTTTTTTTTTTTGCCAGTTGTTTGTCTGAGAGCTGAAACAAATACAAAGTTCATACCTTCGTATGAATGAGTGTTGGAACATCAAATATAAATTATCACTTTGTTTTTAACGTTGTGCCTGTTTAGTCAAATCCATAAGACAACGTGTGACTGTCAGACCCTTTTTATGCTGGATATTTTGAGTATTCTCTTATGCTTTCCATGTCTTTTCTTTTTCTTAGTTTTTCAATTATATAAATGTATATTGATGGAAAATTACATAAGAAATGGACATAATAGTTACTCCTTGGTATAAATATTAATTATATAAAGCCCATTGTTTTCTCTGAAACACACAGTGCTACACAGGATGGCCAAAAATTAACGAAGATGTTTGAATTGCTTATAACTTTCTTAATTATCAAATTTTTCTTTCAATACCGTATATAAATGGGAAATATTTTTGGTTTAGCTATGAAAAATAATATCTATGAATAATAATATATGATATAATAATAGCTATGAAAAATAATATCTGGTGGCCATTTTCTGCTTCGCATATTTGTGCTCTTTCCAACACATTTACCGTAACCTTTCGCAAAAACTGCGGGTGTTATCCCACCAAACCTCAACATTTGCGGATAATATCGTTTTCGACGTTATGCGAACATTTTGCGGACAAAACTATCATAAATGGCTATCGTAAACGAAAGTAAAACGAGCTAATAGAGCTCACTCGTCGCTCAGTTTGTGGCAGCAAAACACTCGTAAGCGATGGCTCGGAAACGATACTTTTGCGGACCTCTTGCGATATTAAAGACGGAGATTTAGCTGACTAGCAAATGATCCATTTTTAATATCGTGAAAGGTTCACTCAAGATACCAAGAGTGGGCATTAGTTGTTCGTTACAGATATCATAAATGATCCGTTTCGAATATCGAAAACAAATCTTTAGCAATAGTAAAAATAATGTTTATAAATATATGTATTTCATTTCCATTTCATTTCAAGTAATTACAACGACTCACTTTGGTTAATTATAAATTTATTGAAAAAAATAAATCAAAATTGCTTATTTCAATATAAAAAGGAATAAATTAAGGGCCTCATTCAAAAAGATTAACTGCTGGTTTTTGTAAAATTTTTAAAAATTTTCATTGGTGTATTTATATTTGAAGCAAAAACAAATTGGTGACGACTATCGATAGTTGTACAGCTCTAATTCAAACTACGACTAATCATTCTTGCTTTAAAAATATTTCATCTTCCGCTATTCCTGTATACATTTTTTTTTTTTCAAAATAAAGCAAAATAGCTACATACAAAAAAATTTTGCCGTTTTTTGTCCGTTTATAGTACGAAAACGATATTATTTATGAATAATTAATGGAAGAAGAGAAACTAATGTTCTTTATTTGTCACTCTCACAATTTCTTCCGCATTTTATTCGTTTTTGATACTACAAACGATTGTTATTAGCGAGCGTTCGCTTAAAATGGATCTCAGGTTTGGTGGGATGTTATTTATTTCGTCGCGTATATGGCTTTTTAACTGCTGGATGGTTCTTGAATTATTAATGTAGACTTTTCCTTTCAAATAACCCCCAAGAAAACAGTCTGCAGCGTTTAAATTCGGTGAACGCAGTGGCGAATTTTTTTTTTTTTTTGAAAACAAACACGAACAGAGACAGAGAGATGCAATTTATACATTATATGCATGATACAACTAATAAGGTAACCTTTTTGCTACAATAAGAACAACTTCAATAAAAATAACATGCATTTTGTTTTTGTACAACTTATGCAAACTGTCAAAAAGACGCCACTTCTACATTCACAGAAGGGCGATGCACTGAGCTTACGCGGATTTGCTATCTCGTTTTGGCTGCCTTTCCTCTCTGCATTCTCTTGACAACCTAAAGTAGTCAGATGATTAACGGTTTAGCAGACGAGGCTACCTTGTTAGTTGTGTATTCACATATGTCATTCCATACCCTGCCGGCAACTCAGTTAACTAGTAATGAATTATAAGCTAACTTTTTTACAGTTGGTGGTGGTTGACACTTAGATTATTTTCAATGCAGATGACTGACTATTTTAACATTACGATGTCCTAGGAGGTAGTCAATTGTCCGACGTTGCATTACTTTTCAACTAACTTAAAGTTAGCTACTTAAAAGTCAGTACCCAAAGAAAAAAATGTACAAATCAAGGCTGATTTTTCAGTGGTAATATTTTATTTTATTAAATAAAATTTCATCCTACTTTCTTTTGTTATTTTGTTAGCCTCTGGTGGGAATCGAACCACTAAGCCTCAAGACTGGTGAGCAGCCAACATACATACCCACTCAGCTATCGCAACATTTAAAACGAATGCGACAATAGGCAATTTAATTAAAGAGCTATTTACCGTATATGTGTGTATGTTATTATTTGAATTTTGGGTTAACTCTGCACTACGTTTCAGCTAGCTTATAGCCAGTACACAAAAAGTGAATTACAAATCGATTGTATTGTAGCTAATTTGAAGCTAGTCCATAAAAGTTAACGTAAAGTTAATTATTTTAGTAGTCGACTAATCAATGTCCGACAGGGATGAACTATAAGGCGATTTTATTTGTAGTCGACTACCAATTTGCTGGCAGGATACGTACATTACACATACATACATACGTACGGAACCCTAAGTGTGTGAGGCAGATTCGTACTTGACTGAATTTATTGCTTTTCATAGATGCTTGTTGTTCTATTTATGTGAATGAATATGCATATTTAGTTATTCGTATGCTTGTGGTTGAACAAAATAAAGGTCAGCAAGAATTTAGTGGTCACGTTTTTTTTCTAAATGGAGAAATATTTGCTCAGGTGTACCTAAAACTACAAAGTAGCACTCGAGGCCTCTATAGCCTCATGCTCTTGTTCAAATTTGGAAGAATTTTGGAAAAAAAATGTTGAACGTGGTATCAGAAACGTCCAATCCCCCCCTACAAAAAAAAAACACTGCTTAATGTAAATATTTCTTTGAGCCCTCAATGAAGAGAGCTAAAAGCTCTATGCCACAAACTGAATGGCAAAAGAGCTCTAATTTAAAATAACTTATCAAAGCATATTAAAGCAATATCTTTTCTTTAAGAAAATCAAACATATGGTTTTTTGTAGCACAGTGTCACGTGATGCCTTAAAGACAAATTGAAACTGACATTTGCCTATTTCATAATCAAATCAAATGTAAAGAAACTCTGGTTGTTTTTTCAACATCAACTTTTTATTGGTAACAAATAATCGAGAAATAAACGTGATCCAATTTGCCGGACAATGAATGGAAGTCAAGCAATAATAAAACCAGGACTGAAAATATAAGTACTACATACATATGTATGTATATTGAAAATTAATCTGGGCTTATGCTGATCATCATCATGATGATCGCATTCGCATTTGTTTATAATGATGTTAATTTTGTTTCTTATTTGCAGTGTGTTTTTGTTTTTATTGTCAGTTAAGTCGTGGCAATTTAAATTCACTTCTGTGTATTTCCAGTAGCCGGCCATTCTGTGGGCCAGCCAGCCTTTCTGTCAGTCAGTCGCGTTCATAATTGCCATTATTTTCCATTTATGGCCTAAAGGGCATAACAGTGGCCTACACGTTTACAGTCACATTTCCTCAATATAATTGATTTATTTCTTCTCTCCCTTTTTTTTTTTTATAATTATGCGAATTGTAAAAGGGCTTTATTTATTAAATTACGATTTTGTTTTTAGCATTTGATTTGAAATCTTAAATTAGATTGCCATAAATAAAATGAAATGAAATTTCATTAGCAGCCATTAAAGGCTTAAAGAAATGCAAATTATTTATAATTTAAATCAAAATTAAATTGGTTATTAGGCAATCTTTTGTTTACATGTTGCGTAACATTTTTTTTATTCTCCGCTTTTCAGTGAAATAGAATTATAGTTATAATAAACATTAGTGGGTTTGTTGTAAAATTTTTGCAACCCTGAGTAGTAAAGAAGCAGTTGGCAATGTAATTAAATCTCTAACTTCTGGGCAGGCTGCTGGATAGATGAACAGACAGCTGTTCAGCTCATGTAGTTGCATTAACTTTTTGTTGACGCTAAAGAAAATAAGAGGTTTGAATTTTAATATTGAGGAGAGAAAGGGTCTGCTTATCATGGCAAAGGTGTCGAGTGATCTTTATCCTTAAATGTAGGAAGAACTCTCACACCACTCCATGGGATTACAGACCTAAGTTTTATTTTTAAAGCCATGAAGCGGATTATTGATGTATGCTTTAAGATGTCTGTAGGTCTGCGCCACATGTTTGACAATATGCTTGTGGAAAAGGCAATTCCGTGGAGGGCGCACTACACTTCTCTTGTGGCATTTGTGGTGTTTTTATAGAAAAAAGTTTATATTTATTTGTTAAAAAACTAAGAAATTAAACTAGAAAATCTACATAGTTTTCATGTTTATTTTATTTATTAAATATATTAAACAATTATCATATGGATGGAAGAAAACCCTGAGGTTAATACCATGTTCATACCTGCGTCTTTATTGAAATAATCGCAATAAAGTCCATTATTGAGCTCAATATTCCATAAAAAAAGTCAATAAAGTTATTGCTTAATAAACTCAAAATTGCTTTGAATATTGAGAAAAAGATGGAACACAACACTGTAAGAGATGTGTTTAATAAGCAAAAGTATACAATGCGAGATGAATGATGAGATAAATGTCAACAAAAGCAAACAAAATGAAATAATAAAAAATAATTATAAATATAATAAAAATAAAAACATTGCAGCATTTCCAAATTTGTATTTCTCTTTCTTTTTATTATTGCCGCTTTGGAGTCATAACATGAACGCACTACTTGTACAAGTTCCATATTTTTATTGCACAACACTAAAATCTTTTTAATAAAAGGCAGTTTTTCTTCCATTTTTCTTATTTGAAAATATTTTTAACTTTTTCTTTCTCACTACCACCAAAACAAAAACAACAACTTTTTTCCAGCTGTCAAATACTAATTGAGTTAGCGCAATATTTGTATGTATGAACGCAAAAAATATTATGTCAATAAACTGAATATTATCTCAATTAGAAATGCATGTATGGACAAGGTATTACAGAGAAATACGCGTGTGTCAAAGTACTTATTAAATGTCTATAACAAAAAATACTTTTAAATCTTAACGTAGCATTTAGAAGGGAAAGTAACCCCCAATTTTTGACTTGGATTTTAAATGGCATTTCAATTTAAATTTGATTTAAATACAAAATTGAGTCAAACAGTTGCTATTTAAATAAAATTTAAACGGCCTGCCGTGCCCATTTAAAATCGATTTAAGGTTTTCGTACTGCCATATGATTTTGACAGTTTGGTTTTGTTCTGCAAAGAAAAGAAAATGCACATGTTTTTTTTTTTGTTTCATAATTTGATTTTTTATTATTTCCAGAAGGTAATCAACTTCTGTGGCAGTGAAATTGAGAGTCCTTTTATCACTTTTGCTACTCATTTTAATCATTTCTACAAAACAGTTTATTGTTTTCTAAACTTTTCACAATTTCACTTGCTGCCAAATTTGTTTCAACAGCTGTTTTTTATTGAGTTATCGGTAACTTTTTGACACTTACATTGTGCTGCCGCACTTTTATTACAATTAATTAGCAAAAATAATTTTAGACTGTAAAACAGAAAGTTATTTTAAATTCAACTTAAATTTTAAGGAAAATTTACTAATTTTGTATTTAAATCTCAAGTCAAAAAGTTGCAATACACTCACATTTTTTTTCTAACACACTCACAATTTTCTCGGCTTTCAACTCAGCTTTCAACTCAAATTTTCGTGAAAGTAATTTTTTGACATTTACTCAAAGTGAAGTGACAAGGTAGTAAACACGGTTGCCTACTCCCCTTAACATACAAATTTTCAGAATGGCACTAGAATAATAATTGAAAATTTTGAATTATTTTGTACCTTAGAAAATATTTAAAACATTTCTACAGCAAATATGAATAAAGAACATAAATGAAGTATATTTATAATGATAATTATTAAATTAATTAATAAAAGTTTAGTAATAAAAACTATATTCGAATGTTGCCCCATAAATTTGTGTTTGTAGTAGTCTTGGCAACTCTATTTCAGTAATAAACAAAACCTTAACGATGATTGTGACATAATAATACTTGCAGCTCTTCGCTTTGATGACATTTTTAAAATGAACTTTCACGTTCCTTTGAAATTGAGCAAGGAATTTTCATGAAAGTCACAGATTTCATTGACATTTTTTACCAGTGCGTATAGAAAAATTTAATGAAAGTACTTGCCCGTTTAAATGCAGTGTAAAACACCACAAAATCTATTTGAGCACTTTCCAAATTTTTTGGTTTTTTTATTTTGTACTTATTTATTTAGAAATTTTACTTCGGCTTGTCAGCTACAGCTGACCAGTTTTAATGCTCTTGTGTAAATACAACACATTTAGTAGTTTTTGTTAACACTTTGACATACTAAAAAAATCAACCTCAACTTTAATTTGTCGATCTGATATGTCTGTGAAATAAATGCAAAAAATGTCATGACGTAAGTCGATGCGAACACAGGCTATCGAAATAGAGGGATGCAAATTGTTTCGAAATCGAGTGACTACATATCGAACGCTTATATCTTTTTGCGACATTGAGGAACAGGCAGGCGCTTTTAATGCTAAATTTATTTGTAAAATAAGTGTTTTTCCTTAATGTCAACTTAACTAAATTTCAAGTTGAATAGAATTTAAACTAATTAATTTATAGCTTAAATGAAAAAATGTTTAGGGATCGGTGGAAATAATACGCTTTAAGAAAACATAACCGGCTCAATGCCCTTTTACTTTGCAATTAAAATTTATTATTTCAATTTCTTCCTTAAAATCTACGTATCAATTCAACTTATAAAACCAGTATTTTGCCCCGTTACTGAGCATAAATAACTTGACAACAGAATAAATCTGTGCTCACATGGGGCAAATATGTATTAACTTCTTTGAAGCAGTATAGCACAATTTTTAACAAATAAATTTACCATCTAATTCATAAAAATTATTACAGGCTTATAAGACTGTTATTCGACATATTTGTATGGAAAATCTGTGAAATAAGAGCTTTATAAACCTTTTATAATTTTTATGAATTAGACGGTTAGCCTCTATGACTGAACAATAAGTTAGTGCATTGCTCTAGTGCTGTGTACAATTGATTTAACAATTTTTCCCCACATATTTTCCATTAATCAGTTATTAAAGTTAATCAATTATTAATGTTCGCTTTTAAGCCCTAAATTAAAAACAAAATATAATAAATTATTTTTTGGGACAAATTCTTTTCGTTTGCTCCACTTTTGTAAAACTGTTTCCCAAAATATTTCAACGAAAGATAATTAATCTGTGTCATGCGCCGGTGATCATGTTGTTGTGGCAACAAAAAGAAAACAAACATTGTCTATTATAAACAATACAACGATAAAATTTACTAAAAATCTCAAATAAAAACAAAAAAAATTTAAAGAATTTGATGAATGCGTACCACAAGAAGATCCAGTCAGTCAGACCGGCTCCACTTTTAAAATGAATAATGGAGAGCTGTCTAATTTATAACAGACAAAAACTATTACAAATTTACGCTAGAACAAGTTGGTTGACAACAAAAATAACAAAATGAGGGTTTCAATTATAAGATGAATATGGGTTACCAGCAGCGTTTTTTTTTTTTTTGATGTATACTTCTCCTGGATCCGCGACTGTGTAAGCTACAATAACAAGCAGACTTCGTATATTTACACCCTTTTGCTACCTGCTACCTGCATCCTCCTGCGAAAGTACACAATTTCAACAAAGAAAACCCTCTTCTTGCCGTTATTGCCAAATATTTTCATAACAGCTTGTCTTAGTGGCATGCAATAGTTACCTGTGTATATCTCGACGAATAATCAAATCATTATGTTCGTTATAAACTAGATTAACAACGTATTATCGCAGACCAGGGGTTGATCGTTACAAGGTTTTAATTCTATACCAACTAAAACGCTTCATGCTCACATATAAACGTTTACAGAACTCTTACAGATTTATGATTATTTCCAACGGCCCCCCACCCACTGTGCAAACAAACTTTGTCTGTGAACAAGTTTTCTTTTAACGCTCTTGTTTTAAAATTAAAAAAAAAAAAAAAAAATTCTATGACAACAACGCAGGAACAATTTTTTACCAAAAAAAAAAAAAAAAAAAAAAAATCTGTCATCTCTTAAAATACATCCATTAATAAAAATGTTTACGATATTTTCAAAAGCAAAAAATAGAAAACAATCAGACGCGGCATTTTGCTCCACCACATACATACATACATACATGCATATGTATCTGCATTTTGTTATGTAGGCAACATAAAATGCAAACGTTAGCCAATCGAACCATCGAGTGGAGTTGCAGGCACAGTGTGCGTTTCCGTTCTTTGGATTATTTAAGACCAGAAAGAATATTATTACATAAAGTTACAATTTGTTGGTTGCGCAAATTCTCCAGTTGCTCGAAACGCAACCAGTTGCTGCCAGAGGCCGACCGCATGATTTAGTGTATATTTTGTTGTTGCTGTCTGTTTTTTTTTTTTTTTTTTTGGGGTGTGCCATTTTACAAATTTTTCCAAGAAGAAAACAAAAAACTCACAATTCAATCAACAAGTGGTGCAGGGCACATTTAAGTTTTGCCTGCTGGGTGGGTGGATATTTTCAATTAAAACAGATTTTTTTACCGAACTGGTCTTTTAATAAAAATCGTTTTTTTTTTAATATTTAATTTCAAAATTTTCTGTCACATACTGTTGGTGTGCAATGTTGGTGTATTGATAATAGATAAATCTTGTATTTGATTTGTGCTTTAATATGTATTTCAAAGTATTTCGAGATAAAATAATGCCAACAGAGGTTAATAAACATGTTTCAAATTATGCTGCTGCTTGACTCTAATTGGATTTGTTTTGTTTGCTGAAACCCTGGGGGTGCTGTGAGACAAATGGACGCCCCCTTTGAACTGCTGTCAATTCAGAATTATATTTTGTTAGAATTTAATTGAGGCACAGAAAATCTATAAATTCTATTAAGATTTAACCATCAAGACGAAGAGAAATTTTAATATTCAAAGCAAAGTCTATTTATAAGTTTAACTCAACTCATCAGGTGTTGCTCAATTTTTATACCCTTTGCCAAAAGCGTATATATGTACATATGTATACACTCAGAAAATTTTTGCAGTAACACTGCAGTTACACGACCAAGTTTTGCTATCAAGTTTTTTTTCACATTCTGCTTGTCAAAATTCAATAAAATTAATAGCTGTGACGTAGGCTGCATGCAATTTCATTACAATTCGTTTTCAAGATGCCGTCAAGAAGAAAATTAAAAATAGCTGCTTCATTAAAAGTTCTATCAGAAATAAAGAAAATAATAGAAGAAGAAAAACACCAGAGGGCAGAAAGGAAATACTGGATGAAGCCCTTATTAGTAAGAAGGTTGGTAAATATTTAAAAATTATAATGAATGTAGATATGCTCAGAAATCGCATTATATTTGTTGGTTTTGCACGTAAACATTTTTATTTCCGTTTTTAAGCTTGAATCTGTTTACTTTTTCTTTTATCACTTTTAATTGCAACTTTCAAACAAAACAAAAAAATATTTGCAGACAGAACGAAAAAAAAAATTGTTGTCAGCTGTTTTTCTTGATTGTGACTTTATGCTCTCTATGGAAAGCAAAAATTGTCATCAAGTTTGCATCAATTTTCAAAATTGTGAGTGTATTAGTAAAAAAGTGTGAATGTATTAAAACTTGAAAGGCAAAACTTGATCGTGTAACCCCCAAGTAACTGAGCGTAATTTATTCTGGAAGTAATCAGTGCAGTTATTTTTAAATGACAAAACGTTTAAAAAAGAAAGAAATTTTAATTTTAACTGATTAAAAAACTAACTACAGATAAATACGCTTTTTCGCTGACAGTTAATAATGACAGTGGTAATTTATGTTACACGTACTTACATATGTACATACTTGAAGGAACCAAGCTATTAATATGTACATATTTATAATTTGGTTTCTACATACGTACTATTTATTTAAATTGATTATTGTTGAATTTGTTCTGATTGTTACGAGGGCTGAGAAGGTGTGGCTGTTGCTTTCAGGTCGAGATGCTTTGCAGTGCAAAAATTAAATAAGCGAATTGAAAAACGAGATAATGCAAATAAAAAACTATAATTAAATACAAGACGAATCAAGCACAGGTGGTCGCAATTCAATTCGCTTCAACATTTTCTCTTGAGACGTCATACATTTTGTTGTCGTTTGCTATCGGTTTTGACAACTCAGAAGTTAGAATCGTGGAAAAATGCTGAAGTGAATTGGTATGCGGGCACCTGTAATGGATTCGCCTTGAGTTAAATACAAGACGAATCAAGTACAGGTGGTCGCAATTCAATTCGCTTCAACATTTTCTCTCGAGACATCATACATTTTGTTGTCCTTTGCTATCGGTTTTGAAAACTCAGAAGTTAGAATCGTGGAAAAATGCTGAAGTGAATTGGTATGCGGGCACCTGTAATGGATTCGCCTTGATTAAATAAAAAGAGTATAAAAATCACCACCTAAGAAAAACGCTTGAATTATTTGACAGTTTGAATAAAGGAAATTTCATTACTTTTACCGATTTGTTCCCGTCGATTTTTTAACATTTAAATTCAAATGAAGTAATAAGTAAGTTTAAATGAAAAATAAGTAGGATGGTTTTAAATGAAGTTTCATTTATTTTAAGGAGTGCTATCAGTTAATTTTACTGACAAAGTTTTCTGAGTGTAAAATTTAACCATCAAGACGAAGAGAAAAATTATTTTATTTATTTTTTATCTTATTTCAAAGACGATTCAAAGCAAAGTCTATTTATAAGTTTAACTCAACTCATCAGGTGATACTCAATTTTTTTTTTTTTTTTTGGGATAAAACTGTACTGATCAACATTTTTAAAGGAGAGAAGAAAAGCAAAGTTGAAAGTTTAAATAGCTGGGGTACATATTATGGTTGTTTCAGGCCATGACTACCCCGCAAGAAATAGCTGATGGAAACTAACATATTGATGACTTAATTAACTCCACAAAAATAAAATCTAATAGTGTCATCGCATGATCTGGGCGGCCAGTTGATATCGCCAGGACGAGAAATTATGCGGCAAGGAAGCCATATTCGCTCGAGTTGTGTGGCATCGTCTTGTTGAGACCACTTGTTCTCCAAGTCGTATTCCAGCAATAGCAGGCAAAAACAAGTCGTTTATCATATGACCATAACGCTTCGAATTGACGGTGATAGTTGTTCCATCGTTGTTTTCGAAGAAGTAAGTTCCTTCCCATCACACCTGCGGACCAAAGAGCGCACCAAACAGTGACTTTTTCTGGATGTCATGACCTCTCTTCTGAGGATTCTCAGAACCCCAAATACGACAATTTTGTTTATTAACATACCCACCGAGTGAGAAATGTGTTTCATCGCTGAAGAAAATTTTGTTCGAAAAATCGCCGTCCACCCACCGCCTGTTGTTCCAGCACCCATTCCGCGTATCTACGACGTTGTGAATGGTCAACTAGTGGCTTCAGTTGTTTTGTGAGCTGGACTTTATATGGATGTAGGTGTAGATTTAAATGCAAAATACGCCATAATGTGCCGACACATTCGGGTCTTCGGCAACACTTTCACTTACGGCAGCGATATTTTCGGCGCAACGAGCGATACGATGATGCACAGGCCTTGCAATAGTTTTAACCGCTCCAGTCTCTTCAAATTTCTTTACAATTTTGCCAATTGCTTGCGTAGTTGGACGGTTATGTAAACCATAATCTCTCTCCTCTTACTTGGGAGTTACACGATCAAGTTTTGCCTTTCAAGTTTTAATACTTTTTTTTAATAATACACTCACAATTTTGAAAATTGATGCAAACTTGATGACAATTTTTGCTTTCCATAGAGAGCATCAAGTCACAATCAAGAAAACAGCTGACAACAATTTTTTTTTCGTTCTGTCTGCAAATATTTTTTTGTTTTGTTTGAAAGTTGCAATTGAAAGTGATAAAAATTAAACAGATTCAAGCTTGAAAATAGAAATAAAAATGTTTACGTGCAAAACCAGCAAATTTTTTACTTTAATTTTTACATTGATTTCCATTAAATTTATTGATTTTAAAAAGAGATATTTGTACATTATGATTATATTTAAATAGTTTAAAAAAAAATATTGATTTAGAATCTGTATTAGTTTCTGGGTTTAATGTAGAATATAGAAGAGGAGGTTTTGCTTTAATTTATTTTAGCAGAATGTGCAAGAAACTATTTTTAATTTTCTTCTTGGCGGCATCTTGAAAACGAATTGTTATGAAATTGCGTGCAGCCTATGTCACAGCTATCAATTTTATTGAATTTTGACAAGCAGTATGTGAAAAAAAAACTTGATAGCAAAACTTGGTCGTGTAACTGCAGTGTTAAAGCACGATATGTGGCTGAGACGTTGTGTGCGTTGAGAAAAAAAAATTAGTTTAACAACTTAGTTTGATAGATGTCAAATTCCAGTGCTATACTTTTCAAACCACAAATTGGATAACCCGTTAATACTTTATATTCTCTGAACAATTTCCAATCGATTTTTAATTTGTGTTCATTGCTATTGTATCAGTGATAACAACGGTTTCAATCTTTTCGCTGGCCTTAGCGATTTTAAAGCGTTAATATTAACTTTTATAGTCGAATTATATGATTTGAAATTGTTAATAATTCGATGGGAATTGGCTTTGATTTTAAGATTTCTACCCACAAAATATATGAAGTGTTTGTGGTAGTTATGCGGCTACGCTACCTGGTATCGAGTTACCTACCTTGCCTTGCTTAAAATACACACATACCGTGGCAGAATTGTATAAAAACTTTGTGTTGATGAAAAGTTTTGGAAGTCAGCCTAAATTTACGATTTCGAATACACATATTTCGATATTGAAAGCAAAAAAAGTGTTGCCCTGAGAACCTGCGATCTGGGAAAATATCCGGAAGAATGTACTGAAGTAGAAGTAGTTTTTTGTGGCAGTAGAAGTAGTTTTCCCAGGTTTTATATTATGGCTGTAATTTATATACATACATACATACATACATACTTGTGTAATTAGCGTACCTGGCAAAAGTTCTCAGTACAAATTAAATTGTGATTCTTTGTAAAAACTTCTTAAGGTTTTTCTCGGTGGTCTATTCTGTTGTGCGTGTGTGTGTGTTTTTTTAATAAAATTTCTTTCATTTTTTACTTCTTTTAAAATGTAAGAAGTCAGATTTTTCCCATGGAAATTTCTCAAGATAAAGTTTAAATGTGTTTTTGTTTACTTGACACAAAGAAGCAAAAACAACAGCTTTTGTTGTTGTTGTTATTGTTCGTTTAGTTTTTGCTCTGCCAACAACATGTGAGTGAGTGTGCACTTGAATGCCATTATACTGGCACTCGTATGGAACACACTCACTCACTCACTCACTGGCATATCTGCTATTACTAGAAAAGTTTTTACTTTAATGCAAAATGCATAAACGCAAAAGAAGATTTATGGCTTTTTATGTGCAACTTGTTGCAGTCCTAAAAAAAAAATAATAAAAACTTTAAATGCACATGCACACAAACAACAACAGCAACAACGCCAACAAATTGCAGGCAGGCTGGCTGCATTCTGATGCAGCACTCGTAAAAGAAAAGGAAAGCAAAAATACAAAATCGTTTGCCTTTTTGAGTGGAGGTGCTCCAGGACATAAAAATCTTAGAGATTTTATGGCAACGAGTACTACTATTTAAAATTCAGGCGAGTAGAGTTTGCTTTTGCTGGCAGAAAGTCAGTAAGAGATACCAGCACCAGCACCAGCACCAGTTCATGAAACGGGTACTTTGAATATTTTTGTTTTTCTGTTTTATTTGAAAACCAAATTATTGTGTGTAGTAGTTTTCTTTTCTGTAGGTTTTATGTTTGATTTTTCTTTTTTATTGCAATTTAAAACAAAAAACCCACGTTAAAATGTGGGTCAAGCTTTATTTAAACTAAAAAAAAAAGAACATTTTTATTTCAAACAAAATCGATAAGCAGTATTTTAGTACATATGTAAATGCAACAACGAATAGAGTTTCCCACACCTTAGCAGCCAGTTAAGTTTAATTCGACCATGTCAAGTTAAATTACGGCAACACCATGTTGCAACAACAACAACAACAACAACAACTAATTAACACTTTTTTGCACTCTATGAAATCGATAGCCAAAACCTGGCAAAAAAAAAAAAACAATTTTCAGAGCAAAATTGTTAAAAGAAATATTAGCGGTATTCACACCGAACTTGTTAATTTGTTACTCGGTAGTTTGTGGATTTGTTAAAGTTAGCAACTGTGAACGACCCTCTTTTTCAAACTTTTTTAGTCTGGTAACTTTCGTAGTAAACCAGCTGATTTATTGTTCCGACCATGATACAACTAACAAGGTAGCCTCGTCAGCTAAACCGTTAATCATCTGACTACTTTAGGTTGTCAAGAGAATGCAGAGAAGAAGGGGCAGCCAAAACGAGATAGCAAACCAGCGTAAGCTCAGCTCATCTCTCTTCTGTAAATGTAGAAGTGGCGTCTTTTTGACAGTTTGCATAAGTTGTACACAAACAAAATGCATGTTATTTTTATTGAAGTTGTTGTTATTGTAGCGAAAAGGTTACCTTATTAGTTGTATCATGGTTCCGACACAATTTATTATTCTGAAAAAATTAAACATGACACCCGAAAGTGTAAAAAAACCTTTGCCTGGACACAAATAACGTTTGCTGACGGTAAGTAGACAAGATTTATTGAAGTTTAATAGTTTAATTACAAATAATTTATTAATGCAGAAATTTTCCAAGATGATGAAATGAAACCGAAAATGGATGAGCTGTATGAGGATGTCATGAAGTTTCAAAGAGGATTTGTGTATGATGTTCCAAAATCAGTTCATTGGCGCGAAGATATTTTGTCTTCAATGGATGCAAATCGTTTCTGTCAGATGTTACGCGTGAATCGCGAGCAATCATATGTAGCGACAAAGTTTTTACCAAGTATACCAGTAAGCAGTTTCCAATAGACAGCTGAAAGATACAGCAAATATTTTTTGAAAAGGTTCATTTTTGGACCTGAATTAATACATTTCAATTGGCTCTTAAAGCAAATAAATAATTAAGTTCATATTTGAGTTTCCAATAGACTTTAGTTTTGTTTAGATTGGGATCCTCTGGAGAAAGCGCATCAAACGCTACATTTTGTGGAATCGGTGACTGCGGCACACTTCCAACACAAAATCCAACAGCAATTTATGCTCCACTTTACTCCACTTTTTTGCATTTTTGTTCGAATGCGCTTTTTCTTTTGGTTATCCACTATCAAAACAGTTTATGATTTATTAAAATAAAATAAAAAATAAATTAATTATCATATGTATTTACTCTCAATATACAGGAAACTATTCTTTTTTAAAAATGTATCACAAATGGCTTTTATTATTTAGAAACTGCAACAGCTGATTGTGAGTTACCAACTAACAACTATTGTATCAGGGATGCCGTGTCGCTAAAGCCCATATGATACTTCATTTTTCTTTCATTAATTGGTATAGAATTGATAGAAAGAAACAGCAACTGCTCGAAAGAACCAAATATACAAAACGTAAACAAAACTGATATCGTTTTTTAAGTGTTGTATTCTTTTTATTTCAAGAAAGCGCTAGGATATAAAAATATTCCACAAAAGAAGCGTTAAATCGCAAAAGATGTCCATAAACCGCTGACACAGCAACATTCAAGTTTGAAATGCAAATTTTAAGTTAAAAAATTGTACATTTTTTTGACATAACCTGATTTTTTATCGATAACTTCAACGAAAATGTTGACAGTTTTGCATTTATCTTAATATAGTTGAACTCTTTGTACAAACTAAATTCTACTATTACATTATATTTGCACTGTTCTCCAAAACTTAAACAATGCAAGAAAAATGTTGTGTCGTACGGGCTTAGTTTGTTAAATGTTAATCTGGTAGTGCGATAAATATACAAGAACAAAATACGTGTAAAAAAGTAACTATTAACGATTAACAAACTAATAAGCTCGGTGTGAAAACCGCTATTGTTTTCGAAGAATATTTTTTGAATGCTACAGATAAGCAAAAAAAAAAGAGGATGCATTAATGGTTTATTTAGTCCATTTATGGAGAGCTGGTTGTGTCAAAATTTTTTGTTTTAAACATATTTTTAAAAGCAATCTCAGCTCAAGCGAATGGAAAATTTTATATTTTTACTCATGGCTTGTACACGCAAAGAAATACCATATTACAATATGGTTGCGACCACAATATTATGTTGTCTATAGCCATAAGTTCGGTTGTGACAAACAATTACAATTTTTGGTCAACATAACAGGGGTGTTGACCTAATTTTGATAAAAAAAAAAAACACTAAAATGACAGTTGACATTATTCTTCACAGAAGCTCTTGTATTTTGACGTTTTTCTAGCTTCGCTCCTTTTTAAATTTATGGCAACTACAAGGAAGTAATTAAAAGAAAACTTTTATACTTTAATTTACTCAAGAAAGAAAGAGACTAATAGATAGCATTCTTACCATCACTTACAACAAGTATACGTATGTAAATAAGAAGTAAGTAGTATCACTATGAGCTACATATGTAAATACATGATATGCCTGTCAAACTCTACACTCAGAATATTTTTGCGGTAACTGGCTGTAGTTTATTCTAGAAGTAATCAGTGCAGTTATTTTTAAATGACAAAACGTTTAAAAAATAATGAAATTTTAAGTTTAACTGATTTGTACAGTTACTTAAAAAACTAACTACAGATAAATACGGATCTTCGCTGACAGTTAATAGATAATGACAGTAGTAACTTATGTTACACATACATGAAGGAACCAAGCTGTTAATATGTGCATACATATTTATAATTTGGTTTCTACACATACATATATGTAGCATACATTCTCTTTACTTATTAAATTGAGCGCTGTTGAATTTGTTCTGATTGTTGCGATGGCTGTGTAGGTATGGCAGCTGCTTTCAAGTCAAGTACCAGCAGGTTCGAATCTCAGCAGAGGCGTTGCAGTACAAAAGTTAAATTACCGAATTGAAAATGGAGATAATACAGATAGATAGAAAACTATAATTAAATAAAATGACCACCTAAGAAAATATAAAAAAAATTTTACAAGTTGATTACGCATGGATCATTTGACAGTTATAATGAAGGAAAAATCATTATTTTTACCGATTGGGTTCCGTAGATTTTTTAACATTTAAATTCAAACGAAGTATTAAGTAAATTTAAATGAAAAATAAGTAGGACGGTTTTTAAATGAAGTTTCATTTATTTTATAGAGTGTTTTCAGTTAATTTTACTGACAAAGTTTTCTGAGTGTATATAAAATTTCAGTTTGTATGACAGTCTGATAGCACAGCTTTATTAACGGTAGTACTGCGTTTATCTTGTTTAAGAAATAATTTTAAATTATATCCAGGGATGACAGAAGGTTTTGTGAAATTAAATATTTTTTTCCAAGAGCTGAAGTTCATCTTGGTGTTCACGTAAAAGAAAAAATGTCACAGTGTAGAATTGGCGTTGAAATTTATAACCAACTTGTAGGCAAATGTATTGAATTCTATGTTGAGTTAGTTATGTTGTCAAATAAATAAAAGATTTGACTTTGGAAATTGAGTTTTAATTATTTTAATTGTTTGAGCCTTAAGGTCACATCGAAACATTCCTGAAGAAGATATCCATTGTGATATCGAAATATTGAATTCAATAAACAATTATAAAAAAACAAGTGACCTTAAGGCTCAAACAATTAAAACAATAAACAACAAAGGTCGAAGAATTAGCATCAAAAATAAAATGAGTTTTAAGTAAATAAAATTTAATTAATGCATCCCTTATTTTAAAAAATGCGGATTTTAAATTTAAATAAAAGTTTAACCGATTTCAATATTTTTTTTGGAAACAAATCAACTCAATCAAGTTATTAAATAATGAACCGGCTTTTCCTATCTTATGTACATATTTCTATCTTATTTTGCTTTAAAATTTTGCTTATCGAACCGCAAACCTTACGATTCGTGAGCAGTCATCAATTAGAGCGAGTGCAACAGCAAGCAATTTTAGTAGATATTTGGCTCTAAATTAGATACTTATTTTTACACAAATTGAACGTGATTTTTAATCCAGTTTCCTTCATGTTAATTTTTACATTGCCTTTCTTTTCGGTAAGCGAGGTCGCAGGTTCCATTACTGCCCAAGGCTCCGCGTGTTTCTACAGAAAAACTTCACAGTCTTGTGAAAAAGAAAGTAACCTGCAGTCACAACTTTAACTCACTTTTTCTTTTCTTTTTTTCAGATCAAATGTAGTGTTAATATATTCTACAAAATCTCATAGTTATCGCTGGATTATTTAAAAAAATTTCAAGTACAGGGATACGACGACAAAAAAAAACATGATTTTATTCTTCTCTCTAATGCAATATGTATGTATGTATGTATGTGTAGTTTCTAATTTCTAAAGGAGTGGCTTTTTATCTGAAAGCTTTCATCATTAGAAACATGATTAAGTTCAGAAAACAGGAAGTAGAATAAAACGCTTCAAGCCAAGAAGTAAAATTTATTGTATTAGATGCATGCAGCTTTCTCACGGTTGCAAGGCAGCATGTTGTAAGTGCTTGCTTAAATGCAATCAAGTTTGCCTGCCTGTTGGCTCTGCAGCGAATTAAAGACATGTTAAAAGACATGATTTTGCGTGCCTAATTGAAAGCGCAATTAAAAGCAGACAAACAAAAATTAAAATCTGTGTAAGTACAACAATGTACGAACGTACACTTTCAAAGTGTTTGCTCAAAGGGGGATGTACACGATTAAAACGCTTAAAAATCATATATGTATGTATATGGTGTTAGTGAAAATGTGTTAGGTAGAGTGACGCCGACGCACAGAGGGGCCAAGAGTACTAATATTGCGGATTAATTGGAAACAAATTCAAGTAGAGTTATTTCCGCTTAATTGAGCCCCGATTAATTGAGTTTCCCGCTTAACTTAATAACCATGTAACGAAATCATTCAGTAAACCTGTCTATGTTAAAATACCCGTTTAATTGCGTCACCCGCTTAATTATTAACCGCATTGCGAAAAACAAGAGCAAATGTTTCGCTTAATTGATTCTGACTGACTGCTTTGTTTTGCTCCCCAAACGTAAAAAATATTATTTTGCGGCAATAAGGGCATGGTTCTGTTCCTTTATAAACATTGTACTATGAAGGTAGCTAATGCCTATTTTGTTTTAATAAACCTAAATAATTTTTCAACTTAATAACTAAGTAACTAAAGAAATGAGTTTTATTATCCTTCTATGCACAGGTGTTTCGCTTTATTGCACATATTGCTCAATTAGGCGATTTTCGTTTAATTGCGTTGGCGATTCAATTAACCGCGTATTGTTTCATTGAGCTCCCGTTTAATTGCATCGAAGGTTGAGCATTTTTAGAAACTCCATTAAGCGGAAATAACTGTATTGTTAAAACTGAAAGTATCCGCCAAAAATTTATGTGAAATATGTAACGGTACTGAAATGAAGTATTGGGCGAAAAAAAGCTAAAAACCAGTAAAAAAATACTGTGTACAATGAATAACTCATATTTCTACAAATTTGATTTTCCGCCCATCACGCTAATCGGTCCCAGGGTGTGCGTAAAGAAGTCAAATGTGTGACAGACCGCCATTAGTTTTTTCTCTCCAGTATTTCAATCGAGCACACATATTCCATGCCACGCCTACTGAGGGGCACTCTCCTGCAAAAATAGAAAAAATTTAAATGCGTATGCCCCGAAATTGATTTTTTGTTTTGATGCGTAATAGTGGAATTTCGTCATGCCAAAAGCTGTCGCAAAATCGATGGCACAGTAACATCAAATTTTTTCCTTTACAAATTGGGAACACTGAACGTACATACTTTCATTGCACTGGGCCTTCCAATAGGAATTTACCTGCTTTGACACAGTGATCACCATGCTGACACAACATTTGTCGCTTGGTTATTTGATTTGGTTCATGCATGTTTGAGCATGCACACATTTCTGTGGCACTCATTGTGTCTCGCCTGTACCACAAAGTACACAGAGATGAAAGGTGGCCAAAACGAGATAGCAAGTTCGCTGTACCAATCGTTTTCACATTCGCTCGAGAACTTGTAATTAAAACAAGACAAAAAACGTTTTTTTTCAGTTCCTTTTTGTTAAGCTTTGTGTTAATGTTGTGTATGCGCGAAGAAAAAGTTGTGTTTTTTTTTTATTATAAATTTATAAAAAGTTTAAAAATTATATTAAATTGTTTTTTATAACATAAAATTTTATGGTATTAATTGTTTATAATGTGCTAAACAATATTTATTTATGGTTTATTTTGTGATTTAAAGGACAGTGTTTTAATTAGCGGTACTCAGCGTTTGGTGCGTTTTTGGTTGCGACTGATTGCATTTGCGATTATATTGCAACTGATATTGAGCACCCGTTTTAACGACTTTGCAAATTTTATTGCATTCACAAATAACAGCTGATAAATTAGTACACAATTTTTAATTTTTTCACGTTTTATTTTTTTGGTAATTGCTGTTGGCTCCCTCTCTACAATTTTTTGTTCGCTTTGTTTTAAAATGTCAGCTGTTCGAGTGTCAGTGTTGCAAACGCAATACTCATGCGAAAAAAGCAGCATTTAATTAGCGGTGCGTAAATGCAAAAATATTGCGTGTGCAACCTTGTATATTTTGTTGTTGGGTTGCAAAGAAAAAGCAACGATTTCCTGCATTCGCACTTACGCAAGACATTTGCACCAAATAATGAACTGCGCTATTGTATTTTGTAGTGGTGGTTTTGTGAGGGGAGAAAAAAATACATGCTCTTCGAAATCAATTTCCAAACACTTAAATATTATCAAAACCTACGTCAAAGAGGATTTTTAGTTGACCACTTTTTACCAATCTTTTACTTTTAATTTGATTTAAACTTGTTAAATTTGTGCTGTTTCGGTGGTGGTTGTTCATAAGAACGTGTTATTTTTTATTTGTTTTTCGTATAAAGAGCATACTATTACTATCTCTTTAAACAAACTGTCTAGCAGCTGATTTGGGCGATTTTCAAAAGTCACCTTATTCACCTCTGTATACTCTGTGCCTGTACGTTTTTCAGCGGTCAGGTCGTAAGTACTTTGCTTTCAAACAAAGAAAATAAAACCGTTATGAAATATATCCATATCCCATACATTTGAATTTCTCAAATTAGAACGACCAGTTCAAGTGATTTATTTTGTTTTTCATTTTTGTGTGTATACGAACCTGCAAATGTCAGGGATAGAAACTTTTTAATATTCCTCAAGTCTTCGATACATACATATGTATGTGTGTAAACATACCAATTGTGCCAATTTGTGCCATCCATGCCCAAAATGTTGTAGGCTTTTGCTTTATCTAATCAAGTCGTAAAATCTCTAGACTTTAGACACATTTACGAGCACTGCACTGGCTATACTCTATTTTGAAAATTGTATTTGTTGTTGTTTTTATTGCTACAATATTATTATTGTTATTATTCAATAGATCAGGTGAGCGTGGGCGTGCTTTTGCTAGATGGTGGTGTAAAATATGTACATAAGTGCATTTTTTCTTTGGCCGATCGAGTGCATTTTTTTTGGTGTTGCAGCCGTTTTTTATTATTATTATTTTGTTGTGCGTTTATTTCTTTATTCTAACCTGCCACTTTGCCAAGAGCAACAAACATTATACAACATTTTCAATGAACAAAAACAGCTAAAGTAAATAAATCAGTTTTTATACCTTTTTTTTTGGCTTAAGCAAAAGTTAATAAATTTGAGAAAAATTCCACATATTTATGGTGATTTGTCGTTGCAAAGTTCATCAGTGGATTTATAGAGGGTCCGCTAAATAACTTTTTTTTTTTTAAAACGGCGCAAAACATCGAGTGTAGCTTCGGCTGTGTGGCATGTAGCGCCGTCCTGTTGAAACCAAATGTTGCCAATATCCTCCTCTTCAATTTTTGTGAACAAAAATTCGTTCAACATGGCCCGATAATGATCGCCATTAGCTGTAACGGGGCCCCGCCTTGCTTATTTGCGAAGAAAATGTGCCCCAATTATGTCTCTGGACCACCTTGATTATAGCAGTTATTGTAGATTTATTTTAAATTTTTTCTCCAAAATCGCCTACTAAACACCAGCACTAAATTTATGGTGGTAGTGAAATTTCGTAGACATAATGAACTAATTTAATTAATTCAATTATTAATTCATTGATTTAGTGAGTTAATCTATTAATTCAACGAACCCTGGCATTGGTTGAGCATTTATAAATTCATTATTTTTAGTCAAAAAATAGACCTAATTAATGTTTAATGCCGCCAACATTTCGCTGATGCCAATCAACTAGAGCTGTGTCGTTCGTGAACGAACGGGTTAAATTGAACGGATCACTTAAATGTACGTAGTGATCCGGTCTTTTAAGTGAGCGGATTTCGTTCAATAGTGTACGGTACTGTGTTGATTTTTATGCTCATCTGTTTTAGTTGATTAGTTGCGTTTTTAAGGGTTGATTTAAGTGTACGTAAGTACACTTTTTTATATGAAATATAAATTTTTGCTAAAATGCTGAGTGTCGGATTTAAAGAAAAACTAAATTAATTCAAATAAAAGAAAAAAAATGTCATAAAGAAAAAGCAGTGAAATTTGGTTGCATTTTGCATCTTTTTTAATATCCAACTCCTTACCAGAAGCAGTATAGGTTTTTGTTAAACATATGTATAAAATACTAAATTATTCTAGTTATTAGTATAAATACGTATGTAAATTTCATTACATTTTTTTCACCCATTTTGGCTTTTGTTTTTGTGTTCTTGTTGTGTTTACTTTATCTTAACATCTGTTTTGATACAAGACCGGAGATACACAAACAAAAAAATTGTTGCCGTACTGTTCGTTCAAAGTGAGCGGTTGAAGGAATTGAACGTACGGATCAGTCTGTGCTAATTAACCGGAAAAGAGCGCTCATTAAAACGAACGACCGCGAACAGCTCTACAATCAACTCATCAGTAGAGTCGAAACATCTCAAAAGAATGTTTGAGACCCAACTACTTAATGCAAAATGCTCATGAACAAAATGAGAATGAGTTGATTAGCATCAACGAAATGTCGGCGGCATATAGACGGCTGAAAAAAACATAAAACATTAAGAAAGTATATTTTTGCATTTTAAATGGACTTAAATAAATAATTGAGATCATTTATAAATTCTTTTTGGGAGTTATAAATGTATGTATATATATATGTATGTATGTATATATATATATATTTATATATATATATATATATATATATATATATATATATATATATATATATATATATATATATATATATATATATATATATATATATGTATATATATATATATATATATATATATATATATATATATACATATATATATATATATGTATATATATATATATATATATATATATATATATATATATATATATATATATATATATATATATATATATATATATATATATATATGTATATATATATATATATATATTTATATATATATGTATGTATATGTATACATACATATATGTATATTCATAAATACATTTATTAAATTACCTGTAATATGACCCTCGTATAACAGCCATTTGATCTTATATTTAGCGTTTTTTTTTTTTTTGCTACAACTTTCATTGCAACAATTTCCAACACCCCAAAAAATGAAGAAAAAAAAACCAGCATAAACAAACGAACGTACTTGTAAGAAAAACGAAAATATTTATTATTGTTGAACATTTAATAGCATGATCTGTATTGACCTTCTTAAATGTTCATTTTGCCCAAAAATAAATGGCATCGACAACAGCAGCAATACACACGTTTATCTGCATGGCCGTCAGTCCGCCCGTCCGTCCGTCTCTAGCAATTTCATCGTCATGAACATCATTATGTTGCTCATTAATATAGTTGACGCTAAAGAAAGAAAAAAATTTAAACAAAAACTACTAAATAATAAAACAAATGAATTTTCGAAAAAATAAAACATCCTCAAGAAATAAACTTTCGTAGCTTCATTATCAACATCATCATCATCATCATCTGTTTGTAGCAATTGTGTGCGAAAGAGGCAGAGGAAGAAAGTGAATTTGTGCTGTTGTTGCAGTTGTTGCCATTGTGTGTTTGTTATTGATGTCGCTGCCAAAGCCGCTGTGGCACAGTAAACCCACAATCATGCTCAAACCAATACTTTTGGTGCAAGTTCAATGTGTCCAATGCAATTTTTGTGTGTCTCTTTTTTTCTTGTTTCTTGTGAGTTTGTTTTTTAGTCAAAGAAAAAAGAAATTAAAATAAAGAAAAAAATATATATAAAAACAATTGCAAGTAAAAGTTATTAAAGACTTGAAAACGAACTCAAAGTGCCTTTTAAGACACACAAATCGAAAGGAGAGCGATTTGAAGAAATAATTCTGCGTGGACACAATGAGTTACCTGATGGAGGAAAGAGAAGGGGGATGTTCAGCCTGAAATACTCTTAAGGCAAGATCACACCAGGCAATTTTAGTTGGGCAGGTCTTAAGTTTGTCGAAGTATTCGGTGAGGGATATACATAGATAAGAAGGGACAAATAATTGCCCGTATTAGACGATTTTATTTTGATCTACCATTCACTGTTTTTTTTTCGTTGACTAATATTTGCCCTGCCTTTTTATATTCTGTTTCGGCTCGTGGTGTGCACAGTGCTGCAGTACAAGAGTTTTATATATTAATGGTATATAAATAAAGCAAAAAGCTGTTTATGTGAAACTAATTAAATTTTTTAAGGGCGTATGCAATGGGCCATAACTGTAGACAACAAAAAAATTATACTTTAAGCAATTTTAAGTCACTGCTAAATGAAAGTAAACTTTTTGTCTACTATAGACAAGAAAAAACCGACTTTAGCCGCAAAAGTCTGATCTAAACTTAAAACCAGCAAAAGTTATCTTTAACTTATTTAGCAGTAGCTTTGCTCAAACAAATATCACGTTTATATGTAAAAGCTTTTTAACGTAAATCTTTTTACACTAAATAATTAAATTAAAGTTTCTTAGTCTCTATTAGTAACCAGAACTTTCATAGAAATTTCACTTTTATTCAATTCGCTTTGATATTTTTTAGTTTACTTACTAATACAATCTTACATTTGTATGTATATGTGTGTGTCATCTCATTAGAGATGGGATTTTACTTAAATTTGTAAATGTTTGTATGATAAGTAATTTAGCATCTTCGATAAATAATGTGGCACCCATTTAAGGCTGATACAACTTAAAGCCAACTTTAATTTTGACTATAGCTAAAAAAAAGTTAGCAACACTTTTTAATTTTTAAGTTATTTCTAAAAAAAACCAACTTTTGTGTTGGACTATAATTAAGGGCCAATGTCTTTAATGTGTTTAAGTTAAGTATATTGTTATTGTAAAATAAAAGCTAGTGTCAAATTGTAAGAAAATAAAAGGAAACACAAAAATTGCCATAAAAATTGCCGTGTGTAGACACGAAAGCAAGTTCAGAACAGAATTGCCCAACTAAAATTACTTTTTGTGATCTAGGACTTACACTGCAGTTACACGACCAAGTTTTGCTATCAAGTTTTTTTCACATACTGCTTGTCAAAATTCAATAAAATTGCTAGCTGTGATGTAGGCTGCACGCAATTTCATAACAATTCGTTTTCACGATGAATTCAAAAAGAAAATTTAAAATAGCTTCTTGCATATTCTGCTAAAATAAATTAAAGCAAAACCTCCTCTTCAATATTCTACATTAAACCCAGAAACTAATACAGATTCTAAATCAATATTTTTTTTTAACTATTTAAATATAATCATAATGTACAAATATCTCTTTTTAAAATCAATAAATTTAATGGAAATCAATGTAAAAATAAAAGTAAACAATTTGTTGGTTTTGCACGTAAACATTTTTATTTCTATTTTTAAGCTTGAATCTGTTTAATTTTTATCACTTTCAATTGCAACTTTCAAACTAAACAAAAAAATATTTGCAGACAGAACGAAAAAAAATTGTTGTCAGCTGTTTTGTTGATTGTGACTTGATGCTCTCTATGGAAAGCAAAAATTGTCATCAAGTTTGCATCAATTTTCAAAATTGTGAGTGTATTAGTAAAAAAGTTTGAATGTATTAAAACTTGAAAGGCAAAACTTGATCGTGTAACCCCCAAGTTAGGAAATGTCTCTCTCAGGAAAAGCAGCATGACCATCAGGGCCACTTTTAGTGACCACTTTACCCGTTTTTAAGGCAATGCCAAAATTTGTTTTGGCTGTCGCAGCCATCGCAACTTTTTCTATGACAGCTTGCTTTATCTGCACGTTTGCTAAAGTTGTGAACTGTGAATGATTCTATCAGGCCTGATAAAAATTGTGAACGATTTTTTTGTGATGAAATTGTGGCGATGAACATTTTTAAGGAAGGCACAAAACTTTAAGTTGAAGACTTATTGAAACATATCGAAACTTTTAAAAAGCTGTTTACATTACATTTTCAACATCTGTCATGCCAAAGGTCTATTAGCATGCTCTCGTCAGCAGCAGACCACACAACACGAAGTATTTTGTTTTTGTTTTTTTACTATAAATAAAAGTATTGTATTACTAATTTTATATTATGTTTAATTTAATTAAAATTTACTTACATTGTTCGTTTACGCTCATTGTAAAAATTGTTGACACTTGTATATTTTCTAGTGATGATATGAATTTTTATCATTTTTTCTTTTTAGTGATGATATTAAAATAATCGAAAGATGTTGAATACGGCGAAATGAGAAATGAACATCTTGTAAAGATGTTGAGAGATGTTGAGTTTTTTTCATATAGAATTTTTTTCATATAGAATTTCCTATACGGAAGTTCTTAACATCTTGCCAAAATGATGAAAGATGTACATAAGATGTGAATAAGTGTAAAAAGCCTATAACGTTGGCAAAGCGTCTTAGAATCATGTGTGAAATTATTTTGCCAGTACTAGAAATATTGTCACATTTCATCACCAACTTAACATTTTGCTGCGATACTGTAGCGTGCGTTGTGTGCAAGTACAACTATTTTTTGTTTATTATTATTATTTGTATTTTTTTTCGGTGGTGAAATTTTGTTTCTCTTTTTCTGTCAAACAGGTTCAGTTCACATTCGTACAGTGCATATGAAAGAATTTCTGAAACGGCCTTTCGATCCTTTTAAAAAATCTTTCATGCCCGCAACAACAACAACAACGGCAAAACGAGAATGAAAAGCATTTGCCAACAACACCATGTAATTGTGTGTGAACTTAAATGATACTCATATTTACTTGCATTAAAGGCGCAGTCAGTCTGCCTGCCAGCAAAGTGAAGCAAACGGTCGATCGGCCGTGTAGTGAGCCAAAGTTGCAGCCAAAACAAAGTAAAAGATAAAAAATAAAAGTGCAGCTAAAGACAACCGAAAATGGTAGAAATAATTTTTAGTCAATGATTTCTTTTATAATTTTATTATCGCTGATGACCCAGAATATATCACAGTATGTATGTATGTATGTATGTATGTATGTATGTATGTATGTATGTATGTATGTATGTATGTATGTATGTATGTATGTATGTATGTATGTATGTATGTATGTATGTATGTATGTATGTATGTATGTATGTATGTATGTATGTATGTATGTATGTATGTATGTATGTATGTATGTATGTATGTATGTATGTATGTATGTATGTATGTATGTATGTATGTATGTATGTATGTATGTATGTATGTATGTATGTATGTATGTATGTATGTATGTATGTATGTATGTATGTATGTATATATGTATGTATGTATGTATGTATGTATGTATGTATGTATGCCTGTATGAAATGAATGAAATGCCAACAACAATGGCTTGGGCAGCAAGTTGTTTCTGTTGCTATTGTTGTGATGATAATGTTTGTTGTTGCTATTATTAATGTTGTTCTTTTTTTGGATTCTTGACTTATTTAAACCATTGATCCGTAGCCGGGGTATAAATAATACTGATCTTGTCACTTTTGCTTAATCACTATCACCAATGTGTATGTATGTATGTATGTTGCCGGCTTATGTATTTAACGTAAAATTCCAATACACCACGTTGCATGCGAGGGTTGTTCATGAAAATATATGCATATATTTTGCTGCGAGAGGTCTGAAGAAAATGTGTGTGTAAAAAACTTATTGACCCCCATCATGAATAATTTTTCCCCTAAAATTTGTTCCCACTTCCCAAAAGTGCGATCATGAATAACTTTTCCCATAAAATGTGTTCCCATTCGAAATTTCCCCTTATCGTGATATTGTTCCCATTTTTTGTATCAATTTGTTCATTTTATTTTTTTGGGGAACTAGAAAAAAAAATGCAGGTAGTTGCTAATTTTAATGGATATATAAATTAGCTGAAAAGTATTTTTAGGTCAATAAATCAATAAATAATGTGCAGCATGACATGCTTCTCAAGCGCCTGCAAAATAACCGACCCAATGCATGTGGTTTTGTGAAGGTTTCTAAAGATGTGGTGGCCGAATTTTGATATTCGCTTACAGAAGAACTAAAAAGTGCTGGAATTCATATTAAAAAGGTTCGTGAATTGAATTTTAAACATTCTGCGCAGAGACTTTTCTAAAGCATGCAGCACTTCGCAAAAAGGGGATTGCGCCATTTCTACTTCGTAATCTCTTCCAACGCTTTTTTGGTATCCACCCTCTGTAAGCATGCGCTTAGTTTTACGATGGGCGGAATATCTAATGATTTTTTTTTTAAATTGAGGGGATTTTTTAATTATACGTATGTATATTTTTTTTTTTTTTTGTTTCCGTCAGAGAATCTGTCAAAATATTCAACAGGCATAAAAACACCGATTTGTTCACCCCTTCCTTTTACCTTTTAAACTACAAATTTCTGTTTATTAGTTATAAAACATAAATTTAATTACTTTTTACATCACTTACCCACAAATTTTCAATAAATTTCCTTTGTATTTATATTTTTTTCTTCCCCATTGTACACTCACTACAAATTGATAGCAAAAAAATAAACGTTCCCTGAATATCATGGGTAGCAAATTGCCCTACTTGGGAAATGAAAATCTTATGGGAATAAAAATTTCATATTTTACTCACGATAGGGATGATTATTATAGTGTATTTATTTCCGTTTCTTGTACAATCAGATTTCACTTATATTTAAAGTACAGAAATACATACGTTAAAAGGGCACAACTTGTTTTAGGCACCACTGTAGAAAATATATTTACTATATGAATTAAAACTAACCTAAAAAAAAACATACAAACTAATAAAATAAGTTAAGTAAAATTACACTACCCAACAGCCAAAAAAAAAATATGTTATGCCTATCACTTAGATAGACAAAAATCATAAAAATTTGAAATTCTATGGATCAGTTTGTTTTGAATTTGAATTTTTGCTACCGGTACTGCCATTGTGTAACTTTTTTGCTCAAATTTGTAGAATTGGTTTTATAATGCATATATTATATTTTTATGCAGTATTTTTTGTTTATATTTATTAAAGTTTTATTTGTATTGACGTTTTATTAAAAAATATTGATTATGTTTTCATAAATTATAATTATTTGATTATTTATTGTAAAAAATATACATATATACATATAAGGGGTTTTGGAAATTTTGTGGGTTTTTAGAAGAAAAAAATACATATTATTTTTTTTTATTATATTTCTTAGATTTTTTTTTTCAAATGTTCTGCTGTGCCCAGCGACTGTAAAGTTAATTAATTTCTATTATTTGAACTTTTTCTTATATAATTATTTCTGTATTAAGTTTATCAGGCTCAAGTTCTTTCTATATTATCTTTGTGTTTGATGTTAATTAAATTAGACAAAGAAAACATCAAAGACATTTAGCAGGGTAGACAACTAGTTGTTTCGAAGCCGCCACACTTTCTCGTCAGCACCCGTCTTTGAACTTAGGGGCTCATGTTTCTAAAGCGACAACCATTGCCACTCAGCCACCACAAGTTGTTGTCTATTTTCTGTCAACAACTTAGGTGGCTTAATAAAGAAATAATTATATAGCATTTGATATTTATCACGATATAAATTCCTCAGGTATAGATTATGGGTAAAATTTATTTTCATATGATAAAGTAAATTTATTTTCATATGGAAAGTAATAATTTTCTTTGAGCACTGCGAACACAAATGTCAAAATCAAGCACTTGCTGTTTTGCTATCGAGTGGGAGTTTTTATAGAAAAAATTTTTGTTTTTTTTTTTGTTAAAAAACTGTTAAATGAAACTACAAACCCCATATATTTTTGATTTATATTTTATTTAGTAAATATATTAAACAATTATTATATGCATGTACATATGTAGTTTTCATAAACAGTTCACTTGTTTGCTGGATGGAAGAAAATCCTGAGTTTGCCAGAGGCATACCAGTGCTCATCGCGTTAAAATACTTATTAAATTCAAAAAAAAAAATATTTTTAAATTTTAAAACACTACAAAAACTATTTACGCACTTTCAAAATGTTTGCTTTTTTATTTTGTACTTTTTTATCACCAGAGTACTCTGTGTTATTTATGTATGTATGTATTTGCTTTGACTTGTCAAATACAGCTGATCAGTTTTATAAAGGGTTGTATTTACACAAGAACAATTTAATAGCTTCTATCAATACTTCAATAGAAAATCAAGCAGAACTTTATTTTACCGATCTGTTATGTCTGTGAAATAAATAGCAAATATTTTATGACGTAAGCCCATGCGAACGCAAGCTGGCGACATAGAGGAATCCAAATTGAGTCGAAATCGAGCGACTACATTTCGATCGCTTACATTTTCTTGCGACATTGAGGAACAGGCAGTTATTTCTCCCTCGAACTGGTTGTACCATGACACAACTAATAAGGTAAACTTTTCACTACAATAAGAACAACTTCAATAAAAAAGAACATGCATTTTGTTTTTGTACAACTTCTGAAAACTGCCCATAAAGACGCTGCTTCTGCTTACGCTGATTAGCTATCTCGTTTTGGCTGCCATTCATCTCTGTATTCTCTTGACAGTTTTACGTCAATCAGCTGATTGACGGTTCAGCTGATGAGGCTACTTTATTAGTTGTATCTGTTTCTAGCTTGCCTCGATTTCAATCGCTGCACTTATTTTTGAAAACCAAACTACTAAATTTTCAGAGTTCACTTCTCATACACTCCACTTTTGTTGCACGCTTAATGTGAAAAGTTTTGGTAGGTCGCCTGCCTGGGTTGTAAATTTTTCGTTTTCTTAATTTTTTGTTTTTCGTTTATTTGTCGGCTGATTGGATGGATACATGGGGCGTTTATGTACTGGCACTTGGTTTCACTCTCTTTGGGAGGCCGTTGTCTTTCACTTTTGTTTTCTTCATCATCTTTCTTGGATTTTTGTTTTCTACAGCGTCTGTTTTGGTTTCAATTAGGCAATAAATCACCTGAATCTTTTAACAACACGATGCTGGTGCGTCTGATTACAATGGTTGCATGTTAATGCAAGTTTAACTGCTCGTCTCTCAAAAGAAAGGAAAAATAAAAGTTATTCATATTATGCGTGTGCACATGCAACAAACAACAAGTCAAGATCAATGGAGGAGAAAGAAATGGAACAAGTATGGCCAAGTAATCGACATCAGTGTGATTTTCTTGTTTTATTTTTGCAGATTTTTGAATCAAAAAAGATTTCCGCATTAAAAAAAATGGCTTTTGCACTTGTCTTATTTCCAGGAAAGGGTTTGGAGAAAAGAAAAAAATATACTTTTTTTTTTTTAATTTATTAAATCAATTTAATATGAACATATGAAGTATGAATGCGCACAGTTTCCATTTAGTTGACTGGTACCTCTCCCAATGCCTCCTCTTTACCTGCTTTGCCCAAATTTTGATGCTTAAGCGCCCATGAGGGCAGACTTAGTATTCCAAATATTGGTATGACCATCATCAGCAGCATACCGCCACCGCCGATGAGAATTTTTTGTTTTGTTGTCAGGGGGTAGCTGGGTGGCCCACATACCGGATCAATGTTTCTTGAAAAGATTTTCATGCTCGTTAAATTGTTTGCTTTCAGCAGGGTTTTGTTTGGCATCCGAAACAACATTTTTGTTGCAAAGCAATTGTTTCCGGAATATTAAAGAATTTGAAGCAATTTAAACGAAGGTCTATCGATACAAATTTTATTTTGAGTGATAAAGAATTGTCTGCTAAAAAATAAATTTGACAACCAGCAGGGTTCGTAATATATGAGCTGATTACACTGGAAAAAAACAGTGCAATTTTATGTACCAATGATAAAAAAATGCCTCTTAAAATGTTATTTTATAATTCAGTTCCAAAGTAAAACGGTTCACATTTTTAATCATTTATTAATTTTTTTTCTCTCGAATCAAGTTACACAATGGCTGTGATCCCGTACCCAGCTTTTGGGGCCTGCGGGATGCAAATTTACACGAATGTCAATTTATCGTATTCAAAGTTCGTTCAAGAAGAGAGAAAAATATTCTTGTTGTTTTTGCACACACTCTTCCGCACTTTTTCTTCAGGCTAGCTTGGGAACACTGACAAACTATCAGCTGTGTCAAAAAGTAAGTAGTAAGTTTGATCCCATACTTTTTGGGAGAAATCGGGTAAATGAGAGCAATCATGGATTTCTCGGAATAACATTGTGCTTGAATTTGAAACTTTTTTTTACCGACAGACGGGGCACCCAGTGGGTAAACCTAATTCGGGTGCGCTGAATTCAGTGGTGTTAGCCGTTTTTTTTTTTTAGGTTAGTTTTTGTTTTTGAGATATACCGTAATTTTGAAAATGGAGGAGGTATTACAACATACATATACATATTTCCTTAACTCAAAAACTATAAAATTTTACGTAAAATTTTTTTTCTCTCTAATTTTGCGTGTTTCATATAGAAACACCAAATAATAGAAAAATCAATGTTGAATAATTTGTTAGTTATGGAATTTTGCCTTTTGGGTATCGACGTGCAAGTTGTTTTTTTTTACATCCGTCAGTTGAAATTGCTTTATTTTGATAAGCAAACAAAATGTTTCTTCCATACTACTTTCATTTAATTAATTTTTTTTTTTAATTTTTGAGGCTTCGTCTGGTGACCGTTTGAAACTGCAAATTTTGACTTTTTGTGAATCAATTCCAAAGTTGTGCACCGATTTTAGTCATTTATGGCTGTTTTTGTTTGAAGCCTTATTTGTTATGAATGTACGAAAATTCATTAGCATAATTTTATTTTTAGAATTTGTGCTGTTTTAACGAACAATAAATTTCGAACTTTTGCAAAAAATTTAATTTTTTTCCTAAAAAAAAAAATTGTATTTTCTAAATTATTAAGCCTATTAAAAACAAATTTATTGAAATATATTGAAAGGGAATTTTATTGCCGAATTTCGGTTTTTTTTTTAATATTTTAAATAGTTTTTGAGTTATTAATATACTGAACACCAAGGGTCAAAAAATTAGCATCAAGAAAATGTTAAGTAACAAAAAAATATTTATTGGAAAAGAAGAGCGGTACGTATTGTGCAGCCCAGAGACAAAATGAGCTAATGTCCATCATTTCTCTGGAAGAAGGCTGTGAAGATGTTGAATGGATTGATGATGAGAACATTGATAAAACAAATTGTGAAACGATTGTAGACGATAGTCTGAATCTGGAAATCAAATGCATGTTTTATCAATGGATGAATATTTTACCTTTCCTTGGACCGATAATTGAAAAATCTGCAAAAATTGCATTACGTAATTTGTGAACAGCCCCGCAATGGTTAATTACTCAACAGGTTGGCGTTTTCATTGTTAATCTTTGTGTGGGCTTAAGAGTTTAAGTTTAATAATTGGCAACTTTTAAAATTCACTATTGCCGGTCAGCCATAATTTTCATGGCTGGAAAATAAATAAAACAATTGTTTAATCACAGTGTTGCTTGTCTTTTACAAGCAGCTGTTGGAAGGGGGTTTCTTGTTTGCGGCAAAAGAAAAAATAATATTGCAAACGAAAAAAAGTTTTAAAAGCCAGCATTTTGTTACATCTTCCTCTGCGGTAATTGAAAGTCATAATCTGATGAATCTATTACCAGCGTCACTGGTCAGTGGCTACTGGTTTTGTTTAATTGCCATGAGTATGGGAAAATCATACACACAGAAACGTTTTTGCTTTTAATGGCGCAAGTAACTTATTTTATTTACTATAAATAACTGTAAATTAGCAACTTATTTACAGTGTTTTCCACGTTTGGTGTAGAGATATTAACAATTTATGTATATATGAAATTAAGTTCAACAGACAGTTGGCAGATAATCGCAATCATTTAAGGCTGCCATTGAAATCAATTGTGGCCGAAATTTATTTCGATTCCTTTGCAAAAGGAAATACAAATTTGCTTCGAATGTTGTATTCGTTAAGCAAACATAACCTTAAAATTTTGTTCTCATAAAATTGTATGTTTTTAGGATATTTTCCTGGTTTTTCGTTTTGCTGTTGTTTGTTATTCTATTCAAATTTTACTTTTGTTCAGACAAGTATTTGTCAAAATAAAGTTTAACAAGGAAGTAGTGGTCACGTTATTAGCTCATATTTGGACATCATTGAGTTTTATGGGCGAGTTAATAGTTTCGATATGTGATGGTACAGAAATTGAGTTTAAAGCATTTCAATGGAGACTGGTGGCTTTATTTTGCTCTCTTCTTAAGTTCAAGTTTAAGCCTGACAAAATTTTGTTGAGACCTACCTCAGGCTCTATAAGAAATCAGCTGTAACTGAAATCAGCTGTAACTTTTGAAGCGTAAGAGATGGATTGCTTGCAATTTATACGGTACGTACACTGACTAGCCTCTGCAACAACAAATGCTAAAAACAATAAAAAGTACCCCATACCAGAGGTAGTCTTTGCCTAACACAGAGGTATGGTATTACGGAACCCCTGCTGTGAGCGCCACTCTCGTACTTGGCTCAATTTGTTTAATTTTCGTCACCTTTAAACAAAAGTTATCCGCACTTTAATCGCAAGTGTAAGGAGTTCACGAAATTTATCGAGGATTGCCTTTTATGTTTCGGGATTTGGCAGCCCAATCTGGTAACCGACAGCTCTATGATAAATTTGAAAAATTTTGAGGTTATAAGAGCTCAAAACGTTTTGACATGCGAGCGCTATTTATGTTGTTGGCAGCAGCTTAAAAGATTTATCTGGGCCCAAAGATGGAATTAAATCATGTGCATTTTCGTGCGTTTATTTTTTGCTATTTTTGACGTGGATTAACTCAGGAACAGGACATGGATGAACTTAATTCAATTTTTGGCGATGAAGCTCCAGCCAGTACTAGATCGTGATGGTAATTCACTCAAACACGAATTTCGTGAAGGTCCTCCAAAATCAGTTATTGTTCCGAAAATCATTGATGCCCTGCGCGAACTGATATTGGAAGATTGCCATGTGACCCATCGTGAGATTGAGACAACCTTAAGCATTATTGGGACCAGCATACATTCAATATTGCATAAATATATGACTGTAAAAAAATTTTTCCCGATTTGGATCCCACATAGTTTGACAAACGTTCAACAACAGGCTCGTGTCGATTGGTTGGAAGAATAGCTCAACAAATACGATCGCGGTGCTTCGAAACACGTCTATGACATGGTGACAGCTGATGAATCGTGGATTTATGCGCAGGAGCCCAAAAGTAAAAAGCAGTGGACTGCATGAGTGCTTCAAGATGAGCAAAATTCTACGAAAGCTGTTGGGGCACGAAGCATTTGCAAGCTCTTTTTCAAGACAAACTGGACATGTATATGTATATGTATGTATACATGTAGCAACTCTAAAATCGGATTTTAAAGTTTGTGTTCGCAGTGCTGACGACATGATCGAAATAGAGGAATCGAATTTTGTATGAAAATATTTACCTCTTTTCGACTTGTCAATAGAGTCATTGTTCGAATAAAATAACATCATTCTTCCGCTTAGAATGAGAACAATCGCATGACATCGACATTAAGGAACAGGTAGTTATTAACCTTTTATGAGCTTGGCCCCTCTTGTGACGCCTTGCAGAATAATAATGTATTGTATTCGACGACATACATACGTATGTATATTTGTCGCTCCTTCCACTGGCATAAGCAGCATTAAATGAATTTGCTTTTTATAAGTCCATAAGAATTAAATTAATTTATTGTTTCTCAATTATAAAATAATCTAACTTAAGAGGGGTTTTATGCAGTTATCAGTTACAAATATACAAAATGAAATATTTAAATATATGTATGTAGTTACAATAATGCACAAACACGTGCGTGCATGTTTGGGACAGATAAAAAAAATTTATAAAATTTAAAATTATGAAAACCATTTGCATTTGGAGGAGTGTCAAGAGAATGTGTGTGTGTGTGTGTGTGTGTGCAATAAAATATATGTATGTACACATGTTTGTATGTACATTTATTTACAGGACACTTTCCACAATAGCTGGGCAAAACTTCATTGCGAAGCATTTTTCTTTTATTTATGTATGTGCTCTAGTTCGGCTCCCCGCCCGGTCTATAAGTTGAGCCTGTATCATCTCGCGAAGCGCTTGGCTCTTCGTCTTTGAACAAACAGGTTTGCTCCGATATGCGGCGTGTTGTGCTGCGTAAAACTTCAAAAATTTTGGGAATCTATTATGACGAGAGGTAAACATTCTACAAGTGGAAGCATTTTTGGGTTTCTTCACTTTCTGAGCACTTACCGATCTTTCGGAGGAGTTCAGAATACTATTACAACGGGGATGGCTGATTGAGAAGATACATATGTAAGAATAGATTAAAAAAATGTTCTTAAACACTTCAGAGAGACAGAGAGTCCCTACCTTGAGGGGCACAATTCCAGAATATCTAATTCATTTTGCAGCAGACTATAATCCTTGGAAATATCATGCATTTTAGCCAATAGTTTTTGTTTATCTTTTAGTAAATTTTTGATAATATCTTGATATCTTTGCAGATCATCGTTTGTGTTCTGTTCACTCTTCAGCTGCTGATCTTTCCATTTGCGAAAGTTGTCGAGCAGCTCTGCTTGTTTTACATTGAATTCTTTCTGCTGTCTGCAATGTACTCAAATAAATATCTGCATTAGTCTTAAAGCCATTGAACGGTAGCTTGCAAATATGATGGAAGTAAATAATTAATAAAACTCACTCGTGCTCTTCTTGCAGTTTTGCATGTTGCCTGGCAAGATCAGTTAATTTTCCTCTCAATTGCGAATTGACTTCCTGCCATCTGCGCTTTTCTTCATGCTGTTGGCACTCGTTGCGTTGCATGTGGTGTTTCTGTTCTCTGATTACCTCGTGTGCATTGCAAAGTTCCTTTTCAGTTTTTGCGAGCTGATCTTGCATGCTTTTTTGGCGACCCAGGGCATCAGCAAGTTTCTCCTTCAGCGATAATACCTCTTCGCTTAACAAATTGCGCTGAAATGAAATGTTTTAAGCAAATTTGTAAATAATTATTTACTGTTTTTCACTTTCAGAATAAAACGAAATAAAAAATATTACAATTAAAAGGAAATCCTTTGAGGATTCATATGATGAATCGGTTGCAGCTGTACATGACTCGGACTTTCAATAGTGAAGACTTTTTATATTTGAGATATTTTAAAGAAATTGTCATTAAGTCTAGAATAAAACTGCACCTCTTTTTTTTGGTATCTGGAAGAGCTACAAATGAAATCGAGAACTCTTATTTGATATAGAGAAAATTCCAATAGAATTTAAAAGTTTCTAAGCCATGTTGAGAGAACTCGAAATATACTGGCTGTTCCTCAATGTCGAAGTTGTGCGATTATTCGCTTTCTAAGCGAAAGAAAATTGTTTTGGATTCCTCTAGGACGTTCTTTTATTCGAACAATCATTCGATCGTTCGACAAGTCGAAAAGACGTAAGAGTTTTAATACAAAATCCGATTCCTCTAATTCGATCATGTCCTCACTCACTGGCTGGCTACGTTGCTATTGAGTGGCAGTTTTTTATCGAAAAATTTTTTTATATATTTTTGTTAAAAAACTGAAAAATAAAATTGAAAAATCCACATATTTTTAATTTTTATTTAATTTAGGAAACATATTAAACAATTATCATATGTAAGCAGTTTTCCTAAGCAGTTTTGCACAAGTTTAAAAAATCAACAAACGAACAGTTGTTGGGTCTTGTTCGCTGCAATGAAGAAAATCTTCAGTTTGCCAGAGGAATACCAGTGTTCAGTGCGCTAAAGTGTTCAATGGAAGAGGAATGGCAGTAATCTGTACATCTTCACTAGCGTTTTCTTCGCCTTCCTCGAAATGCTCAACACTGGCTAAGACCATAATTTATTTATTAAATTTAAAAATTTAAATTTAAAAATACCATAAAAACTATTGCCGCACTTTCAAAATGTTTGCTGTTTTATTTTCTGCTTATTAATGTACATATGTATGTATATGCTTTGGCCTTAAGAAGGGTTGCATTTACACAAAAACAATTTAGTAGTTTTTGTCAATACTAAAGTATCAGCAATAAAATAACAACCAAAACCTTTAAATTAACGATCTGGTATGTTGGTAAAGTAAATAGCAAAAATTTCATGACATAAGCCCATGCTAACGCATGCTGTCGAAATAGAAAAACCCAAATTGATTCGAAATCGTGTGACTACGTTTCGCTCGCTTACATTTTCTTGCGACATCGAGGACCAGGCAGTTAAGCACTAAAGGTTTTCGTATCAAAAATGGTGGCCACTAAATGTACTTAACATGTTGGCAACACCATCATTGATGGCTCTTCTGATAAATTCGCCGAAGAGGTGAAAGAAAAACAAACAAAAAAAAAAAAAAATGCGGTCGGGGGACCCCCGTTTTTCGAATGTAATACAAGGTGAAATCTGTATGTTTTATTTTATTTTGTTTTTGAAATTTTTAAATTTTATATGCTTCTTAAAATTTTTTGGAACGTTTTAATTTTTTTACTTTTGACACATGCAGTATTTTTTTTTGTCAATCTGCTACAAAACGAAGAAAATTTTTCAATATTGCTGTTACTTTTGTTGTGACATACTTTACTTTAGCGACATCTATCAACTGTCCGTTTTCACAACTAATTAATACTTATTGGTAGGTGTCTCCGCTGACAGCAGCGGAGACACGTGCACAATTATTTTTCGACATATACACCAATACATATAAACAGCTCACACGCTTTCGTGACGATTTCTACTAATTTGCACTACCAGCAAGCCGCGTTAAGGAACTTCGTTCCAACTTGAAGAATTGTTTGTGCTTTCTCGCTCGCTCTCTCTCTCTCTCTCTCTCTCTCTCTCTCTCTCTCTCTCTCTCTAGTAAACGCTGCATTTTGTACGAAACACAAAAACCAATTTGTTCGTAATCTTGAACTTTTGCCTTCTATGTATAGATTCGTTTTAGTAGCACGTTTTCTCGCATAACCACCAATATCATAAATATTTGATATGTGCGTCAATTAAGGTGAGTAGCGCGACACAACCAAGTCGCGTCCGGAAAACCTATTTCATTACGTATTCGCCCATCAATTGGTTCGTCGCTAGTGAGCTTGGTCGTATTATAACTTTTTTGTAAAATTTCGTGAACAGATAATGACGCACGAAATTTACATTTTAAAGTCGCATCACATTTTCAAGACAACTGCACATCTCTAATACGAGGTCTGATCAAAACATAACCGTTATTTCAAATTTCCTGAATTACGTATGTTCGATTTTCGCACTTTTTTCTAGTATGTTGTTGCACATACATATACATATGTATGTTATATGCGTTGGCAATATCAGCCTTTTGGATTGCCAATTTGTTTTTGACAGATAAAAGGTTGGTCGTGTTTTGGTGTACTCTGCAATTTTTTGCTATTCCAAAAAATTTATCAAAAAAACTGTATTAAATTTTGTGTTAAAAAAATGAAATTAAATGCTCACGGACATTTGAAATGTTGACTGTGGCGTTTGGCGAGTCTACTATGAGCAGAACACAAGTTGAATTCTGGTCTAAACGGTTTAAGGAAGGCCGAGAGTATATCAATGATGAGCACATGAACAACACAAGTAAAAATTGAAGCAGTGAAGAAAATGATTTTGGATAATCGTCGATTCAGTATCAGAGAGGTTGTTGATTATGTCGGCATATCCTCCGGCATCGGATTTTTTAGGCATGAAACATGCGGTAGCGAAAATTGTTTTAAAATTGCTAAATTTTTAGCAAAAATAACGTCGCATGGACATCGCTCAGGAGCTGTTGAACATCGTCCAGTACAATCCAGATTTCCTTAAAAAAAATCATAACTGGTGAAGAATCATGGGTGTACTCATATGGCTGTGACATTAAAACCAAAGCCCAATCATCTGAACGGAAGGGTCCAGCACGTCAGGTTCGGTCAAATGTGAAGGTTTTGCTCACTGTTTTCTTCGACTGCAATGGCGTGGTGCATCATGAATTCTTGCCACAAGGCCAATGTACGGCCAATAAGGAATACTAAGCTTGAAGTTATGAGCCGTTTGAGCGAAGCAATTCGTCAGAAACGCACAGAACAATCATGGATCAATGCTTGTGCGTGAGTTCTTGGCCCTACAAATAAAACCGTTATCATGCCTCAACCACCGTATTCACCGGACTTGGCCTCCGCTGACATTTTCCTCTTCCCAAGAACTGAAGACATCGATGAAAGCAAAGTGTTTTGCTACGATTGAGGAGATAAAAGAAAAATCGAAACAGGACCTCGGTGGGCGATAGCAAAAAGCGAGTTTCACAAGTGTTTTGAGGATTAGAAAAAACGCTGGCATAAGTGTATTATAGCTGAGGGGGATTACTTTGGAGGGACAGGATAGTTATTCATGCATAAATAAATATTTTTTAAAAATATTTCAAACAGCAGAAATTTTTTTTTTTTGCTATGAGGGGTTAAATATATAAAATTTTTACCTCCATATTATGCTCACTCTGCTTCACTTCCATGGTCTGGCATTTTTCTTCTGACATGCGCAATTGATTGGTAGCAGTGCGCAATTTTTTCGCTTGACTTTCATGGCCTTGCTCCAAGGCTTCACATTTGGCTGCCAATTCTAAGCGCAGAGCTTCCTGGTTTTTTAAGAGACCAGACAGCCGTTGAGCTTGGGAAATTAGTTCTCCTAAAATATAAATACAAATATAAATAAATATGTTCACTGAAGTATTTTTTTTTTCAATCAAATGCATCTCTTACGGTGTTTTCTTCGGCTCTCATTTAATTCATCGGTAAGTTTTCTTGTTTCTCTGTGCAAAAACTGTTCCTGTCTGGTTGACTGGTTCAACTTTTCGGAGAGTGTTGCAACTTTCTTTTCCAGCTCTGCAGTAAAATTGTTATTATGCAATGTGGCATATTCTACGGCAGCTTGTTTCGATTCGGTCGTCTGTAGTTGAGACATTTCTTTTAACATATCAGAGAGACATACAATTCGTTGGTCTCTTTCAAAGAGTTTACGTTGCAGGCTGGCAATTTGGCATTTGAGAGTTTCATTCTGAAAGAGAAAAGTAAAAGCATTCAGAGTAGTTATTATTTAAGTATAAAAAGCCAAAAAATAACAACTCCTTCACACATGTGTTTGTTGTTCTATTAAAGCCACATCGTTGGCTTGTGTGTGCAGTTGAAGGGCCTGCTGTAAGCGATCGTTTTGTGTCTCCAACTCTTGCAGAGAGTTTTGGAAACCAATATCAAACATCTCCTGACCCTGCTGATACTGCACACTGCACTCCTTTTGTACCATTATCATTTCACAAGATATTTGTTCCAGATCATTCTTTAAATCGCCAATGATCTTCAAATATGACTCGTGGCTACTGCCACCGGTCTCTACCACTGGGCCTGGATGACATTGGGTGAGTGTTGTAGGTTCCAAAAAGGAGCTGTGCGGACATTCGCCCGCCTTTGAAAGTAGAAAATGCATAATTTGATTCTTGTTTCTTTTTTTGTTTCTTCCAATAACATTCTTTTTCCTTCTTACCATATTTAATGGAATTCTTTTATAATGCTGGTTTATTTTATGTCTAGCCGGCTTAAAACTCTTACTTTTGTACTCGTACCATTGTTGTGCTATTAATATTTTATTGTTTTATATTTAAAATTTATTTTTCTTTATCTAGTTCTACTCGTGTTACGTTTTGGATATCACAAAAATTTATTAACAAGTATTTGCCATCATTACAATTTTCGAATTCAATAATTTGGCCATAAAAAAAAACTTTGTCACGAAATCTTTGCCAACGAAAAGCATGCGAATAATTTATGCATATTTTGGACCAACGCCAAAACAACCTGTGACACATTTTCTAACAAAAACAAAGAAAACACTGACAAATTTTACTAAAGGTGTTTTAATTTTTCCAATTCAAAACCGATAAAAAAAAATAAAAACGCAAGACAACTGTTATTAAAGTAACATCTACACTGCACAAAACTAAATTTTTTCTGCAAAAGCGTAAAGAATACTATTATGCGACTTGTGCAACAAAATTATGCAAGAAAATTTACGCTTGACTTAACGTCTTCACTCGTAAGCCATTGCTTGGGAAGGTACATGAATTACAGAGCGCCAAAACATGAATAAGGTTTTCTCTATGAAACGGCTTTGGCTGAGATGTATCCCAGCAGCAAGAAATGAAGATTTTTCGATAGGGATTCCTTATTATTTGCATATGTTGTATATTATTAATTTTACCCATAAGGAAACCACATAAAATTAAGGAGAAAAGTTCTTATTTACATTTTTTGCATTTCCATTTGAAAAGCAAAAAATCTCTAAAGCACTGTATAATTTTTGGTCTAAAATAGACCTTGTTAATGTTTTCTGTCTTTTTCAGCCGTCCATATGCCGCCGACATTTCGTCGATGCTAATCAAGTCGTTAGTAGATCCGAAAAATCTTAAAAGAATGCTTGAAACTCAACTGCTTACTACAAAATTCCCATAAACAAAATGAGAATTAGAAATGTTCAAACAAACCTCTGATACAGTAAACATTTTTTTTTCGTCTTGCAACACTTTTTACTTTTCTTAACACTTCCCTACAACGGGTTACCATTGTTTACTACGATCTGTATTTTTGAAAGTATCAAAAAGTAAAAGCTTTTTGAATATTTAAAAATGAACTTAATTAATTATTTTTGATTTAAATGTATTATTTTGAGACGTACATAAATTAATACATTTGAATTGGCTCTTAAAGCAAATAAATAATTAAGTTAATTTTTTGAATATCCATAAAAAAATCTATTCTCTTAGGGTATTTTTAAATTGTATGCAATATGGAATTAATAGCCCTATTTCTTTACTCTACTTTAGGATCCCGTGGGATCCCAAAGTCTATAGAATATTTATCTGTAACAAAAACTTTCTACAGAAAATTTTCGATAAGAGAAATTGTTTATAGATAACTACTCCCCTTATTGTCAACCTCGTTGTCAATTTGCAAGCTCAGCCAAACCTTGTTTACGACGACATCAGCTCGACAATTAAACGGCATGAATTCAAGAGCATTTGAGGATGTTAAATTACATTTTATAAATTACTTAAGTTAGTGTTATGCAAATGCATATTTGTTGTCCTTTTCTCAATGATAGAGCTTTCCGAGTCGAGGCCTTTGCAGAAAAATGTTATAGATTTGTCTGCATATTTTGTAACAAGTCCATATGCACTATTAGATAGATACCAATTTTTCTTTTCACTAACGCCAACGATGATTATTAAATTTCCACAGATACTTCTATGTATGCACACACATACATATGTAACAGGTTATCCATTTTGCGGTTTCAAAAGTAAACGTAAGAATCAATGCTTGCAACACTTCTCGTGGTGGTCGTTTAAATGATGTAGTGTTTCACACATAGTGTCAATATTCAAACTTTATAATAAAAATAATAAAAAATATGAACTTATTTGCTTTAAGAGCCAATTGAAATGTATTAATTTAGGTCTAAAAATGAACATTTTTAAAAAATATTTGCTGTCTTTTTCAGCTGTCTATATGCCGACGACATTTCGTTGGTGCTAATCAACTCATCAGTAGACTTGAAAAATTCTTAAAAGTTTGTTTGAAACTTAACTACTTATTCCATAAAATGTCGTCGCTATATAGACAGCTGAAAGCAGATGACGAATTCCAGTCCTATACTCCTGTAACCACGAAATGGATAACCCTTTATTTTGCTCACATAGTTACATACATGTTCGCGTTATCTTAAACACATTAAATGAGTTTTTAATCATAACGAAAAGAATATAAAAACATTTAATAGATTTTATTTTAATGTGCAAAAGCGAGTGGGAAATAGAATGTTTCACACGCAATTCGCAAGTATTTTGCAACGACGCAAAATTACATTAAATAATGCAATTCGATCTGTGATTGTAAATAAAATATGGTTTGGTTTAACAGTCAGGCTTATAGTATAAAGTAAAAGGTATTTGGTTGCAAGAAAGTTATCTTTATAGCAGGTAGCCGCATAACAACAACAACAACAACCACAAACAGAACACCAACAAACCCCAGTTGGCATTAGACTGTTTGTAAACCGATTATGTTTAGTATACAACTCCTAAGAGACTCGTCTGCCGATGATGTGACGAGTGACAATAACAAAACTTTATTTAATTCTCAATAATTATAACTTATTAATTTTTATTATTCGAACCTTTTCTTGTATAATTATTTCGTATTGTATAATTATTATTGAAATTTATAGGGCTCAAGTTCTTTCTTGCCTTTAGATCTACAGCTACATCCATGCAAAGTCCAGCTCATACAAGAAATGAAGCCATCGAACCATTCACAATGTCGTAGAAATGTCGTATTTGAAAATAACGTGGAATGGGCGCTTGAAGCACATGCGATGGACGGCGACTTTTCGAACAAAATTTTCTTCAGAGATGAAGCACATTTCTCACTCGGTGGGTATGTTAATAAACAAAATTGTCGTATTTGGGGTTCTGAGAATCCCCAAGTAATTAAAGAGAGGTCATTACATCCAGAAAATTTCACTGTGTGGTGAGCTCTTTGGTCCGTAGGTGTGATTGGACCTTATTTCTTCGAAAACGACGATGGAATGACGATCACCGTCCCTGCATGAAATGGCTGATGGAAACTAACACAGTAACAGTTTATTTACTAACACATGCAAAGCAATTTAATAGCTTTCAGCGTTGCCATTACAATGATTTTTTTAATATTTTGATTTTCCCGTATTAGTTTGGTAATTTCATTTTTTTGTTGTTATAAACAAACACAAAGCTGCGAAGCTTTTGGCTTGTCTGCAGAAACACCCAAAGCCTTCGGCGGGAATCGAACCTGCGACCTCGGGGACTGTTAGTAGGACACTCTACCAATTCATCCATCGAGGCGCTCGATGGAACTACGTTTATGCATTAATGTTTGTATAGGTTCATTTGGTTTGTTTTCTTTGAAAAAACATAGTGCTGTGGATGTTTTTTCCATATGATTCAGTTTTCTATTGTTAAAACTGCTACTGACTACTGTTTTTCTCTTAATTTTGTCTAAATATGTCTAAAATAATTTATTCTGTTCTCCTTGTATAGTTTTTTTTTTAATTATTCGAAAAAACTCTTTTCTTAATTAGTAGTAAAGAAATAAATAGCATTGCATGTAATTTTGTGGGCATTTTGAAAAAAAAGATTTCGAATGATCGCTTTGCTGAGGTGGTAAACGCTGGTTAAAAAAATAACTCACACGTACACGAATGTTTACATCAGTTTTTACATTTTGCCCTTATGAAAATGATAGAAACCCTGATGTATGAATCCATCAGCAGTGTCGGTCATATGATCATATCAATCATATGACCGACACTGTTCTTGCAGGGGTCAATTCGAAGCGTTATGGTCATATGATAACCGACTTTTTTTGCCTGCTATTGCTGGAATACCACTTGGAGAATATGTGGTTTCCACAAGACGGTGCCACATGCCACACAACTCGATCAAATATGGCCTTATTGCAAGAGACATTTCCTGGCCGCGTAATTTCTCGTCGTGGCGCTATCAACTGGCCACCACAGTCATGCGATTTGACACCAGTAGACTTTTTTTGTGGGGCTTGTGCAGATAAACCTTTAACTCTTGAGCCAAAAAAAAAACCCACATTCCTTAAGTTATGTCTGAGATACCGCCCAATATGTGTCAAAAAGTTGGTCGAAAATTACCTCAAAAGGTTGTTGCTGGCAACACTTCGCGTGCTGGTCATTTAAATGATGTCGTGTTTCACACATAATGTCAACGTTCAAACTTTATAACAGAAAAGAAATATCATAAAAAAATATATTTTATATGTATGTACATATGTGTTTTATTTACGCTTACTTTTGAACCCGCAAAATGGATAACCCGTTAGTAGATATTGTATTTATATTATTAGTACAAAGTAATCGAGCGATACTGAGTAGTTAACCATATTTTATAACCGATACTGTATCGAGTAAAAGCGCCGATGCCCTTGTGGTATCGCATCATCTCTAATCGAACCTTATTATACTTATTTGTAGACATACATACATACATACATACATACATACATATGTATGTATATACAAACCGCCTTTTAACAAAACACCATTTTATTAAGTCTCAATTAAGCCCTGCAATTTGATGTGTTCTTTTCACGCACCCTTTTCCAATACGGCGGGCGCCAAGGAAATTTGTTCCAAATTCAATTCAGAAAATAAATAAATAAATTTTGTGGCAGGTCAAGTTCGTAGCAGCGTGTATGAAAGTATTTTATTGTTTAAAAGAATGTACGCAAATGAAAGTTTCTTGTTGATTGCTGGAGTGTGCTTTTATGCTAAAGCCATTAAATACTTACATATTACGTACATATGTACATACATACGTATGCATATATTTAACCCACTTAAGTGACTGCAGACATTAAATAGACACCCAAATACTATTGCGACACAGAGAACAACTAAATAAACACAATAAGGGGTAAAGTTGTTTACATGTCAAATTTATTTATGGGCTAAAAGTCCTGAAAATTCGGGGGAGGGAGGGAGAGCAACACAAGTTTGTGTACATGCCCACACACGCGCGCACACACACAGCATGGTTTTTAGTATTTGTAAAGGGTATTCCAACCATAATGCAACCAATATTAATTGCGAATCACAGCTTAACGTCAAGTTTTTACCCAACTTTCTTTGACATTGCTTTGTGTAAGTATTTGAGAAATTCAACCATGGACAGGTGTAAAACTGAGCAGCCCGTTGAGATTGTTGAAGCCTTTGACAGAGATGGGAGCTCAAGTTAAAATACATTGCATGCATCATCATATTCAGAGAAACCATTTTGGTTCATTTTTAAGAAACTCGCAAAGCGGCAAAAAGTCGCTTTGTCGTTGCTGCTCAAACGACAAGGTCCCCTAAATTTAATTTGTGCATGTTTATGAATATCGCAACGAAGTTTTTCGGCGCAATGGAGAGTGTATGACATGATTCTTTTTATGAGAAATTTCAGAATAATTTTTATTTGCTGTTGTAATTTGCCAAATGTGAGTTCAAAAAATTTCTACTTTTCAATATCCCAATTGTGAAAGCGATCTAACCCCGCATTTACACATGCAAGTAACTTGTTGCAAGTTGTGTGTACCAATACACTGACAGAGACTTGATTGTCTACACAGGCAAGTGCAAGCTCATCTTTAAAATGTCGTCAAAGAAAATGGTCTTAGAGAAAATTGCTTTACTTTACAAAATAAAAGAATTAAATGAAATCAATAATAATAAAACAATTATGCGAAAAAAAAACTACAAAATCAGTGTTGCATTTTTTATATTTAAAAATCACTATTTTTGGCCCATTTCATCGATTGTTTATTATGTTGTTGGCGGTCTACATGACTTTTTAACGGCTGGGTTGCCAAAGTATTGTCACGCAAACTGTTATGGGGAAATAAATTATACGAATAGCTTTTTTTTTATCAAATAAATAGTAAATTTGTGTTCAGAATCCATAAAAGCAATATTTTACTTTAACTTTTTTATATCTAATCTTATTTTTCGGTATGTAAGACCAAAAAAAAATCATTCCTTGTTAGTTATCTATTAAAATTAGAATATGAACTTCATAAGGTAACACTGTTTTTGCTTATTTGTCATTTTAAGGCCGTGATACACTATCCTACTCGATCGTACGATCTGTTAAAAATGACATGTGTGTCCAAAAAGTGTGATGGTCTGGACTAAAACTGTATGTGTGTGAAAGACTTTTTGACAAGTCTGTCCGATTTGCTAATCTTTTGAAAATTTTCAAAAACCTATCTTATTCTATGCGATCAGGGTTGCCTTTTTGAAGTTGTTTACAATAGTATAATAGTGTGGCCATTTTGATGCGACTTTTTAAAGTGGGACAGAATTCTAACAGATTTAGCTAGCAATTCTAGCAATAACTCAAAACAATTGATACTTAATTTTTCTTTCATTAATTGGTATGGAACTGATAGAAAGAAACAGCGATTGCTAGAAAGCAACAAATACACGAAACGTAATCAAAACGGACATCTTTTTTTTAAGTGTTGTATTCTTTTTATTTTCAAGAAAGCGCTACGAAATAAAAATGTTCAAAAAAAGAAGCGTTAAGTCGCCAAAAATTTGCCATAACCGCTGAGACAGCAACATTCAAGTTTGAAATAGCGCAGTTCATTATTTGCTTTTTTCGCATGAGTAAGTATTGCGTTTGCAACACTGACACTCGAACAGCTGACATTTTAAAACAAAGCAAACAAAAAATAGTAGAGATGGAGCCAGCAGTAATTACCAAAAAAAATAAAACGTGAAAAATTAAAAATTGTGTATTAATTTATCAGCTGTTATTTGGAGTGCAATAAAATTTGCAAAGTTGTTAAAAAGGGTGCTCAATATCAGTTGCAATATAATCGCAAACGCAAATAGTGGCAATCAAAAACGCACCAAACGCTGAGTACCGCTAATGTCAAGTTAAAAAATTTTACACTTTTTTTTTTTTTGCATAACCTGATTTTTTATCGATAACATCAACAAAAATGTTGACAGTTTTGCATTTATCTTAATAGAGCAGAACTCTTTGCACATACTAAATTCTACTATTACATTATATGTATTTGCACTGCCCTCCAAAACTTGCGAGAAAAATGAAGTGTCATACGGCCTTTAGTTCGGTTTTACTTGCTAAAAATTAAGGAAACCGGTTTTTTGCGTTGGGAAATTGTAGGGATCAATAATTTGCAAGAAGACAAGAAAAGTAAATTTGAAGAAGTACCAGCTGCGGCACAACCCTTTATATAAAGGGTCCGCAAAATAACTTTTTTTTTTTTTGAAAATGGCGCAAAACATCGCGTGTAGCTTTGGCTGTCCTGTTGAAACTAAATGTTGCCAATATCCTCCTCTTAAATTCTTGTGAACAAAAATTCGTTCAACATCGCCATTGACGGCCACTCCTTGCTCATTTTCGAAGAAACATGACAAAATTAAGCCTCTGGACCCAAATCACCATCATGACCCCACAATGACTGGTCGGCATTGAGAATGCGTGCGGGTTTTCTGTGCCCCAAATGCAACAATTTTGCTTGTTTACATACCTGCCAAAATCGAAATGAGCTTCATCTGAAAATATGATTCTTTTTTTTGGCAGAATCGGCATCTTGTTCGACCATATTCGTTCAACGGAAGGATAAAACTAATTATCTGTGTTACCATTCACAAAATAAGCACTAGTTGAAAAAAAAAACGTTAGATGGCGGACCCTGTAGTTCGATTACAAAATATTTATTTCAAAAATAGAATTAATAGAAAAAAAACACCCAAAAATAACCCAAATAATAACAAAGGGTTGCACAATAGATCATCTATGGTCGCAGTGCAAAGGGCCATGCTGGACCAACCTAGTCATAATACAATGCAATACAAGACAATACAACCCAAGTATTTAGCTTTTCCTGCAAGCACACGTTAAGTAAAGGGCAAAAAAGGATACCATTAAGGCCGTGTCAGATAAAACTTTTGCTTCGCGTTGCGCTACATACACGCTTTGACATTTAAGATAAATGTACATGTTTATATGGCACTTGTCACATAAATTTTATTTGACGCAAAGCAAAGCAAAAAGTTGGGCATCTTTCATCTTTTTGCACGCTTTGACAATTAGGTGCTTTCATTTTCTTTTATTTTTTCTTGGCGTCAACAGAAATCAAAACAAATTCCAAATAAATAAATAAATTTTATAAATTTAATGAATAAATTCATTTGAAAAATATAAAAAAACAAAAATACAAATAAGTACATATTTAAAAGTACATGTATAAAATATACAACTTCAATATTTTATTGATAAACAGACAATGCGCGGGTCTTGTCAAAGTTTTTATTGTGACATACACTTTTTGTTTTACGCTTTTCTTCCAAAGTTATAAACGTCACGCAAAGCAACAAAGTTTTATCTGACACGGTCTTTAGAATTACTTTTTAGCATTTTTGGGGTATTAAAACTCTTATAAGTTCAAGCGGTGTTAAAACTTTTTCGAAGCACTGTACATTAGATTGTTTATCATTTCCCCTCCCCCGCTGCACAATGCCATTTTATTTATTTTACATTCATATGTATTTAAATAAAAACTCAAACATATAAATATTGATTTAATTTGGGAAACAAAGCAGGACGTGTGCATTTCCTAGTAACTAGATATGTAATCAAAAAAAAGAAGAAGAAAAAAGCTGATACTTATTATTTGAAGTTGGGGGAATTTTTTAAGTTCAAAAACGCTGCTTTAATTCACAAGAAATTATTCCATTTTTAATATTTTCTGCACAAGCTGAAATGTGTCTGGCTTTTAATTAATTTCGTGTTAAGTAAAATTTTTTTTGCCATAACAAAAACTTTTTTTGTAAATTAATTTCTGGTGATGAGTGTACAAACACTCGGGCACTAATTGTTAATTTTGTTCTTTGTGAAGGTAATAATTGCACTTTTGTTTTTTTTTTTTTTCTTCTCTTAATAAACTTTTGTTATCCTTCTTAGTTTTTATTTCTTTGGTTTTGTTTTTGCGTACAAAAGTTTTTCTTTTAAATTTGCAGCCGAAAATTTCCGTTTGATTTGTTTACTGTCTTGTCACGAATGCAAGCAGTCAGGAAATGTGAGTTTGTGCCGCTTCCCGTCAATCGTATTCTTGCAACAACTGTTCGACATGTATTGATAGACGGTTTTCTTTTTTTTTTTTTTTCTTTATATCCCTAAAAACTTATTTATTAACAAATTACTATAAAAAGTTCATGGATTTATTGCCCACAAATACAATTGTTTTTTGTTCTAAAAAAGGAGTCACTGTCTCCCCGTTTACTAAATTTGTTATTTTCTTTTTTGTTTCGCTGACTACAGGAATTCCAGTTGGCACATATTTTATTTCATTGTTTGTTTCGTTTTTTTTTTGTGGTTCATGGTGCTGTTAAGCAAAGTTTTCAAGTTTTCTTGTTTGTTGTTACTTGTGGCATTTATAATTTAATAAGTGTTTTATGCTGAGCCGCCCCCCGAAATGAAGTGTGATTAGCTGGCAATTTTGTTAACCAAAGTTATTCTTAAAGTTGGCAAATTATGACAATAATAATTGAGGAAAGTTTATGGTGTAATTTAACCAACAACAATACCAACAACAACAACAACAACACAACTCTTAAGTAGCGGTAAGCTCAAGGAACTTATAACATAAAGTACAGACGGAAAAGATCAATCTCCAGAGGGAATTCAAAGATGTGGTTCGTCTTCTATACAAAAAAAAAAACAGTTGCTTCAGTCATCTCCCAGGAATTAAAGATTATGTAAAAACGATTCCAAAAATTTTTGCTATTATTTTTCTGCCACGCCTACAAATACCGCCCTTTTAGTATTTGGTTCACTGTCTGACCATTTTTAGTGCGATTATAAAGCACTGTATACCGGTGTTCATGGCTATATAAAGGCTACAATTCTCTCATTAATAGCTTTTTACTACCCCGTAGAATTCTAGAGATGACTTTTCAAAACTCGGTTTTTGTTAGTGAATTCAATAACAACAGGTAAAGTGTTACCATATCTAAAAAAAATTCCTTTAACTTTTTGGTTTATTTATAAAAATAATTAGTGTCCAAGCAAAAACTTCATAGATATACTACGGCTTTGTTAATAATTTTATGGGGCTTTCTAGTTCGATTTTTACCTCCTCAAAATTGAGAAAGATTTTTTTTCGTGTGATAAAATTGGAGCGATCAAGATTTGTTTTAGAGAAGACAAGAAAAGTAAACTGGCAGACTTACTGGCTGCAGTACGACCACCACGTCGCTCATCAGCATCCAAGTTTGCTTCGAAGCCAGGCCAGGATTAATTGTATACCGTTTTTAAGCAGCAGCGCATGGCCATCCTACCATCTGGGCTCTTCATTACTGACTGTCTATTTTCATTCAAAATTATTTTAGGGTGGGTACGAATCGAGTCATCTCTAGAATTTTACGAGGTAGTAAAAAACTCTTAACAACAGAAATGAAGCCCTTACATAGATAGCCAAGAAGACAGGTAAACAATACTTTATAATCGGACTGACATGGCAACACAGTGAACAAAATACTAACACCGGTATTCATAAAAAATAAAACATTGTTAAAATACATTTTAGAACAAATTTTTCATATCAAATTTGTTTTAAAATGTATTTGAGCAACATTTTTTTTATGAATACCGGTGTAAAAGGGCGGCATTTGTAGGCGGGGTAAAAATAAATATTTTTGGATTATGCATTATTCTTAAACCAAGGGGGTGACTGATGCAACTTTTTTTTCGAACCACTCTAATGTACTTGAATATGAATGTCTGTATTACGGGGGTGGAATTTTGCATTTCGGGATCAGAGAGCAAAAACAAATATTAATCATCAAAAAACAACTTTGTTTTTAAAAATATTGCCAATGAGGATCTTTACACTATTACATGCGTTTGAACCATGTAACCATTTTATCGAAGCCTTAATCGAGCTATATGGTTGCTATATATAGAACATAACATTGTTGCCGCAACCATAATTAAACATGTTTTTTCTTTGCGTGAGTCTGCCATTGATTACGACGTCTCAGAGTGTCTAAGTGACATGTATATGCAGGTATGTACAGGCAGCTGGAATTAAAAGAACTTGCAGCAGCAACAGCGTAACAATATATTTCGTTTATTTTCCACCCAGTTACCAGCATATTGTATGTGTACATTCATTTTACTTAAATGCAGTTTTCTTTTTTTCAGGGTATAGAATTGAAAATAAATTTAAAATCTAATTTCAAATCGATAACCTACATTCGGTATAAATGCACAAAAACATAAAAAAAATACGTAAAGAATTCCTTACAAATTTAACACCCATTTGTTTTAGCAATTTATGTGCACTAGAGATCTGCACAAGCAGCATATTTGAAATTAAGTTCAAGCCATTATTCTGAAATATATATAGAAGGTTGGTAACTAAAGCACTAACGAGCTAGATTCTTTTATTTGGTTTCTTTTTAATAACGTTTTTAGACATTTTTAGAGATAATTAGTTTGTTGGAGAAGACATGTGAACATCAGCATACAAATTTCTGTCAGAAAACAAAAATATGAAAAGTAGGAAGACGTCGTAAAAATAATATCGGCATTTGAGCCATCTTTTATAGGGTGAACCATAAAATTGGCCATCCAAAGTTGCACAAGTAGATGCACAGTGGTGCATCAACCAGCTGAAGTCGCCCTACAAGAAATGCATGAACGACGCTTATACAAATAAACATTCTTACTAATACTAGCGCAAGTATGCGCGTGTCATTCATTACTGATGGCAGCAGTGCTGGGCAAAAGACATGCTTTGTTGTATTTAAAATACAAAAACTTCTTCTCCACGTATTTAAATACAAAATATTGCATTCTAAAAGCAAGTATATGAAATACAAAACACAATGTAACAAAAATATTTATTTAAAATACAAAATAATTTTAATTAAACAAGTTTTTAATTCCTTTCATAACCACCAGCTTTTCAAATGTGGTATCAGACAAACAACCTCTTGATGGCGAATGAATAAAATCTCAATGATTTCTTATAAAAACATGGTATTTTATTGGAAGAGAAATAACGGAATTATGAAATACTCGTAGGAGACAATAACGTCAATAAAGTCTATCCAATTCAACATCTGATTGATATTTTTGGAACGAAGTTCCTTAACGCGGCTTGCTGGTAGTACAATTTAGTAGAAATCGTCACGAAAGCGTGTGAGCTGTTTATATATATTGGTGTATCTGTCGTCAAACAATTGTGTAGGTGTATCCGCTGCTGTCAGCGGAGACACCTACCAATAAATATTAATTAGTTGCGAAAACGGACACTATCAGTTGATAGATGTCGCTAAAGTAAAGTATGTCACAACAAAAAACAGCAATATTGAAAAATTAACCAACAGTTGCTTTTCTTCGTTTTGCAGCAGATTGACAAAACAATACTGCATGTGTCAAAAGTAAAAAATGAAACGTTCCAAAAATTTAAAGAAGCATATAAAATTTCAAAAACAACACAAAATAAAACACAGATTTCACCTTGTATTACATTCGAAGATAAAGAAAAAACGTACGGAGCTTCGTTCCTAACGGGGGTCCCCCGACCGCATTTCCTTTTTTTCTCTTCTTGTTTTGTCAAAATGTGTTTTTTTCCTTATAATTTATATGTTGATTGTTTAACGTTGTAAAAGCTTGGCAACTTTCTCTATGTGTATACATTCAATTGCATTTACTTTACACATGTAATTTACGTTTGGTAATTGAATTGTAGTGTTGCCATTTTTTTGGAAATAAAACAGTAGTAAAATTTGGTTTTTAGTTGAAGTATAACACCGGTATTCATAAAAAATAAAACATTGTTGAAACACATTTTAGAACAAATTTTTCATATAAAATTTGTTCTAAAATGTACTTCAGCAACGTTTTATTTTTTATGAATACCGGTGTAAATGAAATACTATTTAGCACATATTTTCTGACATAAATTAAAAATGTATTTGGAAAAAAGTATTTTGGAAGCACAAGTATTTGAAATACGCTTAGTATTTAAAATACAAAATACTAAATACATTCATGGGACGTATTTAAAATACAAAATACCTATTTGTATTTTAAATACATATTTCAAATACATGTACATATTTCAAATGAAAGTATCCCTGCAAGAAATAGCTGATGGAAACTAACACATTCCCAACTTATTTACTAACACATGCAAAGCAATTTTATAGCTTTCAGCGTTGCCATCACAATGATATTTTTAGTATTTTGATTTTCCCGTATTAACTTGGTAATTTAGTTTTTAACTACGTTTATGCATTAATGTTTTTGTAGGTTCATTTTTTGTCTTTTCTTTGAAAAAAATTGGTGCAGTGGAAGTTTTTTCCATATGATTCAGTTTTCTATTGCTAAAACTGCTACTGACTGCTGTTTTTCGTTTAATTTTTATCGAAATGTAGCTCTAAAATAGTTTATTGTATTCTCTTTGAATTGTTTTTTTTTTAGATTTTTTGTAGACCTCTTTTTTTATTTAATAATAAAGAAATTAATTTTGAGAAAAAATCATTTCGGATGATCACTTTACTGAGGTGGTAACGCTGGCTTAAAAACGAAATCATACGTACACGAATGTTTACATTAGTTTCTTCATTTTGCCCTTAAGAAAATGAAAGAAACCCTGATGTATGAACCCATTAGCAGTGTCGGTCATATGATGCATCAACTGACCGACACTGTTCTTGCTGGGAATTGTCATTGTTGACAAGAGCCATTTTTGACATTTATTGATGTACAAAATATTGCGTTTGATTTTAATATTGTGTGCAGAGCTGTTAGCCCTGCAAGAACAGTGTCGGTCATATGATCCATCATATGACCGACACTGCTGATGGATTCATACATCAGGGTTTCTATCATTTTCTTAAGGGCAAAATGAAAAACACTGATGTAAACATTCGTGTACGTGTGAGCTATTTTTTTAACCAGCGTTACCACCTCAGCAAAGCGATCATTCGAAATCTTTTTTTCAAAATGCCCACAAATTTACATGCAGTGCTATTAATTTCTTTGTTGATAAATAAAAAAAGAATTTTTCGAAAATTTTCAAAAAACAATTCAAAGAGAATATAATAAACTATATTTAAAAAACAAATGGACAAATGAACCCATGAAAACATTAATGCATAAACGTAGTTCCAAATGAAATTACCAAATTAATAAGGGCAAATCAAAATAATAAAACAATCATTGTAATGGCAACGCTGAAACCTATAAAATTGCTTGGCATGTGTTTGTAATTAACTTGTTAATGTGATAGTTTCCATCAGCTATTTCTTGCAGGGTAAATTACATACTTTTTCAAAAAGAATCATAGCGATTATATTACCCATTTTCAGGGAATTTCTGATTAGTAATTATTATGAAGGCAAATAATCTAAAAATAATGTCGATTACTTTTGATTACTGAAAAAGAATCAGAAATGATCAAAAACAATGAAATGATTCTTCGACATAAAAACGTACATATGTATGTCTGAATGTAAGCCCAACAGAGCTTGAAATTGAGAAAAAAAAACTTACACGAGAACTTGAATTGTATTGAATAAATATTTTACTCGAATTCTTAATAAGCGTCCCGTTACAAATGCAAATATATAACTTTTACACAATCGAAAAAATTCACGAAATATTTGCACAACACAAAAAATATATTCATAATAGTTTAGAAGGCATTTGAAGAGTTGCAAAACAACACAACTGGACCAAGAGCACGAAAATTCGCTAAAAATTTGCACATTACAAGAAAAATATTCTAGCAGTCTTGCATGCGGCAGTCCTTCATTAAAGATTCAGTTCTATATAAATTTTCTGTACAAAGTTGCTGTTATCGCAAACTTTTCTGCACATAAATTTTCTAAATAAAATGCATATCTGCTATAGACAAATTATCTTTATGAATCCATTGGACAACTCTAAAAATTTATTTTCTTCTTTAAAAATAGAATCCAAAATCCTTTCCACCTTTCAAACATTAGCCGCACATTCAAAGTCCTTGAAGACTGGAGTTTCTTTGAAAATAAATTAAAAAATTTCACACTTTAAGGGCGATGACATTATTATTGTATTTAAAAAAAAAAAATTTGAATGTGGGCTGGCGAAAATAGTGTTGATTTTCCTAAGCAATAAATAGGTAGTTAAGTAAATGTATTAAAAAAATACATCCTTTAAATGAGGACTCTTTGCTACAAGTCGTTCCAAGGTTGTGGTTGGTACGTTGTCTGAGGGCTGGACAGTAGATGATGTCAGTGAAGGCTTTGTAACGGTAGTGGCAAGAATAGGTGACAGTTGTGGTGTTGGTGGTGGTGGTGGTGACGTGCACGCTGTTTGTGCTGCTACTGGTGTTTTGTCATTGTCCTCAAAGTCGTTTAGATTCTGAATTTAGATTTTAAAAGCAATTTTAATTAATTTTTTTTTTTTCGTATTTCAAAGATGTAACAGAAAGTTATATTTATTATTTAGTAAAAATACTTACCGAACAGAGAGTTTTTTCTTGATTTAAAACTTTTTCGCTTTCCAATACCAGTTGAGTTAATTCTTCAATCTAAACATTTAACAAGTTTAGTAAAAGATATTTTTTTTATTTTAATTTTTAAATTCACCTCTTTGTTTTTAGCTTTTAGATCTTGTAGCAGTTGAGCCTGTTTGGCTTGAAAATCTTTTTCCATTTCCATAATGGCTTCACAGAATGGATTCGGCTGGCTGTGGCATGGATTATACAGTCCCGTGTAAGAGAATTGTTTACCTCTCTGAAATGAAATATTATTAACAAATTTTGACTTGTGTTTTACAATAACCGTCTGATTCATAAAAATTATAACAGGTTTATAAAGCTTTTATTTGACAGATTTTCCATACAAATATGTCAAATAACAGTCTTATACTTACCCCCTAATTTATGAATTAGGGGGTAAGTTTGTAGCTGTGCCCTTAACAAACTTCAGTTATCCATAAATTTTCTGTAGGAATTCGCTATTGTCAATAAATTTTCTGTTTCTGGTATCGATAGATTTTTTGTATAATTATAGACAATTTTTATATCTGTCATTTATAATTTCTTTTATAGGTGTCGATATTTCTTCCATCGATAAATTTTTCGTTCCAATATGAACTTAATTATTTATTTGCTTTAAAAGCCAATTGAAATGTTTTAATTCAGGCCCAAAAATGAACCTTTTCAAAAAATATTTGCTGTATTTTTCAGCTGTCTATATGCCGACGACATTTCGCTGTTGCTAATCAACTCATCAGTAGACTGATAGACTGAATTCTTAAAAGGTTGCAAAGAAAAGTAGAAGTGTTGCAAAACGGAAAAAGAAATGTTTGCTGTGTTAAAGGTTTGTTTGAACATTTCTGATTCTCATTCTGTTCATGGGAATTATGGAATAAGTAGTTAAGTTTCAAACAAACTTTTAAGAATTTTTCAAGTCTACTGATGAGTTGATTAGCACCAACGAAATGTCGTCGGCATATAGACAGCTGAAGAATACAGCAAATATTTTTTGAAAAGGTTCATTTTTGGACCTGAATTAATTTTTCGTTCCTTTATGCATAAATTTTCTTTCACAAATTTATTGACAATACCTTTTTTGGAACGAAGTTCCTTAACGCGGCTTGCTGGTAGTGGAAATTAGTAGAAATCGTCACGAAAGCGTGTGAGCTGTTTATATGTATTGGTGTACTGTCGACAAGCAATTGTGCATGATGGGCGGTGTCTCCGCTGACCGCAGCGGAGACACCTACCAATAATTACTAATTAGTTGTGAAAACGGACACTATCAGTTGCTAGATGTCGCTAAAGTAAAGTATGTCACAACAAAAAACAGCAGTATTAAAAAATTGGCCAACAGTTGCTTTTCTTCGTTTTGCAGCAGATTGACAAAAAATACTGCATGTGTCAAAAGTAAAAAATAAAACGTTGCAAAAATTCAAAGAATCATAAAATTTAAAAATTTCAAAAACAACACAAAATAAAACATACAGATTTCACCTTGTATTCAAAGATGAAGAAAAAATGTAAGGAACTTCGTTCCTAACGGGGGTCCCCCGACCGCATTTCTTTTTATTTTTGTAGCAAATTTCTATTTTGCACAAGTTTTGATTTAAAGAATTTTTCTTTTTTGTTTTAGTTTTTATGAAAAATTTCTGCCATCCTTGCATTTTCAATAGAAAACCTCTGCCACTGGCACGTCCTTCCTTGGTTTTGCTATCGACAAGTTTTTCTTCATTTCTGATATCGATAAATTCTTTTTGTAGAAATTTTCTTGGACGGGAAAATTGTCTTTTAAAAATTGTTGGCAATAATTTTTTTTCTCTTGCTATTGTTAATAAATTTTCTAAAAACCATTTCTATTATTGATAAATCTTGTCATCGGTGAGTTTTTCATAGAACATTTATATTCCTATCGCATTATACCATGTTCATACATGCGCCTTTATTGAAGTAATTGCAATAAAGTCCATTATTGAGCTCAATATTCCATACAAAAAGTCAATAAAGTTATTGCTCAATAAACTCTATATTGCTTTGAATATTGAGATTAGAAATACATGTATGAACAAGGTATTAGTTTCTATTTAATATTATCTGTATACAAAATTTCAACTACCGATAAAATTCCTATATGAAATCACTGTTATCGATAAATTTTCTTATTTTATTACTTATTTTGAAAAAAAAAAAATCTCCCTCACAACTAAATTGCCTGCAAAAAATATGCTGTCAATAGTTTTGTATATCAGTTATCGTTAACTTTTCTGTAGTACATGTTTATTTTTTATAAATATCGTATTAAAACTTTATGTTATCAGTAAGTTTTTGATTGGAAGTCTTTATCACGAAAATGGAAGAAATCGATACATTTTTTATTTTTTTGTTACCGATAAATTTTTGCTAAAAGAAAATCTCTTTCTGATATCCTTAGTTTTTCAATAGGAAATTTTTTCTTGTTGATACCTTTTCTACTACTGAGCATTTCGCTTATCGACAGCTTTTCTATAGAACACTTTATGGTGGGCGCTTTTATTCTGTTTGTTGATTATTCTATTTGTTATCCAATCATCAATCAGTTTTGTATGGAAAACAGCTGTTATTGATAAATTTGGCATAAAAATGTTTACGAATAATTTTACAGTACAAAATTTCAAATTAAAAAAGCTCCTATTGTCTATAATATTTCTATGAAAATTTTCTGCTACTGGTAAATTTTCTACGGAAAATGTTTTATCGTTATATATTCTGCAGCAGAATTCTGTTATCGATAGATACATATATTCCGGGGGTATTTTACATAATTCGATTCGAAAGCAAAGTTGTTTGTATTTGTAACAACTTGAAAGGGTTTCCTTTCAAATCGAAAGGCCCCTTTATGCTATTTCAGAAAATCTGTAAAAATTAAAAAAAAAAAAATGTATTTAACTAGTACTTGCTATAAGAGGCAACTGAAATGTATTATTTCAGGTGTAAATAGAGCTTTATAGCTGCTCTGTGAAAGTTCTTAATAATAAGTATATAACAGCATCTCGCGATTTGCGATTGTGACTTAAACTCGCTTGATAGGTACTCTGCTAATCGCAAACGCCAGGAGCCGAATTCTGGTATTGGTGATCGAATAAACTCGATAGTGAAAATAATATAAACCAAAATAAGCAACATACACTCATAATTCGGTCAAGAATTCGTTCGATCGTGAATGTCGGAAACTGGCCCCACACTTCTGGCGAGTTCAAATCGCAATGGTTTACTGAAGTGAACTGATGATTTATATACATATAAATATAATATGATAATACATATATAATAAATTGAACTTGTTTCCTTTCTCTTTGTCTTAAGGTGGGATCATACGATTGCCGCAATGCACCAATTTTTGTTACATTTTGTCTGCCAATCTTGTGATAGCACAATTTATTGGCTCATGTGGCAAAAGTTTGACAAAGTTTGTCATCAGCTACAACAGCTGTTTCTCAGAGTTGCCGTGTTATATAACAATCTTGTGACTATAATGCGGCAATTATTGGTACTAAATTGTTTTGCGGCAATAAAATTTCAGTAAAATGTGACAATCATGTGATGGCAGAGAATTTGATTGGGACAAATTTTTTATTATGCTCCAATTCAGCCCAATAAAAATCGTGTAAAATTGGTGCATTGCGGCAATCGTGTGATCCCACCTTTATATTAGATAAAACACATTTTCTTTGGTTGTGTTTATTATTTCTATCCATTGTTTTCTTATACCCTGGCGAATCGAAAGCAAAACGCGTGAGTCTGAAAATTTCTATTTTCCTTTGGCGTTCTCCATTCACTTTTCGAGCTCAAAAACTTGGAAGTGTGAAAAAATGAAGAAAGTTCTATTGTTTGAAGACTTGCTTGCAACTTGCACGTTCAACGATTCTAAGAGTATTTTTGTCTTATTTAAATTATTCCGCCATATTCCAATTGTCGCCATTGTCGTCCCACTAGAGTGAGCGGAAAATATTTTGCATTTGTTTTCTCGTTACCCTTCAATCTAGACGATATAAAATGCTTCCAAAAAAAAAAGCAATAAATTGCTGTGGAAGAGGAGTGTACCAGCGCGATGACGATAATTGGAACATGGGCTATTATTTTTCGTTTCCAAGTGCGATATTTTTCTTTACGCCACTATTTTATTGCATGCTATTTTCTTACCAAATCGCACAATAAATCGGCCACCTCTTTAAGAATCTCACTGTTGCGGGCAGAATATGATGTCTCAGTCTGCAAGCTGTTGGAAAATTCTGTAATGAGAAATGAAAACGCTTTGTCAGCCAATTCAAACATGATAATAAATATTTACTACATACTAATCGATGTGTTATATATGTTTATTGAAAAGAATTTTTGCTTTTGAGGTCATATTAAAAAATAAAAGCCCCGACTTAGAAATGAAACAAGATGCGGGTTTTTTCTCAAAGCCAAATTAACATACAACACTTAGGATCTGTTCCACAACATCAAACGTTAACGTGGGGTAATATTTTGAAAGCTAAAGCAAATTTGAAGAGCTTTTCCTTGCCCAATTAATGAGTTCGGGCCACTCAATACGTGTGCTGCTGTTCAAAATGATGGCGACGTTACAGTTTGACATTGTGGGCCAATTTGGACCCTTAGTTCCACTTTTCTGTACAAAACTGTTATTACACATGACTTGCAAAATAAATGAAGATTTCGCCTCTTTTACAAAAATTACTTGCCATTATTTTTCAGTTCCAATTTTTGAATTTTCTCCTTCAGCTCACAAATCGTGTCGTTACGCCTGCGCAAACGTTGGCGAATCGCTTCCAAAAGTCTGTCATACTGATCATGTTCAGTATTGGAACGAAAACCAGAGTCATAATCACTTTTGCCCTCATTGGACTCGCATTCCAAATTGATTAGCTGTTGACGTACAAATTCCAATTTTCCATAAGCATCCTTCTTCTCTAATACCTAAAGTTTAAGAAGCCTTAGTGAAGTCATTAGGTTTCTTGCCGCTTCAGTTATAATTACCAATTTTGTCACGGCTTCATGAACTTTTTTTGAATCGCCAATTTCAATAAAATCATTTAATTCGTGTTGTAGGGTTTTAATTTTTTCATTTACGTCCAGCTGAGCATCAATAAGGGATTCGTATTGCGAAGCGTTATGCATTTGAGACTGAAAGAGGAGACCGCAAATTAAATTTGGCACATGTGGGCAATTTGTTCAGAATTACCGTGGAAGTATTGTCTGTTAGCTGTGTACTGGTAATTTGATGATCTAAATTAATAGGCAGCATTGACAGGCTCGTCTCCGAGGGCGAATTGCTGGGGATCTGTGTTTAAGAAAAAAAATGTAATATAAAATATATGTATGTATATTTCAAAATTTTTGTTTAAAAGAAAAAGAGATTGAATAATTTTTTTTTTTTTTTTATTGAAGAGTGTGTTTGACATACTCAAAAAATTTTAGTTTGAAATTAAAAGCATATTTATTTTTAGGCACCTTGTTATTGCCGGCACATTTGAGGTCATTTCTTAACTCCTTGATAACATCGTCTTTGAGCTGAATTTTCTTTTGGGCCTTTTGTATTTCATCCTCTAGACAAATAACTTGGCGTTTTAGCTCCCTAACTTCGTCATGTTTCTCGGCCACCTCCTGAGCCAAAGCTTTCACATTGGCATATAACTGAAAATAATGGGAAACAGCCGTACACAAAGGCCCAAATGTGTAAGAAATTAGTAAACACAATTCCAATAAATTATTATAAATTTTTATTAGTAAGTAAATTTAAAATGTAAGCAACGATTTTTATTTTTATTAAAAGGAATCTCACAACTCAATTTTACTACAATGATCGCCGAAATTATACAACCACCAAAATTATACCTTACGAACCTTATGTATTTGTACAGCATCACTATCGTGATAGTTCTGAAAATGAAAAATGATAAAAAAAATTTTAATTTTCTTTCCCGGTTTTTTTTTTTACAAAAATATACTTTTGTTTCGCCTGCTGCATTATTATCTTCAAGGGTTAAACTATCAAAATCAAGCCTCTCCAGCACTTGATCCAGTGGCAAAGTCTCAAGTGTTAAGCCGCTCAAAATATCTCCCTTCTTATTGTTGCTGGTGTTTTTTATATATTTGAGCAGGGTATAAATGTCTTTGCGGCATTTCATTAACTCATTGCCCTGACTGTGGCGACAGCTGGTATTAACCCTTGTCTGCACCAGGGCCAAACGATCAGCCACTTCTTTTTCCAATTCTTCCATATTGCTTAGAAAGGCTTCATTGATTCTCACCAAAACTTCAATCCATTCCTGGTAAGTGCAGATTTTCAACTACAAAAATAAAAGGGTCGGCTTTAGTTTAGATTTTGTATTCGAGGCCGGCCGGCGTTGTTTATATCACAGAGGAGAAAGCAGTTCAGCCCAGCCAAATGCGGGTTGAGAAGAACAAAAATGTTCCTACCCATGACACATTTTCTGAACTGAAAACGATTTTGGTTGTATGGAAATCGCTTTTCAGTTCGCCATGTCACGTCCTGCCCGAACACATACACACCACTATTTAACCAATATTTTCATATTTTTCTTAGTAAATTCCTCTATACTCTAAATGAAACTTCACTATTTGTAGAAAAGTTTTTTAGTAAACAAGTAAAGTTTATTTCTGGACCGAGTCTTGAATACCCCACATAACGGACACGTTTGCTGTTTCGGCCGGTTTTAAAAAGATTATTAGAAATATTGAAGAAATCGGTTTATGCAATATCACAGATGCACATAATGTGGACCAATATTGAAAATTTGTTTATTACCTGAAATACTTTTAGGCTGACAAAAATGGAATAAATAATTGAGTTTCAAACATTCTCAAACATTGATTAGCATCAACAAAATATGGGTGGCATATAGACAGAAAACATTAATGAGATCTATTATTAGACCTAAAGTAATACATTTAAAGCAAATAAATATTTAAGTTAATTTAATATTTAGTTATTTTGACCCCTTTTTTTCTTATATTTTATATATTTATTTGAGCTCAAGGTCTTTTGGAATTTGAGCAATTATTTTTGTCAATATTTCGCTCTCCTTCGGATAGCTTCTTCAGGACAATTGTCCTGAAGAAAATTTTGTTCGATTCAACAAATTAATACATTTCAATTGGCTCTTAAAGCAAATAAATAATTAAGTTCATATTTGAATATTGTTTAGCACATTATAAACAATGAATAAATACTATAAAATTTTATGTTATAAAAACACTTTCATATGCATACTTTTTAAACTTTTTATAAATTTATAACAAAAATAAAGCCACCACTTTTTCTTAGCGCATACACAATATAAACACAAAGCAAAACACTGCAGTTACACGATCAAGTTTTGCTATCAAGTTTTTTTCACATACTGCTTGTCAAAATTCAATAAAATTGACGTAGCTGCGACGTAGGCTGCACGCAATTTCATAACAATTCGTTTTCAAGACAATTCGCCGTCAAGAAAAATATTAAAAACAGCTGCTTCATTAAAAGTACTATCAGAAATAAAGAAAATAAAAGAAGAAGAAAAAAACCAGAGGGCAGAGAGGAAATACTGGGTGAAGCCCTTATTAGTAAGAAGGTTGGCAAATATTTAAAAATTATAATGCATGTAGATATGCTCTATAAATCGCAGCACATCATTATATTTGTTGGTTTTGCATGTAAACATTTTTATTTCTATTTTCAAGCTTGAATCTGTTTAATTTTTATTATTTTAATTTTAATTTTATTATTTTAATCAAATTTAATATTTAATTTTATTATTTTAATTGCAACTTTCAAACAAAACAAAAAAAAATATTTGCAGACACAACGAAAAAAAATTGTTGTCAGCTGTTTTTCTTGATTGTGACTTGATGCTCTCTATGGAAAGCAAAAATTGTCATCAATTTTGCATCAATTTTCAAAATTGTGAGTGTATTAGTAAAAAAGTGTGAATGTATTAAAACTTGAAAGGCAAAACTTGATCATGTAACCGTCAAGTAATAAAAAGGAACTGTGAAAAACGTTTTTTGTTCTCGAGCGATTGTGAAAACGAGAGGTGCAGAGTTTTGCGCTGACTCGCTATCTCGTTTTGAATGCGTTTCGTCTGTGTGTACTTTATGACCAGAAGCCAAATTCTGGCATTCGTGACCGAACGCGTTCATGATTGAATGCTTTGTGTTTGTTGCTTATTTTGTTTGTGCTTTACATTATTTTTACTATCACGAATGCCGGAATGCGGCCCTCAGTTGCGAAATTTCAAAATTTTGTTGCCCTCTTAAATGTATTTAAGCGAACGCTCGAACATGTTCGAAATCGCAAAACTATCAGTTCATGCTAAATTTTATGTGTTTTTTTTGTAAATCAAATTCGAAAACCCTTAAAAAATCACACATTATGGGATCGGTTCTGCAAAATCACGTGATTTCAAAGCTTGAAATACGCAACACTTCAATAAAATATTATTATTAATTAGATTTATAAATTAATTATAAAATCTAATAAAGCTTAATGAGCATTAGCAACAAGGCCACCAATAAAATAAAATGTCACACTATTGGTGAAGTCATGAAAGATTTGCAGAGAGGGGGATTTCAAGGAAATTTGTTTACGTATGTGAAGGGAATATAAAAGTCGGTCCATTTTTTATTCAAATGGAAGCTTATAGGGATTTTTTTTTCAAAATACACTAGAACCAAAAAAAAAAATCATTGCGATATTAAACAAGGAATGAAACCACAAAATATCAAAATACGAGTGCATACTTACATCTTTATCGCCCCAAGCATTGGCATCAATATCTGCTATTCTTCTTTCGTACAGACCATTTATAACTTTAAAATTAAGCAACGCTGAGTGATTTAAAGTAGCATCGTGGCATGGAGTTTGTGGCTCTGGCATGGAAATGACCTGTGCGCTTGCCCCATGAGATGATGCTGCTGCACTTGCATTGTCCAGAATCCGGCCCTCTGATTTCCTTAACTCTTCTTGAGCACACTTCAGGGCTGGCAATACCATATAATTAGCAGCTGAAATTTTAACATTCGGCTGTGAACTTTCATTATTCGTTGTACTTTGTTCAAAATTCCATTGCTGCTGCGGTGTCGGTGGCGAATTAATTGGCGAAGAGCTTTGGGTCATTAATTCGTTTTTGCTGTTGGCTTTAAATGGCAAATAATGGCTGGTACTTGACTCTTGGCTGCAATCTGAAATTTCTGCCGCAGAGTATCTGTTGCTACGCCGCTCGTTATAAGGTTTTACATCAACCACAACAGGTATTGTGGGCTGGCATTGCTGTGTTCTGGAGGATTTCGCCGAAGTATCACGACAAAAATTAAGGCCCATCGTTTCAGGAGTTACAGCAAATCTAGGATTATTTGCTGCTCTGGGAAGATGTGCGGCATTTGAGGACATTGGCTGCTGTGGGGCATACTCAGGAGATGTTGATAATTTTGAGCGAAATTCTGCAGAGTTTTGTTGCATAACGACAATCAGGTTTTTAGACAGAAATTGAAATGATTCAAGCTGGTAGTTGTTACTTGGTGATTACATACATATGTAGATATTAACTTGTAATATGGTATTTTATATTATATATTAAAAATATATCAATTGCGCAGTTTTTATTGATTTATTTTTCGTTATTCTCAATTTATTTCAATTGTATTTTTTGTGTGTTTTTCCTTTTTTGTAATTTTGAGTTTTGTATAAAATTTAACTACTATAAATAGCAGCAAATTGAAAAATCAGGGTTCTTCAAATCGATAATTCCTATTACACATATAGTAAAAAAATTTAAATTACTCATTGGTGAATAGGTAAAAATCTCAATGAGCCCCCTTCAACCTGCCAAATTTTGGTTACATTCGTTTATCAGTTACATTATTTTTTCAAAAGAGTCGCATGGTGGTCATAACCAAGGCGAATCCATTACAGGTGCCCGCATCCCGATTCGCTTCAACATTTCTCCACGATTTTATCTTCTGAGTTGTCAAAGCTGATAGCAAACGACAACAGAACTTATGATGTCTCAAGGCGAATCCATTACAGGTGCCCGCATACCAATTCGCTTCAGCATTTTTCCACGAATTTATCTTCTGAGTTGTCAAAGCCGATAGAAAACGACAACAAAACTTGTGACGTCTCGAGAGAAAATGTTGAAGCGAATTGAATTGCGACCACCTGTACTTGATTCGCCTTGTGATGTCTCGAGTGAATATGTTGAAGCGAATTGAATTGCGACCACCTATGTATACCTGATTCGCCTTGGTCATAACATTCTCTTTCAAGCAATTTCCGATCAGTATTTCATTACGTTTAAAATGAAACTAAAAATAATCGGAAGAACTTTTCGTTATTGAAGAACAGTGAAAAATAATCCGATTACTTCAAGAATTCTAATGATCAGTAAGATTAAATATAGGCAGTTTGTAATGAAGAGATAAGGTCGTAGGATGGCTAAGCTCTACTGCTTAAAAACAGTCTACAATTAGTCATGGCCTGGGTTCGAAGCAAATTTCATTGCTGATGAGGGACGTGGTAATCGTGCAACAGCCATGGTATGTATATACCCCGGCCAGTAAGTCTTAAGCTAAAATGAAATTACATATATGGGCGATTGCAGTTGATTCTTTTTGACTGGGTTTGGAATCATCCAAGGTAGTCCTCATTCGCATAATCAATTTCTAATAGAGAAAAGTTGATAGCCAGTATTGTTGTAGAATCTGATTGCTACCAGAATCAGAACTGAAATCGACACAGAATTAATTTTGGTGTCACAGAAACAGATATTTCTCATTTTTGTGTTCGAATCAGAACTAGGTGTCACAGAATCTATTTTTATCGATTTTTTATCAGCAATAATCTGATCAGCTGACAGGTGGGATATTTATATGTTTGTTTTAGGCTCACAATGTAAGTAAATTAATTTTTTTATTTATTAAACTAAATAAGCAGAAATTTTCATTATTATTTTATCACCAATAGAGGAAAACATAGGAATCAAACACAAAATGATATAGATACAACGAACTATAGAAGGAATTCTATATTTGATGAATGAGTGGTTCCTACATTTTCCTTTTTCACTATCATCCATTGTTAGCTTCACCCACTGAGGGCACACATGCCTTTGCAAAACCTTTAGCACGTCGCTTAAGACAATTGACACCGTACTTCTGGCGAGACAAACGTAAACTATCATTTCCTATTGATTTTTGATATGGTCCTTCTGCCAAAAAATACGACATTGCGTTGACGAGCTGAACAATACTAGAAACGTTTGAAGGAGGCATATGAACTTTGACAATGTTCAGCAGCGTTTGAAAGGCCTCTTTGCTTAAACGGAATTGGCTAATAAATCTGTATATTTATTATATCTAAAACATCTTTGGTATTCTTGTACATACTATATGTCTACTTAAGCTGTTTCCGGGAGCTCCAATGGGTTGGTGTAGTACCTTAAAATCTTCTATTTCACTTTTTCCTCAATCAACATATATAAAGCTATTGCCTCTACCATTTGTTTTTTAAAGATTTTTAATATATAATAAAATATTTATCAAATTATATGTGAAATGTAAACAACAGCACAACCAAAACAAAACAGCTGATTCGAATATGGTTTTTACTTATGTTCGAATCAGCGCAAAACCAAGAAGATTTCATGACACCAATTCAAAACAGAATTGATTTTCAATTCTGATAATTCACAATTCTGACTTGAATTCTGCAACAACCCTGAGTAATTGTATTTTCGTCATTTTAGCTTCAAAGCCAAAAAAAATTAATTCTGCTTAAGCTTTTTTATGCTATATACCATTTTTGACACTTTTGCTATTTCTTTAAATATTTTATTAAAAAGCCGATTTTACTCAGCCATTTAAAAAAATTCCATTTTCGGAACAGCAAGAGAATTTTTAGTTGTCAGTTTTATTTCTCTCATCAGAATCAGCCTATAGAAATTCATAATCCATAAAATTTTGAATTTCAATTATGGCTAGAAATGTTTACGAATAATATTTTGGATTTCTCTAAATTTATAAACATTAAACAGCTGATAAGGTCATGTGACAATCTTAACATTTTGCATGAAAAAAAGTACGGGTAAATTTTTGCTAAAATGAAATTCATTCCTATGAACTTTGGACGTATCACTTTTCGTTACTTAATTAATATTGATTTAAAAGTGACAAACCAAAAGAATATTTTATATTTGGAAGATAAATATGAATGTCATAGAAGGGGTGGAATAAATTTGGAACCATCAACAATATTTTGAGCAGTAAACTTTTTTTTTTCACCACACGTTCTTTGCCGGATTCGCTTAAGCAGGTTTAATATCCCTTACACCGACTGACATCCACGTGAAACGCGTGGAAGATGTTGAAAATGTGAAACAGTCGTTTACATTGACAACATCTTTAATCTTTCATTTATTTAGATGTCAAAGAAGACGTAAAATTTTTGTGAAAATAAAAAAAAAATTAAAATGGACTTGGAGGAGGACTTTTGGACTTTTTTCTTTCCATATGTTAAGCAACATGCTCTCCATATTTATTGACCATAGGATGGGCTTTCTTTTGCACGGCAATTAAAATGAATTTAATTAAAATAATGAAATTAATTAAAAATTAGAACAAAATACATGTTCCGCTCAATTTTTTATGTTAAATTTGTTTTCTGAAATGTCATTTTGCTAGTGATGGTACAAAAGCAATCGATTTTCTGCAATTTTTTTTTAGTGATGACACTAAAAAAATGGAAAGATGTAAGATGGAACAAAATGAGAAAGGATCATCTTCTACTGGTGTAGAAAGATGTAGAATTTTCGCCCTGTATAATTCTTATGGGAAGATGTAAACATCTTTGCAAATTGATGAAAGATGTAAGATGTGCGTCAGTGTAAAAAATAAAAATGAAATTTGTATGTGGGCCAAATGCTTAACATATCGAATGAGTATCAAATATATTGTCACATACGTTCACGAATTAAAATAATGATCATAACAATTGCACAAAGAAATGCAAAAATAGATGAAAAAGAAGCATTTTACTAAAATAATGTTATCGTGAAAAAGTTAAGAAATTTGTAATTCTATTCTGTTTGAACGAACGTGTCTAATTCCGAAATCATGTTATATTGCTTAATTCTACATTTCAAATATTAAAATTATTTACATTAATTTTGTTTTTGTTTGCAACAATCTTACAACATCCAGCTGTGATAAAAAATGCAACATTTTGTTTAAAAGTGTGTTATTATGGCAGATTTTCATTCGAATTTTTTTAAGGTCAAAAAATTATTTATAACACGATTTGAAAAATAATTTATGTACATATGTGCACGCACATACATACATACATACATATGTATGTATATGTACATAGAGTTAGTTGTTCAAAAGAACTTTCTATTTGTCTGGTAAATTCAATATAAAAAAAAATATCGTAAAACAGGTTCCCGTTTAATGGAGTTTACTGCGCAGCAGACGGATGTAAAAGAATTTATTGTTAAAACTATTTTACAGAATTGACAGCACAAAAATTTTTAATTTTATTTTAAAAATTCTTTCGACGAAAAAAAAGATTTCAAAATGATATGAAGTATGTAAATTAATTTGGAATCAGCTGTTTGAATTGAACCTTGTGTTGTCAGGTAAATGGAGAGAAATGTTTTTCTAGACGCATTTCGATTTTAAAACGCTTTCCATACAACATTTTTGTAAGGAGTTCTAATTGCAACACACCAAAACTATCGTTATGTGGATTTATTCAGATGAACTTTTTGATTTATTATGGCTTACTTTTTGCAGCAGCGGATTGTTTAAATACCTGCAGAAGCTAGATCGAAGTAAAAGTCCAGGCTGTTTCATGCAAGAAGAACAAGAACATTTCTCTCTCAAAAGATCTTTCACTTACACCAACTTAAAGTGGGGGAAGAGTTTTCGTGCAAATTGGGATCACGCGGTCTCCCAATGTTAAGTACGGGATCACAACTAATATTTACATGCAAAGCCTGTTAGATTAGGTTAACTACAGAGGTACATATGTCAGCCCATTTTGTGCCACATACACTTAAGTCAGTGTAGACTTGTTGTGCGCTCCGTGCACGAGTATTGAACCACAAAAAATTTGACAGATAGGTCTATAGCAACTCTCTGTCATTCACAAAGTTCCTTAATTTCCTCCAGCACATGTTCCGTAATTGGGTTATATCTAAGGTAAGGTGTCTCTCCCCAAATCTCGGGACCATATTTGTGAGAAAGCGACACCATTTTTCTGTTAGAGTACAAACATTCACTTATTATTATTTCATAAACTTGTTTTATTACTTGTTATGTAAATAACTTTATATAAAATGTATTGTATAACAGGCCTCAAATTTTGTGTAAAATGTTCTATAAAAATTTTCAACTAAAACTATTGTGCCAAAATTGTGAAATTTGACACGTCCAAAGTTCATAGGGTGCTGATGAAGGGTGTTTGCTACCCAGAAACAGCCGGTTGTCCACCTAGCAAATAAATTTTACTTTTCTTTACTTAATTGATATTGATTAAAAAGTAGTGAAAACCCAAGGGTTGAACTTGAGCCTGAAAAAGTAATTTAATATAAATGTATTACTACACAGAAGTTCAATAACAAAATTAAAATTTACAGTAAAAACTATTTACTGTAATAAAGAAACTCATAAATACAGGTTACGGTTTTCGGCAATATTCATTAATCTAATAGATTATGGGCATTTGCTAAAAATAATAACCAGCAAAACTAAAGAAGCAAAATATTGCATAAGGCAAATTATTTAAAAGAAAAAAAAAAAAAAAAAAAATACAGGTTACGGTTTTCGGCAATATTCATGAAGTTTGTAAACACAACCGTCAGTAGTAGCAGTAGTCAGCATGATACAACTAATAAGGTAACCTTTTCGCTACAATAAGAACAACTTCAATAAAAATAACATGCATTTTGTTTTTGTACAACTTGTGCAAACTGTCAAAAAGACGCCACTTCTACATTTACAGAAGAGAGATGCACTGAGCTTACGCGGATTTTCTATCTCTTTTTGGCTGCCTTTCATCTCTGCATTCTCTTGACAACCCAAAGTAGTCAGTTGATTAACGGTTTAGCTGACGAGGTTACCTTGTTAGTTGTATCATGTTGGTTACGACAGTCTATTTAACAGTGTTGTTAATAATAAGAAACTAGTGGTGGATGAATTCATGCTTTTAGTTCGCTGACAGGGTTCGACTACTGCAAGTATTGAGCTGAGCTTAACTTACGCTTTTTTTTTTACTACTATCTTTCACTTAAATTTACAACTTAATAACCAAAAAAATAATAACAAATATTAGTTGCGTTGTTCAAGAGTTGTTTGCAATTGTTACAATAACAACAATTAATATTTTTTGCAGCTGTTAATTTGTTAATTCAATATTTATTTTCTTCGAACGTGTTCGTTCGTTGATTCTACTTTTTTCCTTTGAGTTTTTATTTTATAACAATGTTTGTGCTTTTGCAAACTTGACGTCACTTATTTACAATTGATTTTATTTTCTATCTGTTAATGTTTTCTGCTTTAATTATTTGTCTTTGATTGTTTTTTATTGCTCAATAACCTTTTTATTATTTATTTATTGTTGTGTCAATTTGTTTTTATGGGGTTTTCGTAGTTTTTCTATTTTCACGTAGCAGCGATTTTTATGCGGCAACAGCAGGTTACACGTTTATGCGCTCTTCAAGCCAAATTAAAACTGTTTCGCGAAAATGCAAACACACAATCTAAAAGTTGAGATAAAATACTGCTGCTACTGACGCTGTTCTCTGAGACATAAACAATACATTCTCGATCAGCGTGACCATTTCAGTTAAAACTAGATTTATCTCCTTTTTCTGTTTGTAACTCCTTTTAAGAGTTCATTTAGCTCGTTTCCTCATTCTCAAAACACCACGAGGTGTTAATCGTTTCTGAACATTTCATATCATTTTCTACTTACATTTTTTTAAATTTTAAATTTTTTAGCTTAAGAACACAAATAAAGTAAACCTTTACGTTAACAAAAAACCAACTGAAAAAAAAAAATGCAGAATACATACAATCGAAAGAAACAGCGGAATCGAAACGAAGAATACCAAAGTTGTCAGACGGAGAAAATTTTGATTCCGATCGAAACGTAGAATAGCCCCGATTAAAAATATTGATTATATTTTCAAAAATAATAATTATTTGATTATTTATTGTCAAAAATATATGTATAATAGGTTTTGGTCACATTTTGGGTGGTTTTTAGAAAAAACAAACGTATTGAACAAATATTTTTCGCCAATGGCAAATCTTTAAAGCTTTTAATATCGCTCCATATATACATAGCTGAGGTGTAGCGAAGTCTGATTTCTCAAGCGAACTTAAACTAGTTTTGATGCCAGAAAATTAAAAGTTTTGACTTCAGTTGACATTTATAGCCGAGAAGTAGCGAAAACCTGTTTCTCAAGAAGTTGGGTTTTGCTGCCAAAAAGCAGACATTATTATTTTATTATAATTTATGGTGCCAGGAAGTTGTTGCAATTATAACAAATTTTGCAATATCGACCCACAGAATGCATCAACCACTTTCTTGAACATTTCCCATAATCTATTTAAAACGGTTTTGAATGATGTGAAACTGCGACCGAAAAAACAGCAAATACATGGCCTTTGCGAAGGTTATTATTACTAGTTTTTACTTAAAATAACTTAAATACATCTGATTTTAAAACCTGGTCACACTGTTCGCGATCGTTTTCTGAAGTCGTATCTTTTTTTTTTTTTTTGTAATTTGTTGCGGTTGTGATGTTGTTTTTTTTAATTTTGTTTATAATCCAAGGAAACGATAGGCATATAAATATTTAGCTGTTATTTGTGTAACTTGTCGTGCCATGTGCCATTTGAGCAATTAGCTCTTGATACTCGATTATGGAAATTTGTATGTAATTTTAAGAGAGTTTTCGTTCAATTTGGTGATCTTTTTTTTTTAAATGTTCTTCTAATGAAATCTGTGCTATCAGCAAGGGTAAGTGTAATTTTTTAATTCACTTATCTGTGATGGCTGCATGCATAAATTTTAATTAACAGCAATCAATACATACTTACATATTGAACCGCTTAGGACATCACTAGCACATTCTCGTAGTGACGGCACTACGAGAATCAAGCATTACGGCTTCATAACACCAACACTTTTTTATTTCACTACTCCACTTGAAGAAAAAATTAGTTAAAAACTTCGCTTATTGCAGCAATTAACTACACGTTTTAAGGCCGGATCCCATAGAATCCCTCCCGCGTTGGCGGTCGCCTGGTGCGTTAACGCACCTGACCAATAACGCATATTATGTTTATTGACGTAGCCATTCAGGCAGAAATGAGTCTCATCATAAATTGGAGGCAGCGCTCTTAACGTTGAGGCCACTGACTCCGAATTTCGGTAGTAAATTTTAATAATTTCGACTCGTTGTTGGCTCGTATATCTTTCCATCATGAAATGGCAAACCTTACTGAAGAGAAATGTCAAAAGAGCAGTAAGAAATATGCCGTCGTACTGTCCCTGTACTTTTGTAACGTTCCTGTTGAAAAACCCGTTATAACAGGTGGGCGAACAGAAGTCATCCAATGTTGTTGGGCTGTCAGAATATTGGTTGTGGCTCGCGCAGTGTGTACCATTGTTCCGTCCTGTTGGAATTACATGTCCTCCAAACCTAATTCCCATTTGACCAGAAGCGTCCTTAAAAAAAAATGGCCCCGTGAATCCTCCAGCGTGAACAGCGCATCAATCAGTCACTTTGAGCGAGCATTCACTAGTGAATTTTCGGTGCCCCAGAAGCGTTAGTTTTACTTGTTCACGTACCCGCTAAGGGGGAAATGAGCGTCATCGCTCCTCTCCCTCTTCTCCCCCTCTTGTTAAAAAAGCTGGATATGGGCCGAAGAAGTGTTCGACACTTTCCTACTCCCCTTCATCCCTGCAGCCTCTGCAAAAATCGTCATACGGAAGATTTAGTTTTCCCCAATGTATTCCTATGTGGCAGTGTCCTGTTAGAGCGGCCACTAGGGGATGCAGCCTTTGTCGCAGAAAATCCAACAGAGCAAAGGATTTCTTGTATTGATGCACTAAAATAATTTTGTCCATAAATCCAATGAATTCCTACATTAATTTAATAAAAAAGTTCATTATTTTTCAAGCAACGTTGGGGTTCATTGCATCAATGAATTCTGATTCATTAAATTTATATTAATGATCGTTTCATTAAATATATGAATTTTAGTCATTAAGCTTATGAAGTATTTCATTGGTTTAATCACAAAAATTCATTAATTAAATGAAACGATACATAAAACACAGGAATTTCTTGATTAATCTAATGAAAACAGAACATAATTTTTATGATGTATACTTTTAACGATTAATGAAAAAATATTAATGAAATTAATTCATTTGAAAATATGAACGAAAATTCTTTCAGTGTAGCTGAGATAATCGACAGGTGATCTTGTTCGACCATCTGGCTTTTGATTATCTGTTTGCAACTATTAAGGAGAACACCAACGAATTCGTTCATGTCCTCTTATTGTAAACGGGGCCCAGCTTTCGTCAGCTACCTTTACTGATGTCACTGTTTTACTATCATCTCCCGAAAACGCTAAATGGGCTGTACAAAATCCACACAACAAGTGCTCAATAGCTCCATGATACAATTAACAAGGTAGCCTTTTCGCTACAATAAGAACAACTTCAATAAAAATAACATGCATTTTGTTTTTGTACAACTTGTGCAAACTGTCAAAAAGACTCCACTTCTACATTTACAGAAGAGAGATGCACTGAGCTTACGCGGATTAGCTATCTCGTTTTGGCTGCCTTTCATCTCCGCATTCTCTTGACAACCTAAAGTAGTCAGATGATTAACGGTTTAGCTGACGAGGCTACCTTGTTAATTGTATCATGCAATAGCTCGTTTAGCTGAGGGCGGGGGGTTGGTAATACATTTGACTCCTTTAGAGACAAAGTGGGACTCGTTAGGGCAAGGGTAGGAAACATTTTGAAAATTTTTTTGTATGGGAGCCTCCCAAGGAATGAATACGGGTTTTTTGGGGACAAAAAGTTAATGGGAGTCGGTCTTATATTTTATCTTGTCTTGACTGGAGTCAACTCTAGTATACTAGAGTTGACTCCAGTGCGGTTACGGCATATTTGATGGATTTTTTTCAGGTTTTCCTCCAAATTGTGGGCTCCTGATGCACTCTGCGTCAAAAATATTCCATAATGTAGTTTTTTTTTTTTTCTCTACAGAAAACAATTTTGGGGGGAGCGACGGTGCGAATGGTGTTGAATACAAATACATATTTATTTTTTACGAAACAAGCCAATTTGTTTATTATTATAATACAACTTCTAGTACCAGAACCCAATATACCTCTTATCACATCCCTCACCCAACAACATAACACTAATTATAAATTTTCTGAAAATGTCAAATCTCTACAATAGAATCTAATACCATACACATAACCTAGTTAATACACTATGAGCTGCAGGCCTGCGTTGCTATTGCTCATAAGAATCATTTAGCTTATGATTTGTAATTACAGGCTTTCATATAAACATATATCTATTCATAAACATATATCTATTCATATTCATATAAGTATCTAATAAATAAATAAAAAAATAAATACTTCTAGTAGAAATTTTTTCTATAAAAATCTTATATATATATTTTTCAATTTTTTCTACAGGCCTCAAGTTCATTTCAATAAAACGCTGCTATTTTGATTAATATTGAACAATGGAGGTAAAATAAAATTTAGTACGGTGGAGAGCTACATGTTTCTGAGCAACAACGCTCGTCGTCTGCACCGAAATAAACTAATCAAAGTTCACTCAATTTTATTTTTCCTCTTGACCTTGTCAATATTAACCAAAAAGCAACTGTTTTTTTTGTATGTTTTGGATGATATTTCTCATCTCACGAGACTCTTCAAAATTTTGTTTTGTTTAGCAATGTGTAACTTCATTTTTAGGGTTCCATACTCATCAGAGTGAAACGGAACCCAGTTACCGAGACAAGTACGTCCGTCCGTCCGTCACAGCGTCTATTCTCCGAAACGGTAAGAGCTAGAGAGCTGAAATGTTCACAGGATGTTGTTGTACCTTGCCGCTACAACAACAAGTTTAAAACTACCAGGTGTCCCCATACAACGAAAAGTTGCAATTAGCTATAACTCTCAAACCGTAAAAGATAGAAAGCTTACCCCCCGATTATGGTTCACAACATCTAAATGTTGTGTTGTAAGATTTACAACACAACTTACAACTCTTTTTGTGATTATGGTTCACAACATCTAGGTGTTGTGTATGTCACAGAGTTGTTTTTCATTTGTAGAGCATCTTTCCGCAATAATACATGCCTGCACACAAAAAACTACCAAGTAAAGCCACACTTCCAGAAAGATGCACGCGTATGTTGCTTTCATTACACATACACAAGCGAAAAACAATGAATTTTGACGTTTCATTGTCAAGTTTTACAACAAAAAGACATGGAGTGTTGGATTTCATGTAACACCGCAACTACCGCGTAGAAATGCATTAGTAAAAATGAAAAACGTTTTTGCTAGAAAAGTACAAACAAAGCCATAAAAATTTATGTTAATGTTGATGTTTAATTTGGTTATGATAATGAAAGGACCAAACAATTATAGATTGCAGTTTAAATCCATTGCAACTACAAAATAAAACTGTTTTGTAATCGAAAAGTGGGTAACAATTATGTGTATAGATGTATTTTTATTTATATTTTGTTAATAAATTTTAACAATTGTTTTTTTATATTTTTGCAAAACATTTTGTATGCACACTTACAAATTTTATAATTTTTTCGTAATTTAACTGGTAACATCAACAAACAACACTTCAGTAGGTGTCGTAAGTTTTTGACAACATCTGATTATGTGTTGTAAGATTTTGACAACACTTAACACAATAGTTGTAAACCATAATCACTTTTCAAAAAATACATACATAAATGAACAAATGTTGTGAACCATAATCGGGGCCTTAAATTTGCAGTGTATGTATTTATAGATGTTTTACAACAACAAATTCTAAAGACAACAACAAGTTGAAAACTACCAGGTGTCCCTATACAACCTAAAGTAACAATTGGCCGTAGCTGCTAAACTGTAAAAGACAAAGAGCTGAAATTCGCACAATATATGTATTTACATATGCCCTACAACAACAAATGCTAAAAACAACAACATGTCAAAAACTATCAGGTGTCCCTATACAACGTGAAGTAAAAATTAGCCGTAACTCCCAAACTGTAAGAGACAGAGAGATGAAATGTGAACAATACATGTACTCGCATGTGGCCTACAATAACAAATGCTAAAAACAACAGCAAGTCGAAAATTACCAGGTGTCCCTATACAACGTAAAGCAACAACTAGCCGTCACTGTCGAGCCGTGAGAGACATAGGGATGAAATTTGCACAACATATGTATTCACATATGCTCCACAACAACACTTGCTAAAAACAACAACAACAACTGTAAAACTACCAGGTGTCCCTTTACAACGTAGAGTAATAGCTATAACTTTCGAACCGTAAGAGATAGAGAGCCGAAATTCGCACAGCGTATGTATTCCCAGATGCCTTACAACAGCAAATTACAACAACAACAACAAGTGGAAAATTACTAGGTGTCCACATACAACATAAAGTAGCTGTAAAAACAGAGAGATGAAATTTATAAAATATACATATGTATTCACATACGCCACACATACGTCCATAAATACATTACACGGAACCCTAAGTGTGCGAGCCAGCCTCGTACCTGACTTAATTTATTAGTGTTTTTGTAGTTTGTTTCCTTAATTTCTTTGCTTGTCTTATTTTCTATTCAAATGCGCCAGCTGTAATTAGGCTAATTAATTCAACTGTATAGTCGAACTTTATGACTTACGATTGTTAATTATTTTATCGGGCTTTAGTTCGATATCAACTTAGAAAAACGTAGTTAATTAACTTGTGATCCTAATCGAAACGTGCAATGAGGGTGATTATTATTACTATTCTATCGAATTATAATTTTCCTTCCAGAGCTTTTTGGTAGCTGGCACCATAAAATTGGTAATCAAATGTTTTCTGTCAGCAACTCAACCGATATTTAATTCGGTAGCTGTAAATGTTGGAGCCATTAGTCTATTATAAATTCTCAAACATTTCGAGAACTGTAATAAGCCTGATTTATTCTGTGGACAATGTTGCGCCAGTTTGAATTAAAAATTGAGATGAGTTCGCAAAGAAAGGTCTTTCTTTCGCATCGCATTTTAATCGTGCACTGCGGTTTTACTCATAAAAAAAAGTCATTAAATATTTTGAACTAAAAAACCAATAAGAAACAAAATAAGGAGCACACTTAACTATGAAACTTAAAAGACATTGTTGTCGAATTCAATTTATTTTAATACACATTTTTTAGTTCTCTAATTCTTTCTTTAGCCAAAAAAAAAGACATTTATTTTTTTCTTTTCATTCATTTTAAAAAAAATATTCAAATGTTTTTTTGTTCTGCACATCTTTAATTTGAAAATATATTAAGATTTTGTTTTCTTTTTTCCTATTCCATCGTAAGGAGTTCACATGTTAAAATATATTTGCATTAATTAAAGAATTTTTGTATATGAAGGAAATGTGTTTAAAGAGTGGTTGGTACTGGATGTTTGAGGGGGGAGCGGGGTAAGTGTTTTTCGAGATGTTATTTCTTATTTATGATGATGTATGCATGATTGAAGAATTCAGTTTTGTTCTTTCCTGTTTTATAAGTGTTATCTTAGAAAAAAGTAAAATAATAAACAACACAATAATCTATCAAAGCATTTTTGTGTTTCTTATTTCTCAGTTTGTCTCAGCTGTGTTATTTAAATATTTTCACATTTAAGCTAAATAAACATAAACTTTACGATCCTCTGGCGTTCTGGCTAAATATTCTCTTTCAATTAAGCCTTCTATTCGTTTTTTAATCAACACGGGTGATGGTAGGAATCTGGATTTCAATTGAGATGTTACATCCGATACCAGCAGATTGTGCTATTTTTAAAAGTAAAAGAAATTATGAAAATATGTTCTTGACGGAGACAAATTTGAACTTACTGGCATTCTCTTTCTTGCTTTCATTATGCGGACAATCGCTGCTTCGATCTCATGCTTACGATCTTCATCAACTTTGCCTCTAGTTTCTTTGCGTTCTGGCTCCGTGTCAGCTTTGGCAGCCACTGTTTGAATTTTAACTCTGCAATAAATATTAATGGTGGTGAAAAGTATTGTCAAACTATTGAGAATTGTGAAAAAGAAACAATTTTGTTTGTTTTTAATATGGCATTCGCCTCCCTTGTGGTGGATCTCAATAACGATATAAGTTACTTAAATCGACAGCGCAGTCATGCTCATTCCGATTCTCGAAATATTCGAGAGTTTGCAAAAGACTACTCGAATTTTCTTTAGTCTCTTCCAAGCTGTCGAACGGATTATTGACAACGAATTTATGTTAATAAATAAGTTCGGTAAGCTGTCTTTGGGACGACATTGTCCCGAATCGACCATAGTTTACTAATATAAATTCTATACAGGTCAACAGCTGATTGATTTTTTCCTTTTCTAGTTTTCCATCATGATGTCAAGCGCAGCTTTTTGATGGCCGGAAAAAAATTAAGCTTACGAATCAAATCTTTTTCGTGTGTTTTAATGTTTGTGTTCCCGATTTAAAAAAAAAAAAGATTGGGAAAATAATTGTCAATAATTTTTTCTCTTCCTCCATCTTGTAAGAAAATATAAGCGATCGAAATGTGGTCGCTCGATTTCGGATCAACTTGGAGCCCTCTATTTCGACAGCTTGCGTTCGTTCGCATTGACTTACGTCATGAAATTTCATTTACTTTACAGACATACCAGATCGGCAAATTAAAGTTTTGGTTGATTTTTCATTAAAGTATTGGCAAAAACTACTAAATTGTACTGGTGTAATGCCAAGAGCTATCGAAAAATCGATGGCACTCCTCCTAGTATGTATGTCTATTAACGAGCAATAGTTTCTGAATATCAGTACTATCCATAATAACACGAAATGGCTGCTAAAAATTACTTCATTTTATAACGTAAAATTTGATGGCATTTGTTAAGAGAAACTTCTGTTATGCATTACAATACTTTCTTCTAAAGCCAGGTCCACATATAAAAAAATATGGGCCAAAAATCAAGATCATCAATAAAATAGACTACAAACAAGGTCATTGCTTTGGTTAATGTTAGTTAAGTATATAAATAGAAACTAAAATTGCTTGAGCTTTGGTTGCCGAGTGATTAAAGCGGCTGTGTTAAAATTGTGAAATTTGACACGCCCAAAGTTCATAAGGTGCTGACGCAGGGTATTTGCTACCCAAAAACAGCCGGTTGTCCACCTAGCTATACAAATTTTACTTTTCTTTACTTAATTGATATTGATAAAAAAAAGTGACCAACCAAGAGTTGAACTTGAGCATGAAAAAGTAATTTAATATAAATAGACCGCTTTATGTTGTTGATCTTTATTTTTGGCAAAAACATTCATATAAACGACTTAAAATGCATTTATCTTGATATCGATACACCAACAAATACCAGTAAAAAGAAAAAAAATAAATAAATTTCCCAAGAGTATATTTTAAGGTTATGTTTGCCCAAAGAGCAAATGCAAAATTTAGAGGAAATTTGTATTTGTTCTGCTGAGTTCACTTGGGTCCGAGAAGGTCCCATTGTGCTACCCGTAGGCGGTAGGAAAACAGTCCTAAATAATTTGTATTTGCTCTTGCAAGGTTTTTGTAATACCAAATAATTGTGCGCTGTAAATTTTAATTTATTATTTAGTTTTTTTCGACCCCTTTTTTTATTTTAGTCATGATTGTTTCAGAAAAATTGAGAAAAATGTGTCGATTTTACGATGAACTGCATAACATTTTTGGCCAAAAAAAACTCTGACTTTCCTTTCCAAGTCTTCGATAGTCCCACCACAATCAACTTGGCTCTTAATAGCACGCCCATTTCCAACAGCAGCATTTTTTTCCATTAGTTTTAGACATTTTTACTTTTTGATATGTATTTTAACCGCTCAAAAATTGATAAAAGATAAACAAAGCTCAGTAGATTTGCTAATTTTCAGTACATGAAAAAGTCACTCGAGCTTTGTGGTAAAAATCGTAGTGAATATAGCGGAGTTGTAAAATTAGTCTCAAGAGTGAGAACCGCTAATATTTTTTTTAAATAAAAAAAAGACCTTTAGCTCAAGAAAATAAATATATGTATACCCCCACCAATTCATAAAAATTATTTCAGGTTTATTATTTAACATATTTGTATGGACAATCTGTCAAATAAGAGTTTAATAAACCTAAAATATTTATTATGAATAAGACCCATAAAATGTAAGTTTTAATGTTTTCACTTTTTTCTTCTATATTTTTTTGTTTGCTGATGTATTCTACATATATTTTTAGTTGTTTGTATCTATGTATTGGACCAAAATAAATGCCCACAAGAGAGTAGTGGTCACGTTGTTTGTGGGCTAATAATATTCACTAATCTGATCATATCTTAATTTAATCGAATCTAAAAAACTAATTTCTCATGGTTTTCCAATATAATAGTTCTCACATTTTTTTTTTCAATTTAACACTCTTTATGAATTACTAAATTTATAGTTTGCATAAAAAATTTAAAATAATGAATACCTATTGTTGAAATAAAAAACGAGGGGAAATGTGCAAGAGATTAACAAATTGGCAGCAAATAAACAAAGTGCTACCGATTTGCTTTCTGGACATAAAAAAATCCCATGTGCTTTGCGGAAAATATTGCCGTATGTACATATGTATAATAAAGTGGTAACAATCGCACGAAGTATGAAAACTGACAATATTTTTGATTGTGCTTATTCAATGGGCATACCTGTGAAACTTCGAAACAAACGCATCATTCACCAGGAATTCGTCGGTCTGATCTATGTCCTTAGTTTTTGTTTTAGAGTTACGCACCAGCAATCGCTGTGAGGGTTTGCCCATCGACAGCGATTGTATAGCTCTTTGCAATTCACGCTCGGGTATATCAGTTTCTTGTGAGATTTCTTCGTACGTCATGACCTCACGCGTATTAAAAAGCATCAGTATACACATCTATTAGAAAATTAAAATTAATATAAAATTATTTTTAATCAGATACAAAGACAATACCTGATACGTGGACACGGTTAAAATATGTTTACGCGTTGTGGCAGGTATTGTACAGCCACTAGAGCTGGAAGAAGACATGCTAGAACTGGGAGCTTCTTTATCCTTTTCAGCAACAGCCGCCGCAGCATCTACAACTTTGCGACCATAGAACACGGCATTTAGGCAGGCATTACCTAATGAGAGAGAGAGAGAGGCAGAGAGACAGAGAGAAGTTAATGAATTTTTCCTTTTTTTCAAAACAAAATTTATTTATACCCAGCTGTGGTTGCAAAGTCAGTTGGCGTCCCGAATGTTTATCCAGATAGAATTTTTTAAATATTTCATAGGCTTCTCTGGGTGCAGCTGGTATATTACAATTAGGCGTGGAGGACTTGAATAAAGAAAAGTACAAGATAATTATATAAATCATTTGTCAACAGGCAAACAACAAACCTGTGTAGGCCAGAAACCGGTAGTGAGAATCCTACACGTAAATTCCACAGATAAATTAATATTATGATTATTAATATAGATTTTGAACTCCTCGTTGGTGGTATTCGATATAGACATATCCTTGAACATTCCTTCTAGTTTCGAAGTGAATTGACAACCACATTCAGTCTTTTTTTTTAATAACACATTAATATATAAAATAAAAGGATGAAAAATACATAAGAAAAGGAAGCCAGCCAGCTTCAGTTGGGTTTACAACACACAAACAAGCGACTCGTCTAGAAAATTTCTATGAAAAGTACTCAGCATTTCGAAAGTATTTCATACAAATTTTGTGAACGACTCGTTCATCCGTGTTCTGTGAACAGAATATTTCGATAAATAATGACTGAACTTACAAGCATTGTAGCATTTGGAGAGACAATTTCAAACACAATCATTAAGCTCACAAGTAACTTATTTGTAAATTTTTAAAATTTTCCCTCCAAGTGCAATGACAAGCGATACCAGTTGACTTGTGAATTCAGCCTTTAATCACAAAGTGAGAATTTGATTTGACAATACCTTTAATTTCGAAATCATGTTCTTTTCAAAATCATCCGAGACCGATTTATTGAGCAGCAAACGCTTGGCTAAATGAGTTTTATAATAACGTTCAAATACATCTTTTTCCAGTAAAAATCTAAACAACACCATAGTCTTGTCCAAAATAATTTCAATTTCCTGTTCAGTCATCTGAAAATATGGAAAAGAGAAAAAGGAATATTTAATATGCTCAGAGTATGGGGTCTAAAAGTTGCTTTCAATATCGAATAAATTATTGAAAATAAGAAAATAAAAAAAAAAATAATAAAATCTTGATCGCTATTATATCAAATTTGTATTATAATTGTAAAAGATTTTATACATTTCTAAGAAAACCTTTCATTATGGCAGCGTTGGAGAACTAACGAATTTCATAATTTTGTGATGAATTTTTCGATACCGAATTTACAGAATTTATTTACAGAATTTGTGACAAAACTTACCCCCTTGCCGCCTTTCTTCAATTTGTCATCTATAAACAGTGATAAATATTCGGGTGACTTTGAATTTAAATTAAGAAAATGCTCAAAATCTGATGAGATGACATTTTTAAAAAGCCGATCATTATTAAACGAATGGTGGAGAAATTGATCAAAACGATCCTTAAGATCAAGTAAATTCTGTACAAATGTTATGGGATTTGTGGTGCCATTTTCCTCTTCTTTGACCAACATGCGACCCTGCTCTCTCAAGTAGGCCGACATGGTATCGGCGATTACTTTTAAGCCCTCGTCTTTGAGCCGTGAAAAGAGTTTATAGGTACAGGCTAAATCCTCGGTTTTAGAGTTTTTAATCATATAAACTACGCCTGAATTTTCCATTTCAACAATAGTGCGCATATGCTTCTTAATCAATTCATCTTCTACAACTTTCACAATACGCGGTTCAGTATCTTTATCCAAATAGAGAGTCGCTCGGGCCGATTCTTCCATGATGCGTGCCTACGAAAATAATATATGTATACAATTATTTATTTTTGCATTATGTACTTCAGTTGTTTCTCAACTCACCTCCACTTTCTTTAAATACACACTTGCATTATTTTCGGCCAAAAACTTTTGTGATTCAAATTTATAAAATGAAGCCGATTGGGTCAAAAAGGGCTTCTCAAAGTCGTCCTCATAGACAGAGCGTGAGTTAATGCCCAATGCCATTAACATTTGGCAAGCATTTTTTATAGCTAAATGATTAATGGCCTCGCCACTGCGCTCATCCATTACCATGTCTAATAAGGTTTCACGCAAAGCCTTTTGGATTTCCGAGTAGCGAACAATCTTGATAAATGAATAAGCAATATTTGAGAGTTATTGGCATATATTAAACCACAAACCACTGTGTGACCACTACTCTTTTGTTGATTTCTGTTGTAAACAAGGGCATGGATACAAACAAACAAACAACACAATACAAATGCATGCAAACAAGTGAGAAAATATAAAAAAACATGTAAACACATTAAATTTCACGAGCATGTATTTTAAGGTTATGTTTGTTCAACAAGAAAATTTTACTTTTGCAGTAAACAATTACTTGCTCTTATAACTTTGAAACAACAAATACAAATTTGCTCTAAACATAATACATATTTGCTCATTGGGCAGAGACATAACCTTAAATTTTTTTACGATTCTTGTTTTTTTCTTTCTGTTGTGGTTTATGAATTTATATAAATTTTTAGTTATTTATATGCATGTATTTGTTCAAAATGAAGCTCAACCAAAAAAGTAGTGGTCACGTTTTTATTTTGTTAAAAGCGGCCAAATATTGTTCATATGTGATGTTACTGTTATTGTGTGTTTCAAAGCTTACCTCATCTCTAAAAAGTATTAAACCTAAATTATAAACATTTTCTACTTCACGGCTTTGCACATAAACGCGATCCATATACATGAGTATGTCACGTATCATGACCATCGATGTCTGATGATCTGTCCAAGCCTGATTTAATTTTGGCAAAAAATTATTATGCAAACTTTCGAGCACATCTTTGCGCACTTTCTCCTCTAGATGTTCTTTAACCACTTCCCTTAAGCCAAAGTACAAGCGATGACCATATTTGTGAAGGACCATATTATAGGCATTGCGATAAAGTTGCTCAAAAGAGAGACCCGAATTGTTCTTCTTTTGAATTTCTTGTATTGCGTTTTTTAAACTAGCCCATATTGTTTCAACATACTTTTCGTCCATGGAGGCCTGAAAGATTTGAAAAAAAAAAATTAATATTTGTTTATATACATTGTTTTTTTAATAACATTGCTGGCTAAGTCTATATATACAGATATACAGGTCTGTTCTGGAAATCACTTTTTGTGTATGTGATTTGAAAACATAACAGGTGTTATGCACACAAATTTGTGTGATTTTTAACCAGCCAGCTAAGTGACTGGCTGTTTGAAATCACTTTCTTATTTTTTCGCCCATTTGTTTTCTTAAGGTATGATACATTTTTTAGAAAACAAATTTTTGCAGCTTCAGATCGTTTTTTTATATAAAATTTATTAACAATATTATTCAATATTTCGCTAACAGTTTGTTAGCATCTTCAGGATAATATTTGTAATTAAATTGAAAAATGTGGAAAAGTTTTGATTAGTTTTCTCAAAAATTAAGAAGATCAAACAAAAATTATATATAACATAAAAAGTGCATGCTTTACAGAACACCACAAAATCACAACTGTGTTTTTAAAAGCACATGTAATTGGAAATTACATGATTTTCAGAACAGTCCTGATAGACACGGGGTAAAATATAAACCATATCTTTCCGAAATCTAAGGTAGATAGGTCCAAGAAAACAACTAATATAGTGAGACCTTGCAGAGCGATTTTTGTGGCAATTTTCTTCATCAAATCAATCAACTCGGCTTTATTATATGCGTCATTCTCATCGGATGATTAGAATACAGCATAACGAAAACGCTGCCATATTACTGAGACTTTGCTGTCCGAGAGCAAGAGGACCGAAATTTTCACAAAACATATGGCTGCGCGCTCCCTACGACAACAAATATTAAACAAAACAAGAGTCCCCCCATACAAGGACCTGCGAGAATTATCTAAAATTAGCAGTAACTTTTGAATCACAACAGATTCATTGAATAAGTTCATCCATGCACTATTGCTGAGTTAATAACCCAAGTCGAAAGTTGCAAAAAATAAACGCACAAAAATGTTTACGATTTAATACCATTTTTGGTTTGAGATGAATATTTTAAGTTATTGCAAACAACACAAACAGCGCTTGCATGTGAAAAAATTCTGAAAAAATAGCAGACTACTTTAAAAATAGTACTTATGGATGGCAAATACAATTTGGATAATTTTAATACACTCTCACGGAGTACGCATACACAATTTTTGTTTAAGTACGCCCTGTTTCTATGACCAAGGCTGTAAGTTTAACACAATGAGACCACCTAAGTTCAAAGTCGGCCGGCCTTATGACTGGCAGGCAGACCGTGAATGAGATACCGTGGAGGTACATATCTCTCAATGTATTTACGATTAGTTCATATTCACATGACATATACTAACATTTAAGGCATTTCTTTTGTATTCCGGTGACCACAAAGGAAATTTAAGCTGAATTTCAATAATCTTTTTATTCAACGAAGAGTGCGGATGTAGAGGGCATATTTTCGATGTGTCCACAACAGCTGTACGAGATCTCCACAACGATTTCGAAGTCGAGGGTAATTCATGGTTGTTAGAAATTGGTTTATTTACGAAAAAATTTCGGTAGCGACTAGTAGTGCTGCTACTAGGTGAATCTTGATTTTGATTGTTGCCAAAAGAGTAAACACTGCTATTGCCATTACATCTGGCACCGGTGGCAATTGTGTTTCTGTTAGTTGTATGAACGGAGCTGAGTTTTGTATTGTTGCTGCTGCCGGTACCAGAAGAAGAATTTCTTATGTTCTTGTAACGATTGGTTGCTCCAGGACGATCTTCCCTGGGCATTGGTGGATAATTAGATTTCTTCACTGTGTTCAAGTACAAAATTATAAAATTTTTTCCACTCTGCTATATGTTTGGTATTTTTCGAGTGTTACAAAAATTTTATATTATAATGTCTTTTAGTTCTTCTCTTCTCAAAACGCGGTCGTTTCCTTTTATAGTTGTTCTTCAAAATCATTGGTTTCTTTGAATTTCAAAATATTATTTACGGTTTTCGAATTTTACAAATAAAAAAAAAAAAGATATACGTATATATAAATCAGTTTTACTTTTTATTTCTTTTATCATAAAATTTTCAGCGTTAATTGATTGATAGAAACGTATTTTATTGTTTTGTTCTTTATTCACTCGTGTCATAGAAAATTTTGTTCCACCTCACTTTTTGCTGTGATGACAAGTTTATTGTCTCTTATTAATGGCCGTTGATTTGCAGTTGTAATTTGATTTCTTTGTTTAAACATATAAATATTTTCCACTTAAAATATTTTATATCATATATAAAATTATTTAAATTAAAACGCGTTTAACACAGATTAATTTTTTTTTCAAGTTTTTTTACACAAAAAATTTTTTTTTAACTTTTCAAATTTGAAATTTTAGTTGACAATAAAATCAATGATTATTTTCTGATATCAAGTCGAGAGAAGTATACACTATCAGTTAATATGTATGTGGGAGAGTTTGGTGTTAAAATAAGTCGTGAGATCGGCCCACTGGGGTCGCGTTGTGTTCAATGTGACCACTACTCTTTTGTTGACGTTTGTATTATATACACATATGTACACATCATAGAAACATCAACAAACAGCTTCATACCAGGTAGTCGTGTAAGAACAAAAGGTGATAGAAAAAGTGTTTCTATCAACATTATTGCGGCTACTTGGGCCTCGTTTCTCAAAACGTACAACACTTGTATTGCGAGTATGACAACTTATTAATGTTTTATTTTAGGTCTAAAAATACACCTTATTAAAGTTTTCTGTCCTTTTTCAGCCGTCTATATGGTTATTAATGTTTTGTTTTTTATAAGAAATAGAGGGCAGTTTAATAAATTTTTGTATGTATTTTACTTGTAATACACAATTGTAAGTTTTGAAAAACAGGTTCCCGGTATAAAGCTGATTTGAACAGGGGAAGATGTAAATACAGAAAATTGTATAAGTTTATATTTTAATATCATGTTCGCTCAAGGAGTTAACATAACCTCATTTCTCGAGAAATGTAATCTTTTTTTTGTGCTGTTATTGTGGCATTAATGTGAATATGTATGCATGTATTTACCCAAATTGAAGGTCAACAAGAAATTAGTGGTCACGTTTTTTTTTTCGTTAGGCAAAAATGGGCAAATATTTATTTATATGTGGCCGTACTTTAATAATATATGCCTAAGATGATTTTGTGCGAAATTATAGCGATCAAGTTTTGCAAAAACTACAAAACTTGATCGCTATAATTTAATAAAAGAACATACATAATATTTCAGGTAGACATCTTTCTATTCCACTTACCAACAGCCTGGCTGTATTGGTATCATGTGGAAGACTCTAACACTCGCTTTTTTTTTTAAAGTAAAGTATTTTGCGTGTTTGTTAAAATATGCAAGCATTTTGTATCTGCTCGTTTAGCTAACATAACCTCAAAATATACTCAAAATGTAATCTTTTTCTTTTTGCCGCTGTTGTATTCATGTGCATGTGTATGCAATTTTAGTTCTCTGTACGCATGTATTTACGCTAATTAAAGGTCTCCAAGAAAGTAGTGGTCATGTTCTTTTCTTTTGCAAAATTGGCCAAATATTTATTCATATGTGACCGTAAATTAACACTATATGCTCACGTGGAAGACTCTAACTCTCGTTTTTCTTTCAACGTAAAATATTTCGCGTGAAAAGTGTAAATTCGAATTTCAGCACTAATGGACTAGTGCTGCTGAGCCAATTTTTTTTAGATCAGTATTGAACTCAATTTCATTCAATAATTGCTAATATATAATTTAATAGAATATAACATTAAATCATGCTTCTTATATTTTCAGCCGTCTTTATGCCGACAACTAATCGGCGGACTTGAAAATTGTGGACTCAAAAAGCTTTGCAATCCTGTTTAAATCATACCTATTCTATATTTTTCGAATTTATGAATGATATGTATGTATGTATTTATATGAAGTAATAATTTTAATAGTTACGTTATATTCCAAAATACGAGTAGGTACTTATTTACTTACCGGAAAGGCACGAATTCGCATCTTTCCCTCCTTCTTGGGAGCTGTGCTCCTGATATTCATTGTCTGCAAACGGCGACAATTTTCCTCCACTTTATGAAGCTATTCAACAAAATTGTGGTTTGTCTTTCGATCGTTATGATCGCCGGCAAAAACCACAAAAGTTTTAAAACAATACTTCGCTTTCAATGGTGTTGTTCTTGTTTCTTTTTTTGCAAACGAATTTTCATGTACATGTAACAAAGGCACAATGAAACAAGTGCAGATATGTATAAAGAAACTATCAAAAGTAGAGTTGCGAATAGAAGATTGGCGTAGCGGCAATTGGACTCTGTGGAGGCGCAACACTCTTAGGTCAATAAAACAAGAAGACAAATGTGTGGCAATTATTTTACTTTTGTCTTATATATTTTTAGTTTACTTGTTGTTGCTCTTCTTATGAGTTGTTTCTTCAATGACTCGGCCGGTTGCTGCTGTCAGCGACGCAATTGTAAAGCAGAAATTACTGTTGGCCTTATTAGTAGACGAGATTTTCAACTATTTGTTACTTTTCCTTTTGTTAAAGGTGATTTATTTTATCGATGATTGCAGTTTCCACCGCTTTATCCGAGTCTTTTACATAAATGTATTGAATACGATCCTGTATGTGATAAAAAGAACAAGGGGTATTATATAGCATTTCATTATTGTTTTTACTTATTGTTGCTTCATCTTTTAAACAATGAGAAAAAAATAACACTTCTATCATAATTTTCACTGTCATCATTAATTTTTTTTTATTTGGTTATACATATGTATGTATTACACTTTTTTCTGTCCTCTTTTTTACAGTACGGTCTCATTTTGTGATTTCAAGTGTCCTTACAAAAAGCTAAATGCAATTATTTAACGTTATTTAGTGAGTGTTTGATATTATTTCATTAGATAAAACCAATAAACATTTCTAAAACATTAGCAAACTCAATTTTATTGTTGAAATATTTACGTGAAAATTTCTAACTCCGCAGCCACAAGAAGAATTAACGAAAAAAAGAAAACGAAAACATAATTCACAAAAGGGATGCCAGATCCAAAGAAAGCGTATTTAAGATACCTGCATCAGAAAGCAAAATAAGAGCAGCAGTTTACATATACAAGGTACAACATACATCGTTGCCTTTGGAAAAGTTCGAAAAGTGGCACAGAGTATTTTTTAGAAAAAAAGGTGTCTTAGAAAGCGTATTAAAAAAACTGGGTTAAACCTTTTTTTAAACACAAAAACATAAATAGGGTTTTCAATTTTGACAAGAAAAACCAATGATGAGAAAAAATTCTCTATAATTAATACTGTTTGATTGCTTTTATTCGAACTTTTCGCATTAACGATTATTATTTATTGTGATTGGCCACAATTTGGGGCTTAAGTTCAAATCAAGAGCAATCTTTGCGAAAAAAATTGTAGAAATGAACTGAAATCAATAAAGACACGAATAGCAAATGTACAAAACTAACTGTACATGCCACAATACTCGTCCACACCCAAAATTTTGGCTTCAAGCTCAGCTCAGGTATATATGCGCTGTTTAATGCAGCGATTCTTATACTTCCCAGCCAACCAAGAATTCGATTCACTTGCAGTATTTACATATTTAACTTATTGATTAATTCTTTTCTTAAGATTTGTTGCTGGGATGGAAATTTCACATGCTTCACAGCAACTTATTGCTACTTTCAACTGTGATGTTTTATCACTATTATAAAGTGATTCAAGTCGACGAAGAATAAGCTCTAGCAAATCGGGGTATATTTGACTTTCCTATTAAGAAAATATTGGACCAAAATAGATGAAAAAGTTGAAATTTTTATTTTTTCGTATGTCTCCAAGGCTTGTATGTAAAATCTTCCTGTTAAGATCAGTTTTTTTCGGGTCGCAATCATTATGCATTACAAAGTAACAAGAAACTAATTGACATTCCAAATAGAATAATTTTTGGAGTTTTATCTTGTATTTTTTTAATTACTTGTTTTCCTATATTTGAAAATAAAAACAAAACTCTAAAATAGACGAAAGTTAGAAAATGTGATGAAAGTGGAACGTGGAAAGTGAAAAATGTGATGAACGATTTCTGCTTGAATAAATTTATTTAATATCTTGATTGTTAATTTAGGTGCGAAAATGAACCTATTTTTGGACCTAAATTAATAAATTTCAATTGGCTCTTAAAGCAAATAAACACCTAAGTTAATTTTTGAATATTTTGATTGCATTATTTTAACTGGGTAATTTCAAAGTTCAATTTATTAAAGGGCAAATAAATACATTAGCAAGGATTCTTATGTATGTGGTTTCTTTTAATAAGAACGTGATATACATGTATAAATCAAGATAAATTTGAGAGTATGTACTACTTTGAAAACTTGCAACAAAACGGTTACTTGTTCGAAAAGGCAACTTTGATCGCATAGAAAAATACGATTTGAAGTTCTTCGAAAACTTAGCACATCGGATAGCCTCATCAAAAAATCGTTCATGCACATACAATTTTAGTCTGTGCTACCAATCCTTTAAAGTACACATGCTATTTTTAACAGATCGTACAATTGAGTAGGATAGTGAAGCAATGCTCACTTAATCTGGCTTCTCTTTTTTGAAATGTTATATTTAAAGTAAATATTCGTACAAACCCTAACAGCTCTCCTGTAGTATTTACCGATTTTCAATGAAAAATAAAAGCTGTCAATTATATTCTTACAATTCTGGAAACATATACTAAAATATGCAAATACAAATCGATGCCGAATTGCCTAAAATTTGACGATTCGCATAAATAATTGGAGCATATTTATCTATCACCCAGATGAAGCATGCTTTTCAACAAAAGTTCAAACGCTGCTAATAAATGTAACACTAGTGTTAACAAAAATAAATTATTTTGAAGTACCCTGTCCTAGTCATGTTCTGATTTATACCTCTTCCTATTTATCAATCATTTTCCTATTCCATGAAAATACCCTTTTGTTTATTCGTTTACGATCTTACCTGTTTTCGTTTATTGGAGGTTTTTTTTTAATCGAAATTATTAAATGGGTGTTTTAGCAATTCTGAATGTATGTTTACAACAAGCAGGCATAAGTAAATGGTTGCTTCTGATAACTTTTGCTCTAGTCAATGAGCACACACACATACATACTATGCATGAAAAGTACAAGTCAAACTTCGTTTATAGAAACTGTTTTAATTACCGTTATTTCACTCTTATTTGCTTTAGTTGAAGATTACACAGATTTCTTTCTTTTAAATAAAACAGATTCCAGGCAACACACAAATTTTTATTAATATTAACACAAAAGTGTAGCTCCGTGATATTAATTTCCTTTTGCTTTTCTATACTTTGGGAGAATTGACTGGTGCAAAACTGAAAAGAGTTGCCACACCGAAAAGAGATAGAGAGAGCTGCCATGTCTCTTGTTATTAGGCTCTTACACAAAAAATCGCTAAGGCAGCCAATGTACAACAACTGCATGCACGCGCCAATAATGAATTCCACATCCAGAATGTGGCATTCGATCCAGAATGCTCACACCACATAACCCATCAGTAAGTCGCAATGATGCGACTTTAAAAAGTCGCATCAAAACGACCCACCTATTACATTTTTGTAGACAATTTTGACAAAGCAACTCTAATCGCATGAAAAGAGATAGTTTTTGAAAAATTTCAAAAGATTAGCAACTCTAACACATTTGTCAAAAAGTCTTTCATACATATTCACCTTCAGTCCGCACTATCACACTTTTTGTTCACACACGCCTTTTTAACATATCACACGAGTGAGCAGATTAGTTTATCACGGCTCATACATTAAAGCGCATAAATTTTTTGCTATATTTATCGTTTTACTAAATCTGCTATTTTTGTAGCAAATGTTTGTTAAAAGTCTATATTCTACAAATATCTAAATACATTTGTTTACGTATACATTTACTTATACGTTATTGGGTCATAAATTACTCTTTTCTATTTAGGTTATTTTAAAATTTTTTTTCTATTAAAAAGGAAAACAGTTGTATTCAATTTACCACACCTGCAAAATTAAGTACGTTATTTATCATCTCTAAATACGTCAGTATCTCCGCACTTTTGCAGCAATTGGTCGTTAAAAGTTATAGAGGGAAATAATTGCTAGTTTAAATTAAATATTTTCGCTTAAAATTTCATTAATCCGACAGAAAAATTGTATCAAAGCGCAGCTGAGAATGTTACCTACAAATATATATAAAAATATTTCTGAAAATTTTCAAAAAAAAGTAGAAAGATGTGTGTGAACATTTTGTATAAATGCTATGCTGCACCGAATAAAAGCCGATAAATAGTGTAGTAAAACGAAAAAAGCAACAAAAAGAGAGAATTTCGTTGTTTTTGCTTACTGTGGGAAATGATCGTTAAAAGTTATTTGAAGAAATATATGTGGTTTTAAATTAAGAATTTGTGGGTAAAATTTAATTCCATCTTAACAAAAAAAAAAAAAAAAAAATTATATCAATGTGTATTTCAGAATGTTACAAATTACAAATATATAGCAAAAGATGTATAGAAAATTTTCGAATATATAAAAAAGTTGTGTAAAAATTTAGTGAAAGTATTAGTGGCACAGCGAGAAGATTCTGTTAAATTTGAGTAGTTTTCTTATTAAATAAAATAAAGAGGACTGTAGAGAGAACAGCTGTGTTTATGTACATATGTATGTACATTTACAAGTACTCGTTAACTGGAAAACGGCATAGCGGGCATAAGGGTATTTTACTTCAAATGAACATTTTTTAAAACAAGTATAGAATATACAATTTAGTAGGTATGTACATATATATAAAATTCTATTAAGCATTACGTACTCTATTATGTATAAGTTGTAATTTGACAAATATTCCATGCCAAAAAACTGCACAGAAAATCCCCCAGCCCCGGTTGCACAAATTGTTTCTATTGTATTTTCTAAAATACTTCTTCCTCACAAAATTTGAAAACGGAAATATTTAGTGAAGAAGACCACAAAACGACCTGCATTTGCAGATTTGCCGGCACTTTCCCGTATAAGTTGTAATTTGACAAATATTCAAAACCAAAAAAACTGTATAGAAAACCCCTCCTCAAGGAGGCACAACTTGTTTCTACTGTATTTTCTAAAATACTTCTTCCTCACAAAATTTGAAAACGGAAATATTTAGTGAAGAAGACCACAAAACGACCTGCATTTGCAGATTTGCCGGCACTTTCCCGTATAAGTTGTAATTTGACAAATATTCAAAACCAAAAAAACTGTATAGAAAACCCCTCCTCAAGGAGGCACAACTTGTTTCTACTGTATTTTCTAAAATACTTCTTCCTCACAAAATTTGAAAACGGAAATATTTAGTGAAGAAGACCACAAAACGACCTGCATTTGCAGATTTGCCGGCACTTTCCCGTATAAGTTGTAATTTGACAAATATTCAAAACCAAAAAAACTGTATAGAAAACCCCTCCTCAAGGAGGCACAACTTGTTTCTACTGTATTTTCTAAAATACTTCTTCCTCACAAAATTTGAAAACGGAAATATTTAGTGAAGAAGACCACAAAACGACCTGCATTTGCAGATTTGCCGGCACTTTCCCGTATAAGTTGTAATTTGACAAATATTCAAAACCAAAAAAACTGTATAGAAAACCCCTCCTCAAGGAGGCACAACTTGTTTCTACTGTATTTTCTAAAATACTTCTTCCTCACAAAATTTGAAAACAGAAATATTTAGTGAAGAAGACCACAAAACGACCTGCATTTGCAGATTTGCCGGCACTTTCCCGTATAAGTTGTAATTTGACAAATATTCAAAACCAAAAAAACTGTATAGAAAACCCCTCCTCAAGGAGGCACAACTTGTTTCTACTGTATTTTCTAAAATACTTCTTCCTCACAAAATTTGAAAACGGAAATATTTAGTGAAGAAGACCACAAAACGACCTGCATTTGCAGATTTGCCGGCACTTTCCCGTATAAGTCGTAATTTGACAAATATTCAAAACCAAAAAAACTGTATAGAAAACCCCTCCTCAAGGAGGCACAACTTGTTTCTACTGTATTTTCTAAAATACTTCTTCCTCACAAAATTTGAAAACGGAAATATTTAGTGAAGAAGACCACAAAACGACCTGCATTTGCAGATTTGCCGGCACTTTCCCGTATAAGTTGTAATTTGACAAATATTCAAAACCAAAAAAACTGTATAGAAAACCCCTCCTCAAGGAGGCACAACTTGTTTCTACTGTATTTTCTAAAATACTTCTTCCTCACAAAATTTGAAAACGGAAATATTTAGTGAAGAAGACCACAAAACGACCTGCATTTGCTGATTTGCCGGCACTTTCCCGTATAAGTTGTAATTTGACAAATATTCAAAACCAAAAAAACTGTATAGAAAACCCCTCCTCAAGGAGGCACAACTTGTTTCTACTGTATTTTCTAAAATACTTCTTCCTCACAAAATTTGAAAACGGAAATATTTAGTGAAGAAGACCACAAAACGACCTGCATTTGCAGATTTGCCGGCACTTTCCCGTATAAGTTGTAATTTGACAAATATTCAAAACCAAAAAAACTGTATAGAAAACCCCTCCTCAAGGAGGCACAACTTGTTTCTACTGTATTTTCTAAAATACTTCTTCCTCACAAAATTTGAAAACGGAAATATTTAGAGAAGAAGACCACAAAACAACCTGCATTTGCAGATTTGCCGGCACTTTCCCGTATAAGTTGTAATTTGACAAATATTCAAAACCAAAAAAACTGTATAGAAAACCCCTCCTCAAGGAGGCACAACTTGTTTCTACTGTATTTTCTAAAATACTTCTTCCTCACAAAATTTGAAAACGGAAATATTTAGTGAAGAAGACCACAAAACGACCTGCATTTGCAGATTTGCCGGCACTTTCCCGTATAAGTTGTAATTTGACAAATATTCAAAACCAAAAAAACTGTATAGAAAACCCCTCCTCAAGGAGGCACAACTTGTTTCTACTGTATTTTCTAAAATACTTCTTCCTCACAAAATTTGAAAACGGAAATATTTAGAGAAGAAGACCACAAAACAACCTGCATTTGCAGATTTGCCGGCACTTTCCCGTATAAGTTGTAATTTGACAAATATTCAAAACCAAAAAAACTGTATAGAAAACCCCTCCTCAAGGAGGCACAACTTGTTTCTACTGTATTTTCTAAAATACTTCTTCCTCACAAAATTTGAAAACGGAAATATTTAGAGAAGAAGACCACAAAACAACCTGCATTTGCAGATTTGCCGGCACTTTCCCGTATAAGTTGTAATTTGACAAATATTCAAAACCAAAAAAACTGTATAGAAAACCCCTCCTCAAGGAGGCACAACTTGTTTCTACTGTATTTTCTAAAATACTTCTTCCTCACAAAATTTGAAAACGGAAATATTTAGTGAAGAAGACCACAAAACGACCTGCATTTGCAGATTTGCCGGCACTTTCCCGTATAAGTTGTAATTTGACAAATATTCAAAACCAAAAAAACTGTATAGAAAACCCCTCCTCAAGGAGGCACAACTTGTTTCTACTGTATTTTCTAAAATACTTCTTCCTCACAAAATTTGAAAACGGAAATATTTAGTGAAGAAGACCACAAAACGACCTGCATTTGCAGATTTGCCGGCACTTTCCCGTATAAGTTGTAATTTGACAAATATTCAAAACCAAAAAAACTGTATAGAAAACCCCTCCTCAAGGAGGCACAACTTGTTTCTACTGTATTTTCTAAAATACTTCTTCCTCACAAAATTTGAAAACGGAAATATTTAGTGAAGAAGACCACAAAACGACCTGCATTTGCAGATTTGCCGGCACTTTCCCGTATAAGTTGTAATTTGACAAATATTCAAAACCAAAAAAACTGTATAGAAAACCCCTCCTCAAGGAGGCACAACTTGTTTCTACTGTATTTTCTAAAATACTTCTTCCTCACAAAATTTGAAAACGGAAATATTTAGTGAAGAAGACCACAAAACGACCTGCATTTGCAGATTTGCCGGCACTTTCCCGTATAAGTTGTAATTTGACAAATATTCAAAACCAAAAAAACTGTATAGAAAACCCCTCCTCAAGGAGGCACAACTTGTTTCTACTGTATTTTCTAAAATACTTCTTCCTCACAAAATTTGAAAACGGAAATATTTAGAGAAGAAGACCACAAAACAACCTGCATTTGCAGATTTGCCGGCACTTTCCCGTATAAGTTGTAATTTGACAAATATTCAAAACCAAAAAAACTGTATAGAAAACCCCTCCTCAAGGAGGCACAACTTGTTTCTACTGTATTTTCTAAAATACTTCTTCCTCACAAAATTTGAAAACGGAAATATTTAGAGAAGAAGACCACAAAACGACCTCCATTTGCAGATTTGCCGGCACTTTCCCGTATAAGTTGTAATTTGACAAATATTCAAAACCAAAAAAACTGTATAGAAAACCCCTCCTCAAGGAGGCACAACTTGTTTCTACTGTATTTTCTAAAATACTTCTTCCTCACAAAATTTGAAAACGGAAATATTTAGAGAAGAAGACCACAAAACAACCTGCATTTGCAGATTTGCCGGCACTTTCCCGTATAAGTCGTAATTTGACAAATATTCAAAACCAAAAAAACTGTATAGAAAACCCCTCCTCAAGGAGGCACAACTTGTTTCTACTGTATTTTCTAAAATACTTCTTCCTCACAAAATTTGAAAACGGAAATATTTAGTGAAGAAGACCACAAAACGACCTGCATTTGCAGATTTGCCGGCACTTTCCCGTATAAGTTGTAATTTGACAAATATTCAAAACCAAAAAAACTGTATAGAAAACCCCTCCTCAAGGAGGCACAACTTGTTTCTACTGTATTTTCTAAAATACTTCTTCCTCACAAAATTTGAAAATGGAAATATTTAGTGAAGAAGACCACAAAACGACCTGCATTTGCTGATTTGCCGGCACTTTCCAGTATAAGTCGTAATTTGACAAATATTCAAAACCAAAAAAACTGTATAGAAAACCCCTCCTCAAGGAGGCACAACTTGTTTCTACTGTATTTTCTAAAATACTTCTTCCTCACAAAATTTGAAAACGGAAATATTTAGAGAAGAAGACCACAAAACAACCTGCATTTGCAGATTTGCCGGCACTTTCCCGTATAAGTCGTAATTTGACAAATATTCAAAACCAAAAAAACTGTATAGAAAACCCCTCCTCAAGGAGGCACAACTTGTTTCTACTGTATTTTCTAAAATACTTCTTCCTCACAAAATTTGAAAATGGAAATATTTAGTGAAGAAGACCACAAAACGACCTGCATTTGCTGATTTGCCGGCACTTTCCCGTATAAGTCGTAATTTGACAAATATTCAAAACCAAAAAAACTGTATAGAAAACCCCTCCTCAAGGAGGCACAACTTGTTTCTACTGTATTTTCTAAAATACTTCTTCCTCATAAAATTTGAAAACAGAAATATTTAGAGAAGAAGACCACAAAACAACCTGCATTTGCAGATTTGCCGGCACTTTCCCGTATAAGTTGTAATTTGACAAATATTCAAAACCAAAAAAACTGTATAGAAAACCCCTCCTCAAGGAGGCACAACTTGTTTCTACTGTATTTTCTAAAATACTTCTTCCTCATAAAATTTGAAAACAGAAATATTTAGAGAAGAAGACCACAAAACAACCTGCATTTGCAGATTTGCCGGCACTTTCCCGTATAAGTTGTAATTTGACAAATATTCAAAACCAAAAAAAACTGTATAGAAAACCCCTCCTCAAGGAGGCACAACTTGTTTCTACTGTATTTTCTAAAATACTTCTTCCTCACAAAATTTGAAAATGGAAATATTTAGTGAAGAAGACCACAAAACGACCTGCATTTGCAGATTTGCCGGCACTTTCCCGTATAAGTTGTAATTTGACAAATATTCAAAACCAAAAAAACTGTATAGAAAACCCCTCCTCAAGGAGGCACAACTTGTTTCTACTGTATTTTCTAAAATACTTCTTCCTCATAAAATTTGAAAACGGAAATATTTAGTGAAGAAGACCACAAAACGACCTGCATTTGCAGATTTGCCGGCACTTTCCCGTATAAGTTGTAATTTGACAAATATTCAAAACCAAAAAAACTGTATAGAAAACCCCTCCTCAAGGAGGCACAACTTGTTTCTACTGTATTTTCTAAAATACTTCTTCCTCACAAAATTTGAAAACAGAAGTATTTAGAGAAGAAGACCACAAAACAACCTGCATTTGCAGATTTGCCGGCACTTTCCCGTATAAGTTGTAATTTGACAAATATTCAAAACCAAAAAAACTGTATAGAAAACCCCTCCTCAAGGAGGCACAACTTGTTTCTGCTGTATTTTCTAAAATACTTCTTCCTCACAAAATTTGAAAACGGAAATATTTAGAGAAGAAGACCACAAAACAACCTGCATTTGCAGATTTGCCGGCACTTTCCCGTATAAGTTGTAATTTGACAAATATTCAAAGCCAAAAAAACTGTATAGAAAACCCCTCCTCAAGGAGGCACAACTTGTTTCTACTGTATTTTCTAAAATACTTCTTCCTCACAAAATTTGAAAACAGAAATATTTAGAGAAGAAGACCACAAAACAACCTGCATTTGCAGATTTGCCGGCACTTTCCCGTATAAGTTGTAATTTGACAAATATTCAAAACCAAAAAAACTGTATAGAAAACCCCTCCTCAAGGAGGCACAACTTGTTTCTACTGTATTTTCTAAAATACTTCTTCCTCACAAAATTTGAAAACAGAAGTATTTAGAGAAGAAGACCACAAAACAACCTGCATTTGCAGATTTGCCGGCACTTTCCCGTATAAGTTGTAATTTGACAAATATTCAAAACCAAAAAAACTGTATAGAAAACCCCTCCTCAAGGAGGCACAACTTGTTTCTGCTGTATTTTCTAAAATACTTCTTCCTCACAAAATTTGAAAACGGAAATATTTAGAGAAGAAGACCACAAAACGACCTGCATTTGCAGATTTGCCGGCACTTTCCCGTATAAGTCGTAATTTGACAAATATTCAAAACCAAAAAAACTGTATAGAAAACCCCTCCTCAAGGAGGCACAACTTGTTTCTACTGTATTTTCTAAAATACTTCTTCCTCACAAAATTTGAAAACAGAAGTATTTAGAGAAGAAGACCACAAAACAACCTGCATTTGCAGATTTGCCGGCACTTTCCCGTATAAGTTGTAATTTGACAAATATTCAAAACCAAAAAAACTGTATAGAAAACCCCTCCTCAAGGAGGCACAACTTGTTTCTGCTGTATTTTCTAAAATACTTCTTCCTCACAAAATTTGAAAACGGAAATATTTAGAGAAGAAGACCACAAAACAACCTGCATTTGCAGATTTGCCGGCACTTTCCCGTATAAGTTGTAATTTGACAAATATTCAAAGCCAAAAAAACTGTATAGAAAACCCCTCCTCAAGGAGGCACAACTTGTTTCTACTGTATTTTCTAAAATACTTCTTCCTCACAAAATTTGAAAACAGAAATATTTAGAGAAGAAGACCACAAAACAACCTGCATTTGCAGATTTGCCGGCACTTTCCCGTATAAGTTGTAATTTGACAAATATTCAAAACCAAAAAAACTGTATAGAAAACCCCTCCTCAAGGAGGCACAACTTGTTTCTACTGTATTTTCTAAAATACTTCTTCCTCACAAAATTTGAAAACAGAAGTATTTAGAGAAGAAGACCACAAAACAACCTGCATTTGCAGATTTGCCGGCACTTTCCCGTATAAGTTGTAATTTGACAAATATTCAAAACCAAAAAAACTGTATAGAAAACCCCTCCTCAAGGAGGCACAACTTGTTTCTGCTGTATTTTCTAAAATACTTCTTCCTCACAAAATTTGAAAACGGAAATATTTAGAGAAGAAGACCACAAAACGACCTGCATTTGCAGATTTGCCGGCACTTTCCCGTATAAGTCGTAATTTGACAAATATTCAAAACCAAAAAAACTGTATAGAAAACCCCTCCTCAAGGAGGCACAACTTGTTTCTACTGTATTTTCTAAAATACTTCTTCCTCACAAAATTTGAAAACAGAAGTATTTAGAGAAGAAGACCACAAAACAACCTGCATTTGCAGATTTGCCGGCACTTTCCCGTATAAGTTGTAATTTGACAAATATTCAAAACCAAAAAAACTGTATAGAAAACCCCTCCTCAAGGAGGCACAACTTGTTTCTGCTGTATTTTCTAAAATACTTCTTCCTCACAAAATTTGAAAACGGAAATATTTAGAGAAGAAGACCACAAAACAACCTGCATTTGCAGATTTGCCGGCACTTTCCCGTATAAGTTGTAATTTGACAAATATTCAAAGCCAAAAAAACTGTATAGAAAACCCCTCCTCAAGGAGGCACAACTTGTTTCTACTGTATTTTCTAAAATACTTCTTCCTCACAAAATTTGAAAACAGAAATATTTAGAGAAGAAGACCACAAAACAACCTGCATTTGCAGATTTGCCGGCACTTTCCCGTATAAGTTGTAATTTGACAAATATTCAAAACCAAAAAAACTGTATAGAAAACCCCTCCTCAAGGAGGCACAACTTGTTTCTACTGTATTTTCTAAAATACTTCTTCCTCACAAAATTTGAAAACAGAAGTATTTAGAGAAGAAGACCACAAAACAACCTGCATTTGCAGATTTGCCGGCACTTTCCCGTATAAGTTGTAATTTGACAAATATTCAAAACCAAAAAAACTGTATAGAAAACCCCTCCTCAAGGAGGCACAACTTGTTTCTGCTGTATTTTCTAAAATACTTCTTCCTCACAAAATTTGAAAACGGAAATATTTAGAGAAGAAGACCACAAAACGACCTGCATTTGCAGATTTGCCGGCACTTTCCCGTATAAGTCGTAATTTGACAAATATTCAAAACCAAAAAAACTGTATAGAAAACCCCTCCTCAAGGAGGCACAACTTGTTTCTACTGTATTTTCTAAAATACTTCTTCCTCACAAAATTTGAAAACGGAAATATTTAGAGAAGAAGACCACAAAACAACCTGCATTTGCAGATTTGCCGGCACTTTCCCGTATAAGTTGTAATTTGACAAATATTCAAAACCAAAAAAACTGTATAGAAAACCCCTCCTCAAGGAGGCACAACTTGTTTCTACTGTATTTTCTAAAATACTTCTTCCTCACAAAATTTGAAAACGGAAATATTTAGAGAAGAAGACCACAAAACGACCTCCATTTGCAGATTTGCCGGCACTTTCCCGTATAAGTTGTAATTTGACAAATATTCAAAACCAAAAAAACTGTATAGAAAACCCCTCCTCAAGGAGGCACAACTTGTTTCTACTGTATTTTCTAAAATACTTCTTCCTCACAAAATTTGAAAACGGAAATATTTAGAGAAGAAGACCACAAAACAACCTGCATTTGCAGATTTGCCGGCACTTTCCCGTATAAGTCGTAATTTGACAAATATTCAAAACCAAAAAAACTGTATAGAAAACCCCTCCTCAAGGAGGCACAACTTGTTTCTACTGTATTTTCTAAAATACTTCTTCCTCACAAAATTTGAAAACGGAAATATTTAGTGAAGAAGACCACAAAACGACCTGCATTTGCAGATTTGCCGGCACTTTCCCGTATAAGTTGTAATTTGACAAATATTCAAAACCAAAAAAACTGTATAGAAAACCCCTCCTCAAGGAGGCACAACTTGTTTCTACTGTATTTTCTAAAATACTTCTTCCTCACAAAATTTGAAAATGGAAATATTTAGTGAAGAAGACCACAAAACGACCTGCATTTGCTGATTTGCCGGCACTTTCCAGTATAAGTCGTAATTTGACAAATATTCAAAACCAAAAAAACTGTATAGAAAACCCCTCCTCAAGGAGGCACAACTTGTTTCTACTGTATTTTCTAAAATACTTCTTCCTCACAAAATTTGAAAACGGAAATATTTAGAGAAGAAGACCACAAAACAACCTGCATTTGCAGATTTGCCGGCACTTTCCCGTATAAGTCGTAATTTGACAAATATTCAAAACCAAAAAAACTGTATAGAAAACCCCTCCTCAAGGAGGCACAACTTGTTTCTACTGTATTTTCTAAAATACTTCTTCCTCACAAAATTTGAAAATGGAAATATTTAGTGAAGAAGACCACAAAACGACCTGCATTTGCTGATTTGCCGGCACTTTCCCGTATAAGTCGTAATTTGACAAATATTCAAAACCAAAAAAACTGTATAGAAAACCCCTCCTCAAGGAGGCACAACTTGTTTCTACTGTATTTTCTAAAATACTTCTTCCTCATAAAATTTGAAAACAGAAATATTTAGAGAAGAAGACCACAAAACAACCTGCATTTGCAGATTTGCCGGCACTTTCCCGTATAAGTTGTAATTTGACAAATATTCAAAACCAAAAAAACTGTATAGAAAACCCCTCCTCAAGGAGGCACAACTTGTTCCTGCTGTATTTTCTAAAATACTTCTTCCTCACAAAATTTGAAAACAGAAATATTTAGAGAAGAAGACCACAAAACAACCTGCATTTGCAGATTTGCCGGCACTTTCCCGTATAAGTTGTAATTTGACAAATATTTAAAACCAAAAAAACTGTATAGAAAACCCCTCCTCAAGGAGGCACAACTTGTTTCTACTGTATTTTCTAAAATACTTCTTCCTCACAAAATTTGAAAACAGAAATATTTAGAGAAGAAGACCACAAAACAACCTGCATTTGCAGATTTGCCGGCACTTTCCCGTATAAGTTGTAATTTGACAAATATTCAAAGCCAAAAAAACTGTATAGAAAACCCCTCCTCAAGGAGGCACAACTTGTTTCTACTGTATTTTCTAAAATACTTCTTCCTCACAAAATTTGAAAACAGAAGTATTTAGAGAAGAAGACCACAAAACAACCTGCATTTGCAGATTTGCCGGCACTTTCCCGTATAAGTTGTAATTTGACAAATATTCAAAACCAAAAAAACTGTAGCGAATAAATAATTAAGTTCATTTTTGAGTTGTTAATAATATATAAACGGCATGTACTTGAAATATCATTAAGAAACTGTCAAAGTCGTATATTTTTTATTTTTATTTTAAAAGTGTAGTTTTATTTTAACAATTCATTCAATGTTGGTTCACAGTAGTCCTCCTAGTCCCATATTTTTAATGAGGATCTTCTTTCATTATGTCTTTTTCTCTTTTTCCTTATTTCCTGTCAGACAGTTTTGCATTCTTGTGTGTGTGTGTGTGTTTTTTTGTGAGTAAACAACTCAGACCGTTACTTCAAGTGAATAAAATTACAATTAAATACAAAAGCACAATGGGATGAGAGTCACTTTATGTTATTGTAACTGAAACTTAATAGTTTTAAAAATGCACAGAGTGCTCGTCCACAATTAACTGCTATTTTCTTTTGATGCTACAATTGTTTTAGCCACCGTGTGCTTTTCAAGCATTACCCACCCAGTCAGCAAGTGCACAAAACGTTTGCTTCTCACGTTTGCGACAAATCTTTGTAGTTGAAAGCCGAGCCATATACATAAAATTCATTATGTTCTATTCGTCGGCTTTATTAATTGACAGTTCAGTTCAAATGCATGTTGTGTTCTTATGCAGGTTTAATGCAATCTCCTAGTCGCCTTCAATGAATGCAAAGTACGAAATTTGCCAATTTTTAACTCTAAACGTACATCAAGTACTTTCATAGACTTCCTGTTTTGTTCTGATGCAGACCTCTTGTATGTGGGACAGCAAAAATATAAAAAACGCAACGGCATAAAAATAAAGAAGTAAATAAAGTTTAATTGATAAAGTAGAGAATTTCTAATTTCTTAACTTCCGTTCAAGTAGCCCCACCACAAAATGTATTTTTTCCTGTGTTATTTTAAGTTCACGACTCAAGTTCTTTTAATTTACATACAATTTTCGATTTGTAATCACAAGCGTGACATTACCCTTGTTTATTTGCAACAACTGATAAATTTAAAAAAATTAAATTTCATTGTTTTATAAAAATGTTGGCGAAAGCAAATCTTATAACAAATATTTATTAATACTGAATCTACAATTCAATTTTACTGAATCCACAATTACTGAACATATCACAGTTTTTAATTGTGTGACTCTCTTACCTCCGATTTTTGACTTGGCATTTAAATGCAAAATTAGTAAATTTTCCTTAAAATTTAAGTTAGATTTAAAATAGCTTTCTGTTTTACAGTCTTAAATTATTTTTGGTAATTAATCGTAAAAAAAAGTATGGCAGCACAATGTAAGTGTCAAAAAAAAAAAAAAAAAACTCTATAACAAACAGCTGTTTAAACAAATTTGGAAGCAATTATTAAAATGAGTAGCAAAAGTGATAAAAGGACTTCCAATTTCACTGCCACACAAGTTGATTACCTTCTGGAAATAAAAATAAAAATCAAATATTACTGTAAATTTATAATATTATCGAACTTCTGTAATACATTTATATTAAATTACTTTTTCAGGCTTAAGTTCAACCCTTGGGTTTTCACTACTTTTTAATCAATATCAATTAAGTAAAGAAAAGTAAAATTTATTTGCTAGGTGGACAACCGGCTGTTTCTGGGTAGCAAACACCCTTCATCAGCACCCTATGAACTTTGGACGTGTCAAATTTTACAATTTTGGCACAGCCGCTTTGGTTGCCGAGTGGTTAAAGCGGCTGTGCCAAAATTGTAAAATTTGACACGTCCAAAGTTCATAGGGTGCTGATGAAGGGTGTTTGCTACCCAGAAACAGCCGGTTGTCCACCTAGCAAATAAATTTTACTTTTCTTTACTTAATTGATATTGATTAAAAAGTAGTGAAAACCCAAGGGTTGAACTTAAGCCTGAAAAAGTAATTTAATATAAAAAAAAAATCAAATTATGAAACAAAAAAAAAAAACATGTGCAATTTTCTTAATTTGCAGAACAAAACCAAAACTGTCAAAATCATATGGCAGTACGAAAAACTTAAATCGATTTTAAATGGGCAGGACAGACCGTTTAAGTTTGATTTAAATAGCAACTGTTTGACTCAATTTTGTTTTTAAATCAAATTTAAATTGAAATGAGATTTAAAATCCAAGTCAAAAATTGGGGGTTAATTTTCACTAAATACATAAAGTACTGCCCAGGCAATTATCTTTTCCTTTAATTTTGGTGTTACTTTTATTTTTGTGATTGATATTAATTGAATAAGATACAGAAGACATCAAAGACATTTAGCTAAGAAATGAAATTTGAATTAACAATATAAGAAAAATATGTACACAGGAAATTGTAATACAACTTGTTTAACTTTGTGTGGTGAGAAACTCTCATCCGGTACATATGATATGATAAATATAAAAATAAAATAGAATGGGTGTAGTTGATATAAGTAAAAATTTATACAGAAAATATACAATAACTTGTGGTGGCTGAGTGGCATGATTGTCGCTTTAGAAACATGAGCTTCTGAGTTCAAGAGCGGGTGCTGAAGAGAAGGCGGCTTGGCGGCTGCGAAATAACTAGTTCTCCACCCTGCTAAATGTCTTTGGTGTCTTCTTTGTCTTATTCAATTAATCACCCCTATCATGAATAATTTGTCCCCAAAAGTGCGATCATGAATAACTTTTCGCATAAAATGTGTTCCCATCCGAAATTTCCCCTTATCGTGAATGGATTTTTCAAAGATATTTTTCCCATTTATTGTGTTAATTTGTTAATTTTCTTTTCTTTGGGCAACTAGAAAAAAAAAATGCAAATAGTTGCTACATTTTAATGGATATATAAATTAGCTGAAAACTATTTTTAGGTCTAAATCAATAAATAATGCGCAACATAACATGCTTCTTAATAGATTGCAAAAGAACCCACCCATTGCATGTGATTTGGTGAAGGTTTCTAAAGATGTGGTGGACGAATTTTGGTATTCGCTTACAGAAGAACTAAAAAGTACTGGCCCTCCTACTAAAAAAAATTTCATGCATGGAATTTCATCCATGGATATTTTATGCATTCTGCACAGAGATTTTTTTTAAAGCATCCAACACTTTAGAGAGCACTTTGCAAAAAGTGGATTGCGCCATTCCTACTTCGTAATCTCTTCCAACACGTTTTTGGTATCCGCAAAAAAAAAACATAAGCATGCGCTTAGTTTTACGATGGGCGGAATACCAAATAATATTTTTTGTTTCTGCCAAAGTATTCAACAGGCATGAAAACGACAATTTATTCACCCTTTTTTACCTTTTAAGCTACTAGTTTCTGTTTATTAGTTATAAAACATAAATTTAATTACTTTCTTACATCACTTACCCACAAATTTTCAATAAATTTCCTTTGTATTTATATATTCTTCTTCCCTATTGTACACTCACTACAAATTGATAGCAAAATAAACGTTCCCATAATATTCATGATGGCAAATTTCTCTACTTGGGAAATGACACTGATAAACTTAAAACGAAAATAATTATGTAAGAAAAAGTTTGAATAATGAAAAATTAATTATAGTTAATAGTATTTTTCAATTTCTGAATGACTGTTATACTAAATTCACGACTGTTATACTGATTATGTGTTATATTGTATGACATTGACAGGAGTAATACTTAAGTGTTTTTTGAATATCATGTTATGACTTGAATTGAGAGTTTTCTCAGTAACTTAAATATTTGGCCACAAACTGATTAAGTTTTCGATATAGATTGCAAAAATTTGCTGCCTGGGTATTAACTTATACACACACACACACATACACAATTGTGAAATATGTACATATATGTATGTATCCATGGGCTTGCATTAGTCTACGTTCATTGGACTTGTTAATGGCTCCTCTGTTTTTGCAACTTGTTTTCTAGTTCATTTGGAGGCGCTGTTGTTTTTCATCTATTTTTGTTTGCTTCCGCAATAAATTAAGGACACAATAACTCATTTTATTTAATGTGACAGTTCCTGTTGCAAAACAAACAGACAGCAAGTGAAGTACTACTGAATGAAGATGCGCTTTTTTTATACATATTATTATTATTATTATTATTATTATTATTATTATTATTATTATTGCAGTTGGTGGCTCTTTCTATGCAGTCAACCAGGCTAAATAGAATGTCACAGTTGACCATGCTATATTTTAATTGTGGAATGTAAGTGACAACCAAAACAGCCATGAAATCGTAACATTCATGATGGGGACCGAGAATTTGCTTTATGTTATAATTTCTATGCCAATTTATATGTATGTATGCATGTATTGTCATGCAAACGGACATGTTTTTACACAAAACTGAAGTTAAGCTTTTGATTGATTATTGTAAAAAACTAAAGAAAAAATTTGAACTTAATTATTTATTTGCTTTAAGAGCCAATTGAAATGTATTAATTCAGGTCCAAAAATGAACCTTTTCAAAAAATACAACAAACATTTTTGGACCTGAATTAATACTAAAAAAAAAATTGTAAAAAAATATATGATTGAGGTGACCATATTTGAGGAGTAGCGTACTACTTACATATTATTGAAATTCATAATTGAACTCTAGCAATAACATCTTTCTACTAAAGTACAAATGGGAACCATAAAAACCATTATTAAAAGAACTAGTTATTGTCAAGATCAAACATATTACTATCAAGAATTGCAACTTCAGGAATCATGTTATTGTTTGCGGTAATCGTATTATTGCTTCTCAGTTCTGATCAAGTAAAATCGAACTAATGCGCAACAAAGTTAATAACAAATATTGTTGCTTTATATACTTAATAAATTTAATTATATTACGTTTTTTTCCTTTAATGAAAACGGATTTTGCAAATTGGTAGATTGCTAACGAAAATAAAAAAACACACTCTCTATTTCCTGTACAGCAAGTACATTCAATTCAATTCACTCTTTTTAAATTATTCAACTGCTAAAACACTTTGTATACCGTTATACCACTACTGTAGAAAGTCAGATTCACGGCTTAATGTTGACGGTAATACAATTAAAACCAAACCGTCCCAACGCACACATTGTGCCACTATTTATACACAGTTGCCAACTTCGAGAACTTTCTAATTCAAGAACCATTTACAATGCTTATACTAATGACTTCATAGCCATCAACGGACAAATTGATCTCGAAAGTTCTAAGACAACAACCCTTGTGTTGAAGCCTAACCCCGCATTTACACATGCAAGTACAAGTGCAAGTAACTCAATACATTAACATTAGTGACAAAAGGCAAAAACAGCGTTACCTTATAATGTTCATATTTTAATTTTAATAAATAACTTAAAAGGAATGATTTTTTTTTTGATCTTACATACCGAAAAATACCATAAAATATAAAAAAAGTTGAAGTAAAATATGGCTTTTATGGATTCTTAATATAAATTTACTATTTATTTGATAAAAAAGCTATTCGTATAATTTACTTCCCCATATCAGTTTGTATGTCAATACTTTGGCAAAACTGCATAGAAAACCCCCCGAGATGCCCAACCTGTTTCGATTCTATTTTCTAAAATTCTTTTTCATCACAAAATTTGAAAACGGAAATATTTAGAAAAGAAGACTACGAAAAGACCTGCATTTGCAGATTTGACAATACATTGGCAAGCCAGCCATTAAAAAATCATGTAGACGGCCAAAAAGCAGAGTATACAATACACAAAAAAGGCAAGTTGAAATAATCTTATTTCTAAGATTATACATATTCATCAGAATTTTAATTTATAATACTTTATTAGGTATTTATTATTCTTTACCTTTAAGCATATCGCGGAACTTTAGAAACCTGGATAATGTCTTGAAAGGTTGAATTCAAAATTCTAATTGACTTGTCCATACAAATGCTGCTTCTTTTATACTAATTCTAAACGTTTACATTCACGCGGTTGTGAAATTATGTATCATAACAAGTGTATACAAAAGTATCATTAAGAGTTGCACTCTGAACCAAAAGCAGAGTTGTAAAAATACAATGTTGTATTTAATGACATATCCGTTACGTTTAAATAAAATAATGTAAGAAATAACACTTATTAGATAAATGTGGGCTGCTACAAAGTGATTTTTAAATATAAAAAATTGAACAGTGATTTTGTAGTTTTTTTTTTCCGCATAGTTATTTTATTCTTATTGTTTTCATTTTATTCTTTTATTTTGTAAAGTAAGGCAATTTTCTTTCAGATCATTTCCTTTGACAACATTTTAAAAATTAGCCTACACTTGCCTGTGTAAGCAATCAAGCAAGTAGCAACAGCTTTTATTGTCTCTGTCAGTGTATTGTGGCAGCAGCTTATGAGATCCTTTTAGAACAATCGATAGATGACCGTATTTATTTAAATTGCACGGTGGTGGTGTTTTTTGTGTTGTATTAACCCACGAGTAGCTGAAATTTATAATAATATTAAATCAGGCGCAACTACATTTCTTTCAGGCATGCCGATGGTATAATCATATTACCATCGATGTAAGTCATAATATTCTCGAACTGTAGTACCTAATAACTTATTTTAAGCCTAAAAATAGACCAAATTCATGTTTTCTGGCTTTTTTAGCCATCTATATGCCGCCGACATTTCTTTGATGCTTATCAACTCGAAAAATCTTAAAAGAATATTTGAATCTCTACCACTTATTTCCAAAAAATGCTTTCTGTGTTAAAGGTTTGTTTGAACATTTCTAATCTCATGAGAATTTTGGAAAAAGTAGTTGGGTTTCAAACATTCTTTTAAGATTTTTCAAGTCTTCTGATAAGTTGATTAGCCAATTGAAATGTATTATTTGAGATCTAAACATATCACTAAATGTTTTCTGTCTCTTTCAGCCGTATATATGAGTTGATTAGAATCAACGAAATGTCGGCGGCATATAGACGGCTGAAAAAGACAGAAAATATTAAGGTCTAGTTATAGACCTAAAATAATACATATCAATTGGCTCTTGAAGCAAATGAATTAGTTCATTTTTGAGTTTTACTATTTCTTTATAATAATTATAAACATTTGTTGAATTAAATGAAATAAACAAAATATCTTAATATCAGAATATATTAAAAGAGTTATTGCGTCCTATATATTTGCTGTTCTCTTAAGTATTTTCTCGCTGTTTATTTGTTTGGACCTAGTCCCTGGTTTTTGATGCAGAGTATTTGTTGATATCTTTTGCTTCTGCTTAAACCAAGTTAGCAATAATTGTAAAGATTATTAAATCTGTAATTTTCGGAGGGGATTTTAAAGTTTAAATTATTTCCTACTTTCACTTTCACCATCCTATATTACATAGGATGGTGGCAATGAGCAACTGTCATCATCTGTAGTCTATTTGGTCAACTGGGTCAGTGTTTGTTTCTACGTGAAATTAGATGATGAAAAACTTGAGATAAACTCATTTATTCTAATAAGACAAATACCTTACAATAATTGATTGCAAGTTTCTTTGTTTGTTCTGGATTGAAAAAACAATATCTCAGATTTACAGCACAAGTCATCACAAATATTGACAACATAGTTTCATTTCATTTAATTTTTATATATGAGCTGGGCTCAATTGCCTATAAATCACTTTCTTTTAATAAGCCTGCTTTGAAAGATTTATCGCTGTAAATAAATAATGACTAGGTTTCTTCCAAGGCTGGCAGGTGAATGAATAATGCTACCGAATACATATAAAAATACACGCAGAGAAAAAACATTTTAAAGACTGGTTGCGATAACAACATAATGTTCTCTATAACAATACGTTAAGTTGTGACAAACAAGCTATTTTCATTCGAAATACAGTAAGCATAGTTGAAAGCTATACATATTTTTTTCTACATAGGTTGTCACCTTCTCTGATATGAATACCGGCCAAAACACTCTCTTCACTTGTCTCTAATGGGAAATTTATTCACCACTGGTCGGCGTTACTTCGGGCCGATTCACAGTGCTGTACGTAGCTTTGGGCAAGCATCAGTTTGAAAATAGTAAGGTTGGAGCCGACAATAGTATGGTTGGACATGACAAAACAATAATATGGTTCCCGTTCATATTATATTTAACAATTAATATTGTAACCATATACATGGTGTCGCAAAAGTAATCCTCCTATCAGAAAATGCTATAAATTTTGCGATTGGCCCCTAATGTCAGCTCTGTTTTGACATTTGTGTAGTAAACACATGCGAAATACACGTTAATAAACAATGTTACGCTACACTGCTCCAGAACGCGGAATATTGGTGACTATTTATTTGACCAATAATCGGTCGGTGACTTTGGCACAACGTGAATTTCGTCGCAGATTTCCTGGCCGTCCAACGCCTACTGGTGAAACACTGCGACGTTTAGCCGCTTGCCTCGAAGAGACTGGCACAACATGAGATGCTGCCAGGCGTGGCAGACCGCGGAGTAACCGTTCTGTAGAGAATATTGCTGCTGTAGCCGAGGATGTCATGGAAGCACCGTCGACATCAACTAGACGACGTGCCACGCAAATGGGTATCAGTCGACGGTCTTTACAGCGTATTTCGGTACAAGATTTGAAGATGTTTCCGTACAAAGTCCAGACGGTACATTAACTGTTGCCTGCTGACCGCCAATCGCGTCTAACATACGCTCAAGCCATCCTTGATCACCACCAAGTGGAAGATAATTTTTAATTCATGGTGAATTTTGTATGGAAAATTGTGCAATAAAGCGGTTTTCTCATGGTACTGAAGGAAACATACGTTATATTGAGTTTGTTTTAACGAAGTTCCACAGTATGTTGCTATCGTTAACTTTGTGTCGAAATGCTTGCATATTAATTCGGAATTCTATAACAATGTATCTGGAGAATGTCAGGGGCGTATGATCAATATGCAGTTGTATTGTCTGCAAGCACATATTGCTCATACACACATGTGGCCAGCGCAATTTGATCAAACACAAAAGGCCATCATATGCATAATAATTATTGTAAGTTTATTAAGTCTTATTTGACGTATTTCTACGGAATATTTGTCAAATAAACGTGTAATAAACCTTCAATAGTTTTTATGAATATGGGTGAAAGCATTTTCATACGATTCCTTCAAATTCGAGCTTGAGGTCCTTATTTTGTTTATTGTATTTATTTTCAATATTTGGTTTTTATTAAGAAACAATTTTTTATTTCTTGCCTTTTATTTAGATTATATTATTTCTGTTTTCAAAATTGTTTAAGTTCGTGTAAACTCGACCAACTTTACTTTTTATATTTACATATTTTTATATTTACATATTTTTATAAAAAAACACATATGTAGCTTTATTATATTTCTCACTTTAGTTTTTAATCTCTTTAATTATTTACCAGCAAGAAAACCATAAATTTACAATATTTTTAAATTTAAGTTCTTAGTTTAGCTCAAGGACTTATTGCACTTCATATGCAAAATATATTATTGTTTACAAATTGTTTAATTCTTAACTTCCGCTATAAAATAAATTTTAAAATTTTATTATAGTAATTGTTCTGCTTTAGTGCAGGCATTTCAACATTCACGTGCACACAAACCAGCAGCACACAAAGTGCTTAACCCATGTATCACATTTGTAAAACAAACAAACAAACTTTGAAAATAAAATACATTTTGTTGTATGCAGTTTGGCCTGCCCTAATTAATAATTGTTGAAAGCATGAAAGCATTTACACATGCAATTTCGTCAACTATTTTGCAATATGATTTATTTACATTGGAGGATTATTTTGCAATTTAAATGAATAATAATTTTTGTAAATATTTACAATTCCACATGGATGTCAAAATTAAATATTCAAAACATAAATTGTTCATTAAAATGTGTGTATATTTATAAGTCTTCAATTTGTTTTCAATGAACAAATGATGTTATACCTGTGCTCATAAGCAAAAACAACCTAAGTCAACTTAGAGCAAAATAGTATAGATATATAAGCTGCAATATTCTTCTAACAAGACTTTATGTGGAATTTCCATATTTCTAAAGCAGTTTAATAAGAACATGTTAATAAAATAGGATTATACTAATTCTTAATAAAAGCTGTGTGCTGTTTGCAGGTAACGTCAAAATGTTCTAAAAGACATTTTGTGTGAATTCTTTAATATTATAATTATTAATTTATTACAAAGTTGGTTCTTTAAAAGGAATCACTCTGCCACGAAAACAAGGGCTTCTCGAAACTCTTTTTTCTCGCTTTTTGCAGGGAGAAAAACACTACAACACATATCAAAAAACTTTTTTTTTTCGAATCATCCGAAATTCAATTTTTGCTATTTGCTAGAAAAGAAATTATTGGAGAATGGTCATACGTTTGTTTAAGGTATTAAAAGCCCTAACTCGTATTATTTAATTTTGATTTCTCCCCCATCACATTATTATCCCATAAATAAATATTATGAACACACCGATCTCCTACCAGTAAAGCAGTTCAGTAAACAATTTTAACGCTAATAATAATCGTTTAAATAATTTAAAATATAAATTAGCGCTTTTGGTAGTCAATAACTTTTTATAAGGACATTCGCAGGCGTTTAGAATCAGCTGTTCTTAAAGGCCACCTGATTGGTGTTAGCTTAAAGCCAATTTAATTTATGCTGTTTATTTCAACTCGTAACATTTTTATTGAAATTACTTTTGAATATTTGACTTATGATTTATACGAAGATTCGAATTTCAGCACTTTTTTCTAAACATGCAGGTACTTCAATTAATAAATATTGCAACAGTTTACCTACTTGGGGCCTAATAGAGTGATTAGATAATTTTTGTTTTTTGTTTATATTTTGCATTCTTTGTATTATTCGCCATTTTCGACGAAGCTGCCACATATTCAAATTATTTGGACATGCAACCATGGGTGTTGAAAGGTGATTCACGTAAACGTTAGTGCAAACCACAATATTTGGAGATAATTTACACACTTTTAAAATCTTTATCAAATAGTGAATAGGACTGCAGGCCTTCTTGGGGGAACTCTACATAAAAACTCCACAGGGAAAATAAATAAAATTACATTACATTACAAAATGAAAATATGAAAATGTAACAAAAATAAGGAAAACTTAAAACTCTTTTGCATTATTTTAAAGGCACAATAACATTTCAAAACGCTGCATGCTGATAGGCAAATATTGTTCTAATACAAAGTTAAATATTATACTACGTAGCTCAACATAGCAAAAAATGTTTACAAAGACAGTAATCATGTCTGTTTAAGACTTAAACTAGTACTTAACCTAAGAACCAAAAAAATAAAATAAAAAATTAAACTTAATAAAACAAAAAAAAAAAAAAAAACAAAACCAACAATCAGCCCCTATTGCAGCCAGGCTCTGAGTGAGAATAAAACTCCGGAAGAACATAGTCGTCAGTGCTATGGGACGAAGTTATGTCCTCAAACAAAATACCAACTGGTGATAAATAAGAGCTGTTTGACCAACCAAATTCAGATTGTGATTGAAACACATTTCTTAGTAGAATACTCTCGTGATATTCAATACGCTTAATAAACTTCATAAGCGAAATTAAGACGTAACTGGAAAACGGTTTCATCCTGGTCTTATGGTAAATAAATGAGTTGGAAAATCTTCTATTACGCAAAGTCTTAAGCAACTTCGCTCAAAAACTTCCAACTCTTTCATAATCGTTGGTGATAATGAAAACCGTACTGGAAAACCATAAAGCAAAGCTGAACGTATACAAACTTTATAAATCAATAATTTAGTTTTTTGACTAAGATGTCTGTTAACTAGTAATTGAGAAAACATACTCTTGATACGAAACCGCTTGGCTTTAACATTCCTGGCATGTTGATTGAATTTAAAAAGTTTGTTAAAAGTTGTAATTCCTTTTAAGGATAGTATAAAGTATCTATCCTTAAAAGGAATTACAATATCATGTAAAGAGATATTCAATGCTTTACTTAATTTAACAATGTCATAGGGACCCTTAACTGATGCATTCCGAAAGCAAAAAAAAAAAAAATATAAAAAAAGTATAAATTGGAAGCGTCGAAAACGACTTTTTTTTGTCGATGGCATAATATCGGCAAACTTTTATCCCTACAAAATAACCCACTCTTATAGACATTTAAGTATATTAATGTTAGATTTCGCATAGAAAACATTTTTCTAAACTATGGTTGCGACAACAACATAATGTTCTCTATAACGACCTGAAAAGTTGTATCAAACAACTATTTAAAGTCCAGCAAACATATTTTTGGTTACTATAAACATACTTGTTGTTAAATTTTTACCATGTTCTTGTCAACGTTCACAAAATTGAAATATGGTGACGTTATTTTTGAAAAACAAAATTTACTACAACCAACGTATAATGAATATATAAATATAAAATATTTATTTAATTATTTATTCGCTATGAGGGCCAATTGAAATTTATTATTTTAGGTCTAAAAATAATAAAATATTTATGGCAAACACAATTATTTTGATTAAACAAATGACAAACAAAGTATGTTGATGACAAACAAAGTTTGTTGATGAAATACACATAACTATTATAGTGGTATTTAACAAAGTTTTTGTTGTTGCCGTTGACAGCTATTTTTTTCTTCGCCGTTTTGTGTCGTGTTTGAAGACTTGTGTCAGCTCGTCTTATGAAAATTACTCCAAATAGGAAAATAATTGAAGAAACTGCAGCTATAGAACTGCGTAAAACATATACTGTGTAATATATACATACATATTGAAGATTTATAGGCATATAGATATGCACATATGTGTGTAGAGAAATTTGTTTGCATTTTGTTGTTTGAAAATAGTATGGTATGAAGCTATCAATATCTTTTTCCTACATAGGTTGTCACCTTCTGTGTTATGAATACCGACTAAAATACCCTGTGCTCGGTTATGGGAAATATATTTACCACGAAACTGGTGTGCATTAGTTCGGGCCGACTCCCAGTTTAGCTCTAGGAATTCAACTTATCTGTTACGACCTGTATTCATTTGACATATTTCCTGACCGAGATAAATTTTCTCCTCTCGTAGCCGACGATCGCAGTATTTTCTGTTGCTATTGCTTTTCATTTTCCCTGATGCTCGTTGATTTATTCATATATATATATATATATATATATATATATATATATATATATATATATATATATATATATATATATATATATATATATATATATATATATATATATATATATATATATATATATATATATATATATATATATATATATATATATATATGTATATATATATATGTATATATATTCATTTGCATTATTTGCATGAATAGAGCTGGCCAGAACGAAGTTCAAAAATAGTGTAGGGGTCACGTTATTCTTTTGACGTTTAATTGCCCACATATCTCTAGTTAAAGTTCAAATTAAACCTGTGGACCGAAAACTTGGCACAAATCGTTTTATAAATGTAAATGTGGAATATTTTCATCTTTCACTTTTCAATTTATTTAGTTTTTATCTTCCTTTCTTTAAATTAAATAAATTCATTTCACTTGCGGTTTTTATATATTCATACATTTGTAGGCAACATTTTTAGTTTAAGTCTTAAAATATTTTATATGGTTTTGAATTGTTGGTTTTTGTTCAATTTCGTTATTTTCTTGTCATGAATGACATAAACATTTCATTTAAATGAATATTATTTAATTTTAACATGTAAATGTGGCAGCCACTCTACAACTTGCAAACACATATAAGACATTTTTGGGGGAAAAAACCCCAATTTACTACAACATGAACTTCCGTTTCCGTTTCAAACCAAAACAAAACAATAGAAATCGTAAAACAGATATTCAGCTGAAATGCAAGAAAAAAAAAGAAAACAAATTTAAATGACATTGCAGAGCAAGCATTTTGATATGGATTCCAGTTGATGCTCTTTTTTATTTTCTCAACTCTTGCATTGCTTTGGAATTATGATGAGCAAGAGGGTATTTTACGAATTTCCGGCATGTGTTGTGGGCTGCTTTTCTAGAAACACCTTGCAAAGTGTTTTGCTCTGCCCTCGTATATGTAACAACTCTTCTTTTTTTATTTCTAATATTTTTGTTTGGCCTTTCAAGAGCAAAGTAACTGCTGTGATGATATTGTGAAGAATAAAAAGTAAACACATTTGTATGCAATTCACACATTCCTTTAAACAATTCAAATGTGTTAAAATTCCTTTAAATACAAAAGAACAGTAGTGCAAAAATCACATATTTATCTGAGCACTGGTGTAGTTTTACAGACAACAAAAAACAAATAATTTTTTTTTGTCGAATAAGCAGTTTACTGCAGAAATTTGATTATATTTTTGGGGGAAAATTTCTTAAACTTAATTTTATCAAGAAAGTACAGAAACTAAAATTGATATTTACTTTTAACTTTATAGTCAAACTATATGATTTACAATTGTTAAAAATGGTTTTATTGGGCTTTCTAGCCTTCCATTATTTTAGGTTTAAAAAATATTCCTTAATGTTTTCTCACTTTTTCAGCTGTCTATTTCATTGTTGCTAAACTCATCAGTAGACTCGAAAAATCAAAAAGAAATGTTTGAAACCCAACTACTTATTCCAAAATTCTCATGAACAAAATGAGAATCAGAAATGTTAAAACAAAATTTTTATACAGAAAACATTTTACGTCTTGCAACACCTTTACTTTTCTTAGCACCTCCTTACAACGGCTGAGCCTTGGCTAGCACTACTTGTATTCTTGAAAGTACCAAAAGGTAAAAGTTTTTTTGAATATTCAAAAATTTGTTGGTCCCTTCAATTTTATCACAAACATTTTTCTCGATTTTGAGGAAGTAAAAATCGAACTAGAAAGCCGGTTAAAGTTATTAACAATAACAAATTGTTATTTACTTTATCAGGCTTGAACTTGAATTTCCTTCTTTAGTACTGAGAAAGATTCTTTTTGTGATAAAATTGCAGTGTTAAACATTTTTAAAAAAGAATAGAAAATTGAAAATTAAGACTTATTGGCTGGGGGACATACCATGGCATCTTGACAACCATTACAGCACTCATAGGTGCTCCAATTGCTTTGAGTTCAGGTCATAACTAATTGTATACTGCAGCAGTGCTGCATAGTACTCTCAATACCTGAGTTTTTTTTATTACTGGCTGTCTTTATTTAATCTATTGATCAGATTTAAATTTTATCACCTGCGTTTTTCTGTTGCTTGGAATATATTTTATATGCTGTCGTCTGGAACATGTTTTATGTTCTCTCACCGTATGATTGCTGTGCTTTTGCTAGCACTGCAAAATAGTGTGGTTTTAAGCTTCAATCGTATAAAATGTCATTGCACCACAAGTAAAACATGCTGTTCATAAACTGCTTGTTAAGAGCATTACTTTTAATAGTTTTCAAAAATTTTGCTATCAATATAAATCAATCGTTCAAAAATTTAAAGTCCAACTAAATTTAAGAAACCGTCCTCTAGTAAAGCTTTATGAAAAGCTCAAACGCCATCTGTCGTAAAGCCGCTACAAATTATTGGAAAGCTGTAAGACCATGTAAATTAGCTTAAAATCAGCTTGAAATAATTTATTTGTATAAAAGCAAGCAGCGGATCAAAGTTTTAGTTGTAATATGAAGAATATTTAAATAGCAGAATGTGACAATACTAATTTAAATATGTAACTGGTCATCACATGAGCAGTATTAAGCTATAATTTAATAATTTTTAAAGCTAAGAATTTTGTTCATACAGAAGAGTTATTTTGTGGACTAACATGTACATAAAAATTTCATTTATTCAGTGAATAAAATGACAGAAAATATTCGAAAATGAGCTTTTGCTTATATGACTGAAAATCTTTGAAAAGAAGCTTTTGCTTACGAAGGTAATAAAAATTTGTTTGTATGAAAATTTGTCATCGTCTTCACCCGAACGTGTATTTTAGTATTCATGGTGATCAAGAACCCACTCATTTGATTTATATATTAGGATACTTAGCCTTGAGAGAGTAGAAAAGAGTAAAAGTTATTATAGTTTTTAAACAGAAAAGCCGATTAAAAAAGGCCATCATGTATATAATTTTTATTTGATTTTTTTAATTCTTGAAAAAACTAATTTTTAAAAAACTAATTATTACAGATATTATCTTCAGGATGCTAACAAACTGTTAGCGAAATATTGAATAATAAATATGGTTAATAAATTTTATATATAAAAAAAAACGATCCGAAGCTGTATAATTTAGTTTTTCATTTAAATTAAATATTGATTTTTTGAAAGATTTGTATGTTTTTTTGTCTATTAATATTTACAATAAATTATTTACTTACAATAAACTATTTATTTAAATCATGAACTTAAAACAACTTAATTTGTGACTGGAAAATAATTGATATAATACTGGGAAAAACCAGGGATGGGAAAGTCACAACTTTAATTTGAGGCCAAAGCTTAAAATAGTTACAGACAAAATTGCGTGTTAAAAAAAAACGCTCACAGAGTTGTATGATTAGGCTACAACTGGCGACCCAGTATATAAAATACTAAAATTGGGACATCGAAGGGCGTGGCAAAAACAATACATTACATATTTTTGGAATTATTTTCAACTAATCTTTAATTTAATTGGGGGTGACTGGCTCAACTGTTTTTTTCCAACTACTAAAAATTCTTAACGGGTTGAAAATGAATTAAATAAAAACTATTTTGGCAATATATTTTTCTAGCTAAATGCCAAACAAATATTGCTGGATTAATAAACTTTCATTTGCAGTTCGTAGAGCAAAATCGTAATTTAAGTTTAAATCAATTTGCTTAGAGGAACACTGTCTTTCACCCATGACATCCTTTTACAGTAGCTGGTGTCCCCTCTTGCACGAATGTCCTCCCTGATATTATCATGATAACATCAACATTTAATTTAACCCAGGTCCAAGGCTAATGAACTTTTATCTTCCCCTCAGTATTGTAGAAATTATGTGATAGATTTTTGGGTCTAAAAATTCTTCGTTTTTCTTGCATAAATTAATTTTTTACAATTCAAGTGTTTGACGAAAAAACCATTAACTTAATTTAATTTAAAAATAAATATATTTTTTACAAACCACATTCAAAACTGACATTTGTCATAAACAGTTCACAACAATATTCAAGATATTTATTAAAAATATTTATGGCCATAGAAAATATTTGTATGTTCATATGCTCATAATGCTGGTACATGTGTTCATAATCTTTTGCTGCAAAAACCGAAATGATTGTGTCCTTTTTTGGTAAGAACTTGGTAAAAAGTTAAATAAATAAATTTCTACGTTTTCGTTTAATTTTCTTCTCCCCAGGAGAATTTTTGTGCAGCAAAACTATTCCAATGTTATAAAAAGTATTGATTTGTATTTTGTCAGATTAAAATCACACAAGTACAAAATATGCTTCTAAAAGTATGAACAGATTGTATACGGTAAGTCTCAAAAGGGCATTAAAAGCGCATTTATAAGTGTTCCTTGGAGACAATTTCAAAAGGTTTGAGAGCTCTCGCTCACTACTTTAAGGTGGCATTTGTCACTTCCCGCTGAAATAATATGTATTTATTAAATTACCTTCTTTGTGCCCTGGCAAAGGACTTTACAAAGCTGCCTCGTTAATAACCATTTTGATTTCGACGTCAATTTTGTTTTCTTATTTAATTGAACTCAATTTGGTACACCATTACACAAAAAAAAAAAGAAAAAGAAATGTGTTGATGTTTGTCAAGTGATAATCGGCTTTTCCTGTTAAAGCATTGACACATGTCAGCTTATACAGGTCGTTATTCATATTTACTCGTATTTGTTTTGACATTTTATTACTTCCTTCAAGTGTTGCTCGAGTCAGGATGATGTTGCTTAAAATATTAACTGAATGCTATTTTTAGGAAAAATTTTAAACAAAACACTGAATGTAAAAAAGAAAATGAAGAAGGTGCGACCAGTTTTTGCTTTAAAAATGTCTCCATCGAAATTTTCTTTTAAACACAATACGCAAGAGCACAAAAGCAGAACATCACTGATAGCCACTCATTTTTATACAATTTACTAATAGGATATAAATATATAGATTTGCTTTCTAAAAAATACCTTTTTTAAACACCGTTCTTGAAGCCATTAAACAATTTATTAACATTGATTTTGAATTACTCAGGTTTTAACTATCTCTCTCTCTCTCTCTGCCTGGACGCTATGGATAAAGAGCAAACTCGGGCTGAAATTGTTACTAAATGTTGATTTTTGGTGTAGGAATTCACCTATCTTATAAATTATTTATTATAGAATTGCTTCGCATGGCCAGGTGTGTAAAAGTTAGTACAATTGAGCTTGACACAATTTGGAAGTAGAAAAACAAACCTGTTAGAGAATACAATTTTGAAACCACCCTTACATTGGTTTTTATTTTAGCTGTGAAAGGAACAATATTGTTATTTTGCGATCGAATAGAAAAAACCATTTAAAGTTCATTATCTTTATTTAGGTACATACTCATATGCTTGATATGCTAAGTACATATGTATATATTAGAGCGCCTCGATGGATGAATTGATAGAGTGTTCTACTAAAAGTCTCCGCGGTCGCAGGTTCGATTCTTGCCGAAGGCTTTGGGTGTTTCTGCAGACAAGCCAAAACCTTCGCAGTTTGATGTTTGTTAAACAAAATGTACATACGAAAGTTGGCTGTGTGTATGTGTTAATGGAAATGTAAAACTAACTTTGAAGAGTGTTGCTGTTATTCCTATGATTTGCGTTGCTTAAAGGTCAGGTATGAAAAAGTTGGCCTAGTTTCACTTAACACAATACATTTTTTCATTGAGAATGCCACAAAAAAAGAAATCCAGTGGTTTGAAATCTGGGGTACAGAACGAAAGTATCTAGTGTAATTTTTTCCAATACAGCTATTTAAAATTGAATTTCGTTTTAGTTTTAAGTACAAAAAGGCGAGAAATGTGAGATTTTTTTTTGGCGAATTCGGCAATTGCGGTTCGAATTCTTAAAAGTAGATAAAAGTAGATAAAAGGGATACTATTAGAGAAAAACATTTTTTTTTTAAATTAAACATTTGTGATTACAGTAATAAAAAGATCATCACCGGGTGAATTTTTTCACTTTGGTAATACCTGCTAAGCTGCACGTCATATATATCTTTTTATAATTTTCTTGGGAGCGCAGTTACCACTTGACCTATCACCAGTTTTCGTTTGGACATTGAGTTGAGGGACGCCCTGTATATCCTGTTGCAAGAGTGGTTTTTACTTTTTACAAAAAAAAAAAAAAAAAAAAATAAATAAAAATAATAAATAATAAATAAATAAAAAATTAAAGGAAAATCCAAAAATAGCTTATTTGTCCTGAGCAAATACTCTGAATACATTATATACCAAAAACCAAACTATCAGACAGCTTTCTGTATTTTTTCATTGCACAAGCGTGGGTGCATACTTAAGTAGGCCGTAAGTTGAGTTTCAGATGTAAACTTTTAAAAAGCTGTTTCTTTAAAAATTTCAACTTCTAGAAAATGTCACATCGATTTGTGCGAGTGTCTCGTTTGCGAGCTGTGGCCAAAGTTTAACATCAATTTGTGTACGTTTTGATTGGACGGTTTTCTTTTATTTTTTCGTTTGGCTTTTTCAAGTGCTTGAGTTTAAGCTTATGACCTGTTACTTTCCATGTCTTTTGTCAATGGCCAAGTATTCGAGTAACAAAATACTTGCTGGAAGTTCATTTGTAATTTTTTTTTTCGTTATTTCTATTTGGGTATAAAATCATTTGTGCAAAGAACATTAAAAGTGAATAAACTTATGCTTTTACACAGTGAAAAAGAAAAGCGTTAAACAATAAATTTACTTAGTTCTATGCAATAATATTTTTTTGCAAATTTAAGCTACTAAAATTTCGTAAGTGATAAGTTTTACTTCAGTTATTTCAAACAATAGCGGACGTGACATTTAGGCTTTTGAAGAAAAGTTTGCTTTGATAAATAAATAAGGAGGATGCCTTTTACATATAGAGTGACATCTAGTGTAATTAAAAATAACTACTAGTGTTTTAAACGGACCTCGCAGATTAACGCTTTACCTGACTAAAATTTGTGGAAGCTCCAAGTGATCAGTGTGTAAGCAAGTAAAATGTTTTATTGAACAGTGATAAAAAGTAAATAAAATTGTGAAAGGTTATTGCGTTTGCGCTTAAAGAACGCTAACAGCGAGTGAATTAAAGAGAAAATTGTTTGAACGGTTAAGTGTTAAAAGTAACAGAGTTGCGTGCTTGAAGAATACGCAAACGGTTTTTGTTAAAGGGCAACAACAGCGGAAATCACCCTTGGTTGCACATCTGCAATTTTAGCACATACATATATCATGATTTTTTGCTACAAAGCGTGAGTGTCTTTTTCAAGTGTTTAGCAAAATAATTATAGCAGCTGATTTTAGAGTAACGAAAAATATGAATATTTCTGTTTTGTAAATTGAGAAGGAAGCTTAGAAAACAAATTGCAAAAATTTCGTTATTCATCTTTTCGTTGTCCATCTTTTATTGTTGACTTTTTGTTTATTGACCATAATTTTATTTTTAATTTCTTCCGTGTTCATTTTCTTGCCTGTTTATTATTTATTTATTTACAAAATTTAATAAAGTGAGTTTGCCGCATGAAATAAGCTAAGCCGCTGCCATCATTTTGAAAAGCAACGCCGTCGATAAAATTTGCACGTGAAGCAACCGCCCGATTTTTTGTTTATTTTATAAAATTTAATAAAAATGATGCATAATAATAGGTATAATATTCACTTTTTACTATTTTGTAAATACTTCTTTGAGCAACGTTAGCATTAATTTAATTCCAGTGCAGACATGTTTTGTGGCGGCCTTGCTGCCGTCGTATAGTTTTTTGAGCCTAGGAGCTTACCTGTCGGATTGTAAAAAACAAACAGCTGTTCTAGCATTTAGCAACATTTGCCAATACGGATCTGCCATGGTTTTTGGTTATGCATATTTTCTTAACACTGCAGTTACACGATCAAGTTTTGCTAACAAGTTTTTTTCACATACTGCTTGTCAAAGTTCAATAAAATTGCTAGCTGTGACGTAGGCTGCACGCAATTACATAACAATTCGTTTTCAAGATGCTGTCAAGAAGAAAATTAAAAATAGCTTCTTGCATATTCTGCTAAAATAAATTAAAGCAAAACCTCCTCTTCTATATTCTACATTAAACCCAGAAACTAATTCAGATTCTAAATCAATATTTTTTGTAAACTATTTAAATATAATCATAATATACAAATATCTCTTTTTAAAATTAATAAATTTAATGGAAATCAATGTAAAAATAAAAATAAAAAAATTTGCTGGTTTTGCACGTAAACATTTTTATTTCTATTTTCAAGCTTGAATCTGTTTAATTTTTATCACTTTCAATTTCAACTTTCAAACAAAACAAAAAAATATTTGCAGACAGAACGAAAAAATAATTGTTGTCAGCTGTTTTCTTGATTGTGACTTGATGCTCTCTATGGAAAACGAAAATTGTCAGCAAGTTTGCATCAATTTTCAAAATTGTGAGTGTAAAAAAGTAAAAAAGTGTGAATGTATTAAAGTTTGAAAGGCAAAACTTGATCGTGTAACCCCCAACTAAGTGATGCAAATTCCGGTTTCATATATTTTGTTCCTGTAGTCTTGTAGACTAAGGCACATACGCTACGCTTGCAATATCTGCAAGGTCTGCAAGGGTAATTTGCAATGAACCGTGAGTTCCGCTAACGTTTCAGTTTCAAAGATTATTACTTGTTCCACCAACCTGCGATAGCCGTATCAGTGAGTATACACCTGAGTTCGTTTTTCCATTTATATATGGTAGCGAGTTTTGGCTCTGGTATAAAGGATTATTGCTTAATTGCAAAAGTAGTAGAGTTAAACTTTATTTTCTTTGATTCATAAATAGGCATTATTTCCGATGTTTTTTCTGTACTCATTTCAATTTCGATACAGTAAGAGAAACTGCAGATTTACGAGCTCTAAAACGTTCAATATTGGCTCCATCAAACCTAAATTACAACTACTTAAATTAGCAAGCAGTTCTTTTTATTAATTTGCAGCACCTAATTGTAGCAAATCGGTATGTATGTTGTAAGTCTACATTGTTCTGCAAAAAAAAAAAAACAAAAAAAAAACAACTTGTTATGGTTTATTTTATTATTATTTTATTTTATTCAGAATTATCCTGGAGGGTCCCTTAGGAATCGCAGGATACTCTTTATTTTGGTTATACTGTCTGGAGGGCTCCGTGGAGATCGCAGGCAGTGTCTTAGTTGATTATTAATTTATTTATTATGTGAGCCGTTCAGGGACCCTGTGTTTGGTGTATGGCGGGCTCTTTTTTATATTATGTGAGGAAAATGATTGAAGACGGGTTTTTGTTAATACCTTAACGTTGTATTAATTAATGTCAATCAAATCCCTCCTTATTCTAAAAACTTAACTCTATTTATACTACCTAATTGTACTGGGTCTCTGCCCGTGCTGCTGTTTGCCGTTGCTGCTATTTGCCGTTGCTGCTACTGCTGTCTGCTGCTAGTGTTGTTGTGTCCATTGTTCATAATCATACCGTCAGCATAAATCACTGCTGTGACAATTAATTCTGATTATTGCATGGGCTTGTTCTTAAAATAATTTCATGAACACGATCTTATTGCTTTTCATTTCCATCTAAAATTTGAATTATAAAATACTTTTCCAATTGTAGTTTTGATTTGAAAAAAATAAACATTTACATTATTTTGAAAATCTGGTTGGTTTCGAATTTAATTGCAATACCCATAACTCAAAAATACTTGTTCATTTGTCCCTGTGAAAGTAAGATCAATAGACTTTTCTCCACTCTTCTCGACTGATCGATTATGTCTCTGACCGTTTGTGTATCGAGTGAAGCCGTGGATCTCAAGATATATTGCTAAGAGAAGTTTTTCGACTTACACTTAAGCCTGTGCAGGCATGAACTTTACTTTCTAACAATACTGCCAGCGTTGCCAGATTCGTATTTAGTTGGCTTACATTAAACAACACAGTGATGCGGTATTAGCCGTGTAGCTCCTATCAGCTACATTTTGATTCCCTTACAAATTAGCTTAACCATTGAAACAAGTTTTGGTATCACAAAATACACATATTTCGTGTACTTGCATAGATTATTCTACTATTCTTAAAAATAACAGAGTTTGTTCCCAAAATTGTTGATTACCATATTTTTCATCATCTCAATCATTTTTGTCTGAGTGTAACATCTATACCCAGCTAACTTTAAAAGTTACAGTTTATGACATTTCTAACAACAAACAAAAAAAAAACAAACGACTAAAGTTTTATTAACCTTTCTGAGAAGATGGTGATGTAGAAGAATAATGCTTGGTGCAACAGCCAGCAAACAAATGCTTTATTTCTTTCTAAGATGTCATTGCAGGCCTGTTTGTTCAAGCTCAAGTGTCGCACTGTTTGAATTCGTTAAAACTACTTAAAACTTTTTCTTCAACAGTTCTTTTGTGATGTAGTGACTTGCTGTTGAAAATGCTTTTTGCTGCTTATTGCTATAAAATAAATAAGAAATTAGTAAAAAATTTACCGAATTCCAATGGCAGCGGTTGAAAGTATTTAATTTAAAAATTCTAGCTTAATGTATTTAAAGAACATATTTAAGTTTTTGCTCGTCAATCTGACATAACCTTAAAATATGGTCTTGTGAAATGTCACATGTTTACGCTTATTTCCTGGGGGGTTTATTTTTGTTGTTGTACCCATGTGAACATGTATGTATGTGTTTTTAGTTTATTCTATGTATGTATTTGTGGAAAGCAAAGATCGATACGGCAATAATGGTTATGTTTTTTGTCGTGGGAAAATGTTAGTTCACTTATGCTCATACTATTAAGAATATTAAATTTCACAAGAGCATATTTTAAGGTTATGCTTGCTCAGCAAGCACTTGCAAAATTTACTGCAAACAATTATTAGAATTACAATAATTTGCCAAGATCAAACGCAAACTATTTCAAGTTTGCTGCGTGTCAGGTAAGGTTTTCATTCGACTTGTTTACCGTGTGTTTTTTCATAAACTCAAATGTGTTTTATCTATGACAACAAATATTTGGCAGCGGTTATTCATCCGTCGTCCTAGTTGTGTTCCTGGCATATAACGCAAGAAGATGGAAATTAAATAAATGTACACAGGAATTGTCTTCCTCTTTTTGCATTCCTAACACCTATTTTTCTTAGTTCCAATATGGTGTATTGGATATCTGGAGGTCATTGGCTGGAAAAATTATCATGTAATAATCCCCCCCCCCCCCCTTTTCCTCTTCGTTTTTAACAATACCATTCAACCAGAGTATGCACCCAAAAATTTCCTATTACAAAAAATCGATTTCATTTTGCAAATTAAGCAAAAAGATAAACAATTTGCAAGGAGCTACCAAAACGTAGAAGTTTTTATAACTTAAGCAAACACTGAATAAAGAAACTGTGCTGGAATATTTTAATGCTGTAGTTTTTTGTACTTGTATACAAAAAATGCTCGTTGTAGTGCTGCAAAATATGTACTTGAATTTCTATACATCCTTCAGATGGTTCGCTCGCTTAAAAATGTACTTTTTTTTGTGCCAAATTTCATCATTATGTTGCTTTTATATCTATACAAAGAAAGAGATGTAGCAGTCAGTACGCTTGAATGCATGCAGCCAAATTACAAAATGTTTGATATTAAATCATTTTTCTTGAAACACTGACATATAAAATAGTTTTTATAATTTTGCTAGTGAAAAAATATCAATAAGTACTAAATTGATGATGCACTGCAGTTTGCTGAGGAAATCAATGGTTGTTGTTTGTGGCATGATTTTAATTTGAAGTTGGAAAGTTGAAGAGGGAAAGGAAATCGTAAAATAAATATTCTGAGTTAAAATGATAAATTGCTGTGGAAGAGAGTTTTTTCTGCCTTATTTATAATTACTTTGGCATATTTAGCTACATATTTTATGCAGGGCTTACAAAATTTCTACCAAAGTATTTATATTTAAAAACTATAGTAAACACTTGTATTTAAATGACGCAAAACATAATAATTCAATGTATGACCAGCAAAATTATTTAGTTTCTTGCACAAGCAAAGAAAAACTATTAAATAATTTGTTGCAAGTATTTTAAATAAATATAAAAAAACTTACATAATTTATTCATTTTCAATACCTAAAAAAGTCCAGCTTGCCTTGCAATGAAATCTAGTAAACTATGTATATAGCTGTTTTACACATAAATTAAAGAGTACAAACCGACAATATCAGTTATATGGTTATTTTCTTTAATTCCAACCAAATCTCGTTCTTTTTGATATGTTCCTATATCTTTTCATGACTGTTTTAGGTAATAAAAAAATTTTTTTTAGATATGTAAAAAATTTTGAAATAATATTGAAAAAATGTTATTCGCCTTTTAGGTTGTGGTAATATTAGAGAAAAAAATTGTCTCAATCAAGTTTTTCAGCATCGCTTTTGACTGAGAGAATTTACATCAGGGATGCCCACGGCCTATACGCTTGGTACGCTTTTGTTTTTGTAAAAGCGCGAAGCATTGGCTGAGCATTCTAATATGTATACACAACTCTTTGAATGAAATACACACATACACGCATATCCCAAGTTCAAAGCAACAACACTTTCATATGCACAGCAATAAGAACGCAGGCTTTGTTGGTACACATTGGTGCCAAGCGTAAATTTTGTTGTTTTTTGTTTTTTTGTTTTCACGATTTTGTTGTTTTTTTAATGATTTCGTGAGTATGAAACACTTGAAGAAATCAATTTTTGTTATGAGTTTATAACTGTTTTTCTTTGTGTGCGTCAATAAAGTGTATACGTATTGGTGTTTACGCCTCCATAAGAAGATTTTGGGCACCCCTGATTTACATGCATGTAAAAATTATTATTGTAGGTGAGAACAGCACACCATTTCTATGCGTATGAGCAATGTGTTGTATTGTTGTAGTCATGCAAATATTACGTATACGCAGATATTGAGTTTACTCATGTCGGTTTAATTACTTACTTGCACTCGCAATCTCTTTATACTGAAGAGAAAACTGTAACAAATAACTACAATAATCAAGTAGAATCCGACTTTAGCTATTTGTTAACTGTAAATTTCAAAACTGGCTGACTATTGAATAACTGTTTAAATCAAGTATATAGAAATGGGTTTATTACTCTATATTACGGACAATTTTTAATTTGCATAACCACAATAACTCTATTAAAGGGCCGTTGAGATTCAGCTAGCTATTTCACATTTATATTGAATCTTGCTTAAAAAATTACAATAATGATTAATAATGAATAATAGAAAAATATATTTTATAACGCTTCTTCACTTCAACGTAGTCAAATCTCAAAAAAGAAAATCAAATTTAATAAAATGTTCTTAAGATTTTGAAAACATTATTCGCTTTAACTTCTGTATAATTAAGGACATGACGATAAAATTCATAACATACACCGTAAAAAAGACTCGAAGAATATTGTACTAGATATTGTTGGAATATATGGTTGAAATCTAACAGCTTTAGTTTTTAAATAAGTCGGACGCCTTGGAAATAATTTTTTTGATATGTTTTAGTGTAACATTTTTTCCATTTTATTTATAAAGTGAGTTCGGCTTGAGGTCCTTATAAACTCAGATGTTTACAATAAGGATGAATATACAATTACGATGAAAACGAAAAATATAACGAGAAAATTGTTCAGCAACATGAAGTCTAAAATATATATAATGGATGAATCGAATGTAGTGTACAAAATCACATGTAACGGAGATGACACAAACACATGCCAAAAGGTATATGTTGGCACCACACAAACAAAATTAAAAACAAGATTATCATCTCACAAATCAGACACAAAAGAACAAGTGACAGAAAACCGAATGATCCAAAAAACTGCACTTGCGGCCTGACTTAAACAGAGTGAGAATACTAGAAAGAGAGACAAATTACAGGAAGAGATATTTAAAAGAGATGCTTCATATTATTAACATACCTCCAGATAAACGGATCAACTACAAAGCAGACACAGACAACTGCGCACATATATACAGATACGCAATCAATAAATATAACTGACATACAAATAACAAAACAGTAGGCGAGATAAGTTACTTACGTTAACAACTGACGACGCTACTAATATATTAAAATAAATATAAAAAAAGATGTATGTATAAATATATTAAAATGTGCAATATCATAAGTATAAATTAATGTTTCTTTGTAAATTCAAGAACTCCCTGAGGATGACCAACAAAGTTGGCCGAAATATTGGAGAAAATAAAATAATTGCTATATCAATTTAAATTTGGTGTAAAATTATTTACTAAAGGACCTCAAGCTGAACTCACTTTATAAATAAAATATTAATATTAAAGGTCAACATTATACAGTTCAACGTAACATTTTTCTTCTGTTAAAAGCTATAGAAAATATAGATAGCACAATATCGATTGCTTAATCGTTCCATTATAATGTTTAATGCATTTAAGGAAAACAATTTGATCTGCCACATTTTTACGCAGCGTTATTAGCAATGTAATATAGTCATCGCAATTATATTTCAAAACACTTTTTCTTTGTTGGAAGATAAAAAAGTTTTAGTGCAAATTTTTTTTTTAAATATTTTTTTTCTGCTGAGTAAAATTTTTGCTTTAATATAAATTTATCTTGAGATATATTGATAAACATTTTTACAGAATTTCTTAAAACATTTCAAAATTTTAATTTTGCCAGATATTGCAATAAAGAATTTATGTGGCTGGTGGAAGAACTTCTCATGCCACCAGTCATCAATTTTAATACTTTAACGTATTCATATGATTCTCTGTGACTGGTTTTTGCAACTTATTACTCATAGTTAAAGTAACGTTTGATACTAAAGGTATTGTTAACTCTTAAAAACTCGATGCTTTTTTTCTACTGTTTACTCCTTCTCCTGATTGACATCCATTACGTCTCAGTTTCCTCAATTTCCTTTCAATCAAAAGTTTCACTCAGCACAATTAATCATATCAACTTCACATGTGGTGGATGAGGGAAAAGAACAATATGTACATTAAAGTTTTAAGATACAACCACAATCGTGAGCAAGAAATTCTTAATGTAGTGTTGTGTCAGGAAAACTTAAAAAATTAATTGTGTTTTTAACCAACAATGATTGTTGTTGATGTTGAGACTTTTTCTTTTATTCTTTCATTTCCGTTTACAGCACTCGATTTGGCATCTGCCATCCACCATCCGCCATCAGCAACCATCAACCGCCAACCACTGAATATTCATGTTCAATCAAACTTTGAGAATTTAAATGGAAATAAATAAAATTGTTTACATTTATTTTCTGTGTTTTTACAACATTGCACAATGGAACTTAAAAAAAAAAACAAGCATACTATCTTCATATCGAAGCTTGTCATGCTTTTTTTTGCAATTGCAAATTTTCGGCCATTTCCAGCAGTTATTTTTTGCAACTGACCAAACTTGATTTCTTCAAAAAAAAAAAAAAAAAAATATAAGCAGCCCCATTGTTCCGTTTTAATTTTTATTTATTTTTTGTAGCTTCTGCTTACAAAATATTTAAGTAGCTGGGTAAAGGCGACATATGAAGCCGGCGACATTTGTAGTCATGTGTTTATGTAGCCTGCAGTGGGGAATGTGTTTATAGTGTAGTGTATTTTATAAGTTCACTTATTCTAATATAACCTATTTCATTAGTTCACTCTTATCATTCACTCATGTTGTTCTATAAATCACTCATATTTATTTATTCATTTTTTAACACACCATTTTTATTCTTATTTTACATACGAAATAGAATTATTCTTCTTTTGCTTATTAATGCTTTACATATGGATATTGTTATCTTACTCTTGCTTTTATTTTAAGCCACTCAATTGGAATAATGAAATATATTTTTGAATAAGAATTATACCGTTGCTTTTGTACAAAAGAAGCTGAATTATGACAATAAAGAACAATCACTTTTTAGCCTCTGATCGGCTGCATTTTTCTCTGAAATAGCAAAAGGCATTCATCTGCCTTTAAAAACCCTTTTGAGCCAGTGGCGTTTTTTAAGCGCCGGCTTAGTATTAAATACTTTTTTTTTGCCTACACACCACAAAAGCATGAGAGCTGATGTACCTGCATGCATGAACAGCATTTTATATTAAGAGCATTTACTGCTCTTTCTTGTCGAGTTGGGGAACGAGGAGGCTATCACGGGGGTGTATTGTCTGTGGTGTTAGCCACTGCGCTGCAGGCTTTACACTCGCTCTTCCTGAGGGTATGCGCTTAAGCCTGGAGTAAGGAAGGATTTTGCTAAAGGTGTAGGCTACTACGCTTCACGCTTTGACTCCCCTCCTGCAATAAGCCCAAACCGGCTAACATAATCGGCCTCTATCAGCTCTCTCTCTCTCTCTCTCTCTCTCTGAGCATTCCTACTGACGTTCCCGTGACGCTTGCCATCTCCAGCAACATTCGCAGCAGTATAAGAAGACATTTAGAAAGCGAGAGTTGTTTTACTATTTTTCCATTTTTCTGTGTACGAACGTGAGCCTGGATACCGCTGAGCATTACCCCGGCGTTGAGCGGAAACGTGTCGTTACAGTGTACTTACATACAATACCTGAACTGGTGGGCGATCTGGTGCCCCTGACAAGGGATTATGAGAGATTATATTAAGCATTTAAATGCCATCGCCGTATTGCAACCATAATAAGTTGATGGTGCCCAGGCAGTTTGTAGTTTGTATATTTTGGCGGTAAAAGAGCCAATGTGCATTGTCAGCAAATAGCAATTGTTTGTAAATTTTTAAATGTTTTTTTTTTTTGTTTTGTTTTTTCTTCTGCCTGAAGAATGAATATTAACTTCAAAGATAAATAACAATAAAAGAGCGTTGCTAAGAATTTTAATCAAAGATTTATATTTGGCAAACAAAAGTACACACAAACGATTTTTAAGAATATAATCCTTCTTTTTGCTTAATGTTTTAACTTAATTTATTACAGAAATAAAATTAAATCGTGTATCATAACTGATTTTGCACGAGAATGTTGGCAGAAAAACAAAATGAAGAGAAATTTTATGTAAAATAGGGGCACAGTGAACTGAATAAAATTAAAATTGGCATAAAATATTTTGAGTATTTTCATCTGTAGCAGATTAAAGTTTCATATGATTGATTTTGCTTATTTTACTTACAACTTACAGTGTCCACTTCTGGTTGGGCTCATAAAATTAATGCAAATATCATGACATTTGTTTTGCCTTAAATGCAAGTTCATTTTTAATTTTTCAATTTTTAAAGAGTATTTTTCACTTAAAGCTATCACCATAAAATTCAATTTTAATGGTGTGCTCTTTGAATTGATGTAGTGCTGCATGTGTCAGTGAAGTTGTGTCGCAATAAATGAGTGCTGCTTAATAAAAGTGTGTGCAATAAAGTTTTTTTCTTTTCTTTTTTAGTAGATGACTTTGATAACCTCGTTTTTATTATTATTTTATTTGGTGCTGCTTGCGTAAAGAGACCAGGAGTTGCTGGTACTTGCAAGTTAGTGAAACGCTAAAGTTAATAATTTTGACAAGAGTGCGTTAAATTTTATATTACAGTCAAAGACCGGTATTGCGAATACTCCGATATAACGAATGGCGAAATTTTTACATTAACTGCCCCATATATAGCGAATGGCAAAAAAAAAAAAAGAATCTCGAGTCTCGAACGAATGACAAAGCAAAATACATTAGTGGTTTTCACTCTTGATACTAATTTTACAACTCTGCTATATTCACTACGATTTTTACCACAAAGCTCGAGTGACTTTCTTACCTCAAAGTCTGCACATTCTTGCAAATATTCTAAAACTTGCTGAATTTCTTTATCTGTCCACCTTTTGTTGTGAATTTTGTCACGTTTTTTCTCTTCACCAGTATATTTTTATTTGTTTTTTCCATATCTTTTATTTTCTCAACGCAAAATTAAGTTTTGCCGGCAAAACGATTCACAGCACAGAATATCTGTGATTCCCAGTAATTTTTTTACAATGTTTACTAAAGCTTTTTGTTTGATTTTTTAATCACAGCGTAGAAAATAAAAGTTCAGTACATTTTGTTGTTGCAGTGATGTAAACACTAGTACTTTAATCAAATCTGTTACTTTAACCAAATGTGCAATCGAGTTTACTTTCAAGAGTGAGAACCGCTTAAAAAAAAATCGTTACAGAATCGTAAGATTGTGAGTGTTTTTGGCTTCTTTGCTTTGTAGTGAAAAGCAATGCACGCATCACACGCGTGCGTTGCTTTTTTCCTTAAAATTTCAGTAGTTTTGTTTGGTTCATTGTGAAAACGAGAAGTCGATTTCTTAAGAAATTAATAATGTGAATGAAATGTAATAATAAACCTGCACATGTTAATAGCATCCAACTATAAGTAAATATGTATATTCTTCTATGTACATTTATGATTTTTAATGAATTCACATATTAGAAATAAAAACAATTTTTAAATAAACGTTAAAATATCAATTTAAGTTTAAGGTTAACAATACAATTAAATTTTGATGTTTTTAAAACTGCAGACCACCGTCGTTTAAAAAAGTTTAAGATAAAAAATTACTGAAGTTTTATTATTTGAACTATGTTCTTATATAATTATTTCTGTATTAAGTTTATCAGGCTCAAGTTCTTTCTGTATTATTTTTGTGATTGATATTAATTAAATAAGACAAAGAAGACAGACACCAAAGACATTTAGCAGGGTGGACAACTAGTTGTTTCGAAGCCGCCTGACTTTCTCGTCAGCATCCGTCTTCGAAACAACTAGTTGTCTAATTTAATTAATATCAATCACAAAGATAATATAGAAAGAACTTGAGCCCGATAAACTCAATGCAGAAATAATTATATAAAAAATTACTGTTCGATATAACGAATATCTCGGTATAACGAAAGGTCTAAACATTATATCATTCGTTAAACCGGGCTTTGACTGTATTTCACTTTTTTTATATATTTAGCCATGACCCACAAATTTCGTTTTCATCACCTTTACTTATGTGCTAAGCATAAGCGCTTGCATTTACCCGTATTGCTGCCAGTTAAAACACTAGAATAAAGTTGTATGTAATTTATTGTGCAATATATGGAAGCGAAACCATTAAGGAAGGGAAAACCTTCTGATGTCCTTATCACGCAGCTACAATATACATATAAAGGTAGTTCATAACAAGTGGACTCTTTTCCATATTTCTTAAAGAGAATCACATAATTTGTTGTAGGCAGCCAGCAACTTTGTTTGCTCCTTTCTTGTTGGCACACTTGCCTTCTTTTTACGTTTCAATGCAACTTTTTATTGCATTTGTAGGTTAATCTCAGAATTCAACTTTGTTCGGGCAATTTTATTATTGCTGGCAGAAGGAAAGCAACGTAATGCAATAAAACAAAAAGGAAGGTAAACACTTTTACAATAAGGAAATAAGTGTTAGTCAAAGGTTAAAACTGTGTTGAACATTTTTGTTTGGTAAAAGTTTGTTAGTGGCAAAAAAGAAAGTTTCAGAAGCAGTGTTTGTTTCCCTTACACATTTCTTTTGAATGCATTTAATATTTAATTCATACGAATTTTTTTAAGAAGCTTAAGCAAATTAAAAAAGAAATGCGGTCGGGGGACCCCCGTTAGGAACGAAGTTCCTTACGTGTTTTCTTCATCTACGAATGTAATACAAGGTGAAATCTGTATGTTTTATTTTGTGTTGTTTTTGAAATTCTGAAATTTTATATACTTCTTAAAATTTTTGCAACTTTTTATTTTTTTACTTTTGATACATGCAGTATCTTTTTTGTCAATCTGCTACAAAGCGAAGAAAATTTTTCAATATTGCTGTTTTTTATTGTGACATACTTTACTTTAGCGACATCTATCAGCTGGTAGTGTCCGTTTTCACAACTAAATAATATATATCCGCTGACAGCAGCGCTGACAGACAGATACACCAATACATATAAACAGCTCATACGGATTCGCGACGATTTCTACTAACTTGCACTACCAGCAAGCCGCGTTAAGGAATTTCGGTCCCAAAAAAAACATGTTCAAAAACGAATTTAATTATTATTGGCTATAATAGCCAATTGAAATATAGTATCCCAGATCTAACTATAGCTTACTAATGTGTCGCCGGCATTTCGTAGATGCCACTCAACTCGCCAGTAGACTCGAAAAAACTGAAAAATTTAATATACAAAAGAACTATAACTTTTTGATACCTTTAAAAATACAAGTTGTAGTATGAGGGTTGCTTTTTATGTTCCAGGAGTTGGCAAGCCTAGTGTTGCAGTCCGGCAATTGACAGCTCTATTGTGTAGTTGGATATTTTTTGAGGTTATGCATACTCAGAACATTGTGACATGTTAGAACGAGCGCTGATTCTGTTGTTTACAGTAAGTAACTTAAAAGAATTTTATATAGTATAATATTACTATCTCTTTAAACAAACTGGCTATCAGCTGCTTTGGGAGATTTTCGAAAGTCACTTTTTTCACCTCTGTATACTCTGTGTCGCGAGCTTGCGATGTCTGCTAAAATATTTTAAATACATACACATGTTTACTTGATTTTGTAGAAATGAAATATTAAGATTAAATTAATGTAGTAGTTTTAAAATCATGACTGGCTAAACTAGTAAAAATGTTTTGATTTGCCTGTGGCTTACAAACCATTGTACACCTTTGATTTCTCCTTTTAAAATTGATTGGAGTTCCTTGTAAACTCATTTCTAACCCTTAAGATTTTTTTTATGAAAATAATTTAGCAACCAAGTATTCGAATCAGCTCCAAATCAGACATGAAGATTTTTCTTTTTCCCATTTAATTGCATTTTTTGATTTTCAATGGAATTTCGATAAGATATTAAAATGGCTAATGCACTCATACTTGTTGGAAATAGCAGAAAAAAAAATAAAATAAAATAAAATAGTAGTATGTATACATTCAAGTATTTAATTTTGAAATTCTTTTGAAAACTCTATTGATGGAGGTATACAATTGCATTAAATTATTGAAAACAAACAAACAAACAAATATTTAATCTTGTTAACTTAAAAGTTTTATTTATTTTTATTTCATTTTATTTTCCACTCAGTTTAGGCCGGCCGCCCAAGTAGCAATAACTTAAAATACTCTTTGTAAGATATTGCAAAAAGTTTTTTATTCTGCTCGATGATGCCACAGCTACTTTAGTGTTGATACTTTAACGAAAATGTTTTATTTGAAAACCAACAAATGCAGTGGCAGACAAACAGACAGACAAACGGAAATAAATAAGATGGAGCATAAACTTTTTGGAATGAATAAAGTTTCGCCTTAAACTAAAAATGCAATGAAAAGTTTTCAAAATAAATAAACATTTATCTTCATGTTTTGGTTTACTTACTGATGTGAGTGTTTAATGGTAGATAGCCTCAAAAAAAAAAAAAAAGAGAAAGAAATATAAAGGAAAAATTTAATAATAATATGTAATTAAAAAATTTGTTAAGTTCAATAAAATTTTCAGTTTTATAGAGAGGTTTCAAAAAAATTTCAAACTTGGAAGCCCTGTTTATTAATTTATACATTAAGCTGTAGCAACCACGGTTGCCACTCTAAATTTTTTTTCGGGACCAAAATCTATAAAAAAAAGAACCAAAATAAGAAAAAGAGAACCAATTTTTTAAATTTTATTTTGCATACCAGCAGTTCTTACTACTTTATTTAACAAAACATTTATTCAACAAAAAATATACGAATTCCAAACAAAAACTTAAAGTCCTTTAATTCAATTTGCACATACCTGTATAAAACTAATTAACAATAACATTTAATAGATATATGCCCAATTCACAAGCTGGTCGTATTTGGAGAGGCAATTTCAAACACAATTTCTTAAATTCAAATAAATTTTCAAACTATTTATATTTCTCTTTAAGAGAAATATAAATGGAAATGTCTGAAATTTTCTCTCACGATACAACTTAACAAAGACACAACCGGCTTGTGAATTGGGCAATAGTATTTGAAAATATATGGATATAGTATATATAATATACATATGCCTATATAAATGTATATGTATAATGCATACATAACTAGTATTAAAATATGCTGCCGATGTCTTTTTACTGACCAAACGTAATGAGGCCCTGACTTTTGCACACAAAGTTCTTTGGACCACATTATATTATTGATTGAACTGAACTCTAATTTATTCCTTAATTCCTGGTTTTAATAAGAGATAGTTTTCGAAAAATTTACGTTCTGCTGCCGCCAAACTATGTGGAAGGCTCATTAAATCATAAATAAAGAAAAATTTCTCATTCATACGATTTTTATATAAACTGACTTTTTCCAAAAATGCGCAAACTTCCATTATCTGGTTTCAGATTACTATTTAAAAGTCTTAGGAGTTTCCATTGTGTTATAGTAATATCTATATCACATTTAATTTAATGAGAAGAATTACTTACTAAAGGTATTATTGAAATTTCTGTATCTGATCAAACTTTGTCGGGAGTAGTTATGCATAAATTTTTTAAATCAGTTCTTCCAAAGTCAAACCGTAGTTGAATTTGTTTTCAAAATTCAAGGTAAAAATTTAAAATGTTTGTTTTAATTATGATTTGTTGCCATTCCGTAAAGTTATCGCTTTCTAGAAAGTTTTCGCCTCTACTACCTATAAAAATATTTTTTGTTTGTAGACACTTCGTTTTGTCGTCTATATTAAAATTTTCCAGACAATCAATATTTTTTTTACAAAATCGTTGTGCATAAAATTACTCAAAAATAGTTTAAAGTGTGCTTCTATTTGGGAGTACAAAAATGGTAAACGAACTCTTTCAGATTGGAACTTTTTATTCAGAGTATTAATTATCTTTAATGCGTAGGCCAAAAACAACATGTAAGCTTTTAATTCTGGATCAGCCATTGAGTCTGCTAATTCTATTGCTTTAATGACACTTACTTCAAGACAAGATTTTTACAGGCATTTGTTTCTATTATAATCGTTAACTTTTCATAAAAGTAAAAAAATGAACCAGCGAACCAAAAGTAAAAAAAAAAAAACCATTTTTGGTTCAATTGTAACTACAAAAAACTACAAAAAAAAAAAAAATTCAGCAACCAGGAATGGAGGTCAGGCATCAATGTTTCACAATTTTCCTCTATGTAGTCTGGTTTGCGATATGCAATCTGAGGTCACATTTTCCGCTATAGACTTGCCGATGGCTGTAAAGAATTGTTGTTGATGATGAGCTTCGTGCCCCTGATTGATTCGCTCGCCCCTCGTCTTTAATTGGTTTGCTGTGAGAGCTGCTTCGTCTTTTATATATATATGAATTCTGATTGGCTCGATAGATAATGTTGCTTCCGTCGCCCTTGTTGGTGTTCTTACATCAAAACAGCAGGTTTTTTGAACTTTCTATATAGTTTTGAGGTTACATTTATGTTCATCCATTAACCTTCACTACAATATAGAGGCGCAGGCCATAATCGGCATAATAACGCTACTGTAAATAAAGCCAGTATATCATCTTTGGATTCAGCTGCCATCTTGTGCCTATGGCTTGTTTACAGATTGACCAACATCTATGAGCCTTATTGACTCTTTTGTCTGTGTGGTATTTCCATTTCAATTTTCGATCTGGGATGACGCTAAAATACTTCACTCTGTCGTGAATATTTATAGTCCTTTCCTCTTTGTCTTTCTTGTAAATATACCAATTTCCGTTTTGCCTGGGCTTACGTTCAAGCCCCCTGGTTGAGCATAGTTGTGTGTCCGGGCTTATGCCCACTCGTCTTAAGCTTAGTTTAGACGATATATGTTGAATCAGCATGTATATGCTGACAACTGTATGATTAAAAATAACATCGAATGCATATGTCATCACATATCATATGCTAGGTGTTTACACTATATGCTGAAACTGCCAAATTTTTTAGTTCAACATATTTCAGCAAATGGAATGTCAACATAAGAGTTAGCATACAATTTTTGTGTTTAAACGATATGTTGATAATTACATGGTTGTATGTATGCTGAATCGAATAAACATTTGCTATAAACATATTGTTTACAACTTTTTGTTTACTATACTGACGTTTGAAGATCTGTGCCAATTAATTTTCATCTTGGCAGCCGCTGAAAACAAAAGAGCGGCTTCGGTTGAAATCCGGATGTATGCCGTTGATTGTTGATTATTCGAACTTATTTCAAGCAGAATTCATACCAGGTGGACTCGAAACACAGGTGATTATTTTGGCTTCTAGCTTTTTGTTCACTTTGAAATATATGTAAGAAATACATTTTGCAGCAAATTCCCTTGCACCCACCTGGTATAAATTCGCCTTGAGCTATTTATTGCTTTTTAATTTGAGAGCAATTAATTCATTGAATTTCATTTCATTACGTTTGTGCTCGTTTGCAAATTTTGAAGAAGATATGTATATGCTTGTGATTTAATCCGCTTAGCTGGAATCGCTCCAATGGCCATTTGACTATCTATATATCTATAGCTCCTTAATACACTCCGTAATTGTCCGAATTTCCGCCTGAAAATATGAGCAATATGAGTCTGCCTGTCCGGCAGACAGCATAACAGTTCCGTAGTATTTTCTATATAAACACCAATTCCTGTTTTTCCCCTCGCCATTGATCCATCCGTGTAACAATGAAGCTCCATGGGGATCTTCAAAGGATCGGTTAACCAGGAATGAAAGCCAGGAATTAATGTGTCTGACAATTAAGATGTTTTCCATTTAATTGCCTTGCAATTGAAATTTCATTTACCCTAATCCTTACATAAACGAAAATTGTCGGCGGCTCAACAAAGCCATTCGGCAAATATGCATACAAATTAGATATACATATGTATGTATGCTGAAAAGCTTAAACAACATTTTCAACAAATGGCATAGCAGCCAGCATACGCTGGATATTAGTCAAAGACTAAAAACATACTGTTCACACGATATGCTAAAATTGCCAACATATATTTGTTGGTATTGTTAACAAATTGTTTGCAAACGTTGTTAAACATACGTATGCTGGTAAAGATTTTGCGTTTATACGATATGATGGTACTTAAACAAAATTTTCAGCATAAATATGCTGATTCAGCATATCGTCTAAACTAAGCTTTAAAAATTGAAAGTTAATTAAATGCGAATCATTAAGTTCGTCTTATGCATTCAACATATTTATTGCAAAGTATCAACATAAATATATTGAATGCCATAAGGACTTGAATAATTTTTCATTGAATATTCTTGACGAAATGGTACCAAGATCTTGTGGTGGCAAAATATCAACTTATTTTGCAAAAGAGTAAATCGGTTTTGATTTTTATTAAATAATTTATGTATTTTCGTTTTATTTCCATACCTTCTTTCATTTGCTTATCTTGACGAGAACATGAAAACATAATACTTATTGTGGCATTAAATTCCCAAGTGTGTTGTTCTTCATGGCTGTCATTTTAATATTTTGCATGCTGCATAAAGTCATGTGTCATCGTCATGTGCAAAGTTTCTTATGTGGTATTGTTTATGCCACAATTATTCTATTACTCTAAATTCAATTCAAAACAGTTTTTCCTATTTTGTCTTGAAAAATGTGATTTTATAACATTTGTCACAATTGTGACAACTTCAGATTGTGATTACCGCAGGTGATAGAAAACAACAAATGACTTAGATTTCTTACCAAAACCAAAAAGATGGTCACTTAAAGAAAAATCAACTAAATAATAATATAAAGCTAAAATTATCAATATAAAGTATTTAAAGGGAAGGAATATCCTAAAACCATTTTAAAATAACGACATTTCATCAATCGAGTTTTTATATCGGCAAACTCTTTTTCGTTACTTTATCAGGCTTGTGTTCAATTTTACTTCCTCATAACTGAGCAAGTTTTTTGTTTGCGATAAAATTGTAGTGAGCAACATTTTTAAATAAGCTGAGAAAAGTAAAGGGGAAGACTTTTTGGCTGTGGTACTTACCATGGCTGCTTCACGTCCACCACTTTCGTTTTCCTTGAGATTTGTATATAAATTTAACTTTCTTAAAAGTTTACTACATTAATTAAAGCAATTTCTTTTGAGTTTTTGTATTTGTTAATCACAAACTCATTTTTAATTTAAAATAAAACTAATAATAAAAAGCTTCCGTTTAATTAAAACTGAACCCTTCTACTTAAAACATAAAACCACAAAAATTACTTTTATTACATTTAAATAAACAAATTGCCAAATCAAGGGGATTATGGCAAAAAAATGCTGTATTTTTGTTTTATATGGTAAAAGCATCTGTAAAACATTTTATTAATTTTTATTAATGTTGGAAGTGGAGTTATTTTTAAAACTCCTCACTAGAGATGTGCACGTGAGTGTTTTTTTTTATTGGGCTCACGAACAATTTTTCTCAACCACGACAATGGATTTTGCGCCTCACGTCCTGCACGCTCACAAGCAAAATTTTTTTTCTCACGCAATTTTACCATTCAAAATAAAAATAATTCTTACGGTCAATCACATTATGTTTCGCCGGCTGCCGGTCATGAAATTGGGCCACTCGAGTTCTAGAAAGGTCCCATTGTGCCCGTCAATCAGGTTTGTACTGAAACAAAGTGTCAATCTAAAAAATTTTATTTTATTTATGTATGTATGTACATGCCTCTGTAATTGGAAGCGAAAACTGCCCAAGTCTTGAAACATAATTTCGAGAAAGTCGTGTTCTTAATGTAGAAAAATTTTTTTGAGAAAATCAAAACGGTTAATTTAGAAGAATTTTTTGATGAATTAAGGATTATAATATTGAGGTATTTAATATTTAGTTATTTTGACCCTTTTCTTCTTATATTTTATATATTTATTTGCGGCTATTTTTTTTTTTTTTTTTTTTTTTGAAAAAACCAATCAAAACATTTCATATCCGAAGGAGAGCGACATATTGACAAAAATACTCAAATTCTCTATTAAAATGACCTTAAGCTCAAATAAATATATAAAATATGGAGGAATTTATATAAGATTAAAAAGACTTTTAAGCGCTTGTTGCGAAGTATATGTGACTTTTTTTTTAGGGGATTATTGCCATCTTGTTTTGTCTGCTGTTACAGACAGCGAGGTTTCTACACAACTATGATTTTCTGTTGGTAGAATATTGCAGCATATATAACTCGATTTTGCCTTAAGACAACAGACATATCATTCAGTTACACAAATAAGGGACAACTTTGTTTGGTTTGCTCTGCTTTCAAACTATCCAACCCAACCTGACGCCTATAAACAGCTTCACTTGTCACATTTCTATAGAGTCTGGTACAATGTTTACAATGCGTGCTAACCATTGCTTCAAAAGTGGATTTTCACTTTCAGATTGCCGGCATTTTAAAATGTCAGATTTTTAATTTTCTGTATGATTCAATTTAATTTTTAATACCATGACAGTTTTCCAAATTATTTTGTTTCGCATTATTTTAGGTCTATAAATAGAACTTAATGTTATCTGTCTTTTCCAGCCGTCAGTATGCCGACGACATTTCGTTGATGCCAATCAACTCGCCAGTAGACAATGACAATGAACGCGTTTATGTGCAAACGGAGGGGAGTACAGAAATAATTTTGGTACCGTTGGATAGGTATTGACGCCGTCTAACAGAATTTTGTAAAAAAAATGTTTACTCTTCACCCCTTGGCGCCACCCCAATTGCCCACTTTGGACCCTCGTGCGCATGCCCCATATGAAATGGGGATTTTTTTTTTTTGTGAAATCCTGTTAGCCGGCTTAAAGACCTTTCCAAGGGTACCAAAATTTTTTCTGTGCCATGCCTCGTTCGCCCATCAGCCCATTTAGGGTAGTATCAAACAACGCAAATCGTTGTAACCGATGGTAACTCGTGGTATAGAAGTTGCTAAGAAAAGTACAAGTGCTGCAAGAAGAAAATACGTTTTCTGTATTAAAGGTTTGGCCAAAAACATTTAATTTGACATATATAGACAGTATACTAAATTTGGAAATTTGGTCGGTACAAAAGTGTTGACAAACCGTATAGTGTCTGCAAAGAAGTTTAGTATGGAACTAGTATTAGCGGCGGCTACTATACATAACATGTAAGTAGCGTGATTACAAGTAAAACTAGTAACAAATGAAAGCAAGCTGAGTTATCGGGAATCATTATCCTAACTATCTTTCTTGCTTTCAAAAGCAAGGGCTGAAAAAAGCCCTAAAAAAGTTGTACAAGAGAACCATACACTCAGTACTTATTGTATACATAAAATTAATTAATTTCTATTATTCGAACTTTTTCTTATATAATTATTTCTGTATTAAGTTTATCAGGCTCAAGTTCTTTCTATATTATTCTTATGATTGATATTAATTAAATAAGACAAAGAAGACATCAAAGAAATTTAGTAGGGTGGACAACAAGTTGTTTCGCAGTCGCCACACTTTCTCGTCAAAGACGGGTGCTGACGAGAAAGTTGTGGAAAGTTGTCCACCCTGCTAAATGTCTTTGATGTCTTCTTTCTCCAATTTAATTAATATCAATCACAAGGATAATATAGAAAGAACTTGAGCCTGCTAAACTTAATACAGAAATTATTGTATACATATGTATGTATATACAACTCAAACTGCATAATGTAAATATGAAAATTGTAAAGACCCACGTTTGAGAAGTATTCAAATGAAAAAGAGTTTATTAAAAATACCAGTATTTATCAAACAAAAATGAAAATGCAATTTATAAAATCATTTCATCATTTTTCTCTTACGATATGCACATAAGCAAATACAGTTTTATGAAAATATACGTTTTGCAAAAGTAAATTTACTTTTATGTATAAAATATTAAAATAAAATATAACATTTCAATAAAGTAAAAGCCATTACATTATGAAACTAAGAAGCAATTTGTCTTGGAATTACATGTGGAATCATCAACAACAAGCAAGAGTAAAAATATAATAAAACAAGTAAGAGTACTATATTCGGCTGGGCCGAATCTAAGATACCCTTCACAATGATAGTACATATACCATTCTGATTGATTTTTGGTGCCAAAAGTTGTTTTATTTGGCTTTTAGAGTAGATTTCTTGCAAAATCAGGAAACGCTATATCTCGGGTATATATAGACCGATTTGAAAAATTTTCGAATTTCACTTCTGAACAACCTATATGTACCATTCTGATTGGTTTTTGGTACCAAAAGTTGTTTTATTTGGCTTTTAATGCCGACTTCTTGAGAAATCGGGAGGAGCGTTATCTTGGGTGCATATGAGCCGATGTATGAAAATGTTCTAATTTTGCCTTTCAACAACCTATATCTACCATTCTGACAAATTTTTAGTGCAAAAAATCGTTTCGTTTGGCTTCCAGGGCCGACTTCTTGAGATAATCGATGTCGGGGCCGATGTCAAAAAATTTTCCAGTTTTGCTTGTGAATAGCCTATATGTACCATTCTGATTTGATTTTTGGTGCCAAAAGTTGTTTTATTTTGGCCTATAGAGCCGATTTCTTGCAAAATCGGGAGACGCTATATCTCGGGTATATATGGACTGATTTAAAAATTCTTCGATTAAAAATGATATGGCTAACTTTTTAGGAAAACATTTTTTTTTCAAAAATTTTACCAAAAAAATGGCCAAAAATACCCCTCAAAACCCGGTTTGTTTTGGATATATCTCGGTTATCCGTTGACCAATCTTACTGAATTTCCATAGCAGACCCACTACCGGGACTTACCACGTTTTGGCGAAAAAATTAGGTTTCTATCTCAAACCCTTTTCTCAGAAACGGTATTTCAACGACTACAGACGGTCAGACGGACATCGCTCAATCGTAGTCTCTATTGATATGTATATGTATATATATATATATATATATATATATATATATATATATATATATATATATACTCTATGGGATCTTAGATATTTATTTTAATACAATACATACGAAATCACAAACTTATATATACCCTTACAAATTTTTGTGAAGGGTATAAAAATGAATATTGAAATTGATTATCTAGAAAAGAAAGTGGTTTTTTGAAATTCTGGATAACTTTGCTCAGAAATGTGCTCAAGAAATTTAAAAATTTAGTTCTTAAAACATGGGAAATAAACTTAAAAGCCTTACCTGGTACATATGAAAGTTTAATCATTTTGCAGTGGCCAATACTTTCCGTCAATTGTGAATGATTTTTCTGGTTTTAGTTCGCACCATCCTGCAACTAATATGGCAACTCTTTCCCTACAATAAGAACAACCTCAAGAAAAATAACATGCATTGTTCTTGTACAACTTCTGAAAACTGTCAAAACCACACCATTGCCTTAAACTTCACTGCGTTTACCGCAGAGAGATAAGCAGAGTTTACGCTGATTTGCTATCTCGCTTTGGCTACCTTTCATATCTGTATTCTCATGACAGTTTTACGAAGTCACATGATTAACGGTTCAGCAAATGAAGCCACCTTGTTAGCTGTATCATGGTTTTGCACTACTTCTTCCTGCCAGTGCAGTCGTTTGCGTTTCAGTTATCCACATATGGGATCAAATTTCTATTTTCAAGCAGATGGGAATTGTTGGCGGAAAAGTAGCTGGCTGTTGTCAAATTATGCTCTTATTTGTTTTGTTAAATTGATTTGTGAGTGCAGACGAACAATTTTTTTTTTCAAATTTTGAAACCTTCTTAATTAATAAAAAAAATCAATTTATTATTTTGTTTTTTCTTTAACAAAAAACCACAACATCAGTTGCTTAGTTTACTTTTGCTTCAATGAGAACTACCGCAAGTTAGGCGGCTTGTAAACCAACTCTTGACACTAGCTTGCTAATAAACAGTAATAAGCAGCTGTTTTAGTGATTTTATCTGGTATAACTGGCTTGCATGAAGGTACGGCCAGATTATAAAATATTAGTTGTTAAGCAACAAAACCACTACCCTCTGCTGTTGACCAAAATCTTCGTGCAAAATTCGTCTCCGAAATGTTCAATTGTTGAGAACGACGGTTAATTGATATTGATGGCGCTTCAGGCACACTTTCTGCCACGTCAGTAATATTCTCGTGTGTATGTACTGTTTTTGGCTTTTCACGCTTTGGTTTATCGATGAGGATGCCAGTTTTTTTTTTCATTTTTTTCACAAGATAATGAACATACGGAGCTGACGGTGCTTCTTTTCTTCCAAAATCCATAAGCAATTTTCGCACACATTCTGCAATATTACCATGATTTTCAAAGTAATGTCGCAATATCTCCCAGCGTTGTTCAAGTGTATACACAACCATATTCATTCAGTGGAAGGATAAAACTAACTATCTGTCCAATCAGATATGAGCTAAGTATTACAATTCACGAAATAAGCACTAGTTGAATAAAAAATGTTAGATGGCGGACCCTGTAGATTAATTAGGTTGGCCAGCTTAACCCTGTTGGCTACTAGGTTGGTTAGCTAAGTTAGGCTGACCAACCAACTAGATTCGCTAACTAGCTTGGGTTGGCCAACCAACAAGGTTCGCCAAAAGCTTTATTTTGGCCAACCCAGTTAGTGAACCTGATTGGCTGGCCAACCCAATCGACTAATCCCACCAACTAGGTTCGCTAACTAGTTTAGATTAGTCAGGCAACTAGATTTGGTTTGCCAAGCAACCAGGCTCGCTAACTAGGCTGGCCAACCCAACCTTTTTTCTGTACCAGGGCCCTGCTACAAAATTTTACTTATTATTGCCATACCTTCAATACTTAAGGAGTTATGGCGATTTTACGATTTTTTAAATTTTTAGCAATTTTTGGCTCTGATTGCAACCAATTTCGCTTATTTTTGTGATATCGACGATATGTTGAAGATATTGCCAACATAAACAAAGTCCGGTTCCGAAGGCAATAAGGCGGCCAAAACACTTTTAATATTTTGAAAGTGGGTATAACTGCTCGTATAACACTGAAGATATCGCAGGAATAAGCGAAACTCGGTACCGGCGGCAAAATTCTGTTGAACTGCGTGAATAAGACAAACGTTTTTATTTGTTTATGCAAGAAAATGCAAAGAGAAATTTTTGCTAATAATTTGAAAAAATCTTTTATAAATAATGCAGATAAATACGAGGGTATGACAGAAGCTAAGCAAATTACCATTGAAAAATGTGAAATAAGTTTGCTTATTTTTATGGAAAACTTCTGTTGCAGCCCTCGTAAACTTTTACTTTGAATACTTTTACTTTGAATACACTTTAAATCAAATTCATGGCCATTTTAATTTTTCGATCGTTTGGAAATTTATTCTGTCCTTAGTAGCAAATAATAAACTATAACTCTTTTATGTTGTTTTATATTAAAGTTTTAATTATATCTTATAATATTGAGAGACTGCTTAATTAGCTTACCACATTTTTGTTTTCAATAACTGCAGTTTTAAGTCTTTCTTCGTTTTGTGGTTTTGGCATCTTAATTATGGTTTTAACCATCTGACCAAACATCCAACGAAGCTTCCGTTTTTTCAACTTGCTGCATAAATTATCAGCCGTTTACACGTCCGAACATCAATTTGTGTCTTCTGTTTATGTGTTAAATGCTGCTGTTAGTGTTCAAATAAGGACCCACGTTGCATGCAAGGACATATGGATGTACCATATTGCGGTTTGCTTGTTTAAACTCAGTTTTCATTTGGTCTTTCTTTATCAGGTCGTTTGGCGAATGTCATTACAACTGGTGTTATATCAACAGCAATGACATTTATATTTTCCTTTTAAAAGTGTTTATCTCCATTGCGAGTGGTTAAAGTTTATTTTTAGTGTTTCATTAAAGATTCAATTTTGCGTTAGAGCATGAAGTTTTCAACATTCTAAAGAAAAAGAAAATGCTGAGAAAAAAACTAATGAACGTGTTTTAAAGCTAAAGTAATCTAAATCACTTGTTTAGGTTTTTTTGTGGCACATTCGTTTGGGGTATGGCTCATGGTGGTATGGTAGTACCATATACATTTTAAGCTCACAGTTCTTTTCATTTATTTCTCTTATATCGCTTAATTTAATCTTATCAGTTAAACAGTGTTCTTAAAATATGAACTTAATTATTTATTTGCTTTAAGAGCCAATTGAAATGTATTAATTCAGGTCCAAAAATGAACCTTTTCAAAAAATGTTTGTTGTATTTTTTGACAAGGTTCATTTTGGGACCTGAATTAATACATTTCAATGTTCTTAAAGTTTGACAAAAAAAATGTAAACTTTTAGTTTAAAATGGAGCACAAATGAGCCCTCCATATTAAGGAGATTTCGATATCCGTTGATGACACAACTGCTCGTGCCAATTTGAATCTCAAGCTTAGCTTAGAGGATGTGTTAAATTACCATATACGAGGTCTGATCAAAAAATAACCGTTATTTGAAATTTTTTCAAAAAGTATTTAATTATTCATCAATAACTATCTTGTCCCCTTTCATAGTAATCCCCTTCAGTTTAATACACTTATGCCAGCATTTTTTCCCATCCTCTAAACACCTCTGAAATGGTTCTTTTGGTATCGCCCACCAGGTCCTGTTTGGATTTTTCTTTTATCTCCTCAATCGTAGCGAAACGCTTTCCTTTCATCGGTGTCTTCAGAAGAGCAAAAAGTCAGTGGGGGCCAAGTCCGGTGATTACGGAGATTGAGGCATGATAACGGTTTTATTTGTAGGGCCAAAAACTCACGAACAGGTATCGATGTGTGAGCTGGTGCAAAGCGTTTCTGATGAATTGCTTTGCGCAAATGGCTCAAAACTTTAAGGCAGTATTCCCCGTTGATCATGCGATCTTATGGCAAGAATTCATGATGCACCACGCCATTGTAGTCGAAGAAAACAGTAAGCAAAACCTTCATATTTGACTGAAATTTACTTGATTTTTAAGGTCTTGGCTCGATTTGGTACACATGTCGAAACTCACGAAACTGGAAAATATTTTATTTTTTTGATCAGATCTCGTATAACTAGTGATGGCTTGGGTTCGAAGTAAATTTTAGATGCTGAAGAGCGACGTGGTGCTTCTTATTAAATGAATTTGAAAAATCACGATTTTAATAATAAGAAGAATTCCAAAATTATTTGTACTCGTACAACTGTATGTGTTAACAGTCTGAATAATAATTTTTAAGTCTCATAAAAAAAAATATTTTTCATGAAGTAAAAACAAATGTTTCAAGGGATATCTAGTTTTAAATATAACAAGTAGAACAAGTATGAAATGCGGAAAAAATATTACAATAACAGTGTTGTACCCCAGCCAGTAAGTCTGCAACTTAACTTTTCTTGTCTTCCTTAAAAATGTTAAACCCTCAAATTTCATCACAAAAAATCTTTCTTAATTTTGAGGAAGTAAACATCGAACTCAAGCCCGACAAAGTTAACAAAAACAGCAATATGAGCGAGGTTTGGGCGCGAACACTGGAAACTAAATCCAGGGCGAAAACGCTACTATCAGTACAAAAAACCGCAGCGCTCCGAGTCTTATCAGCATACCGCAGTGTATCTGCATCTTCCCCCCGGGGGCACAATATGCATCGTGTTGATCGTAACCAGCTTGGTGTCGTGTCAACGGGGTAGAAGGGGTGCAGGATACCTCGGCTGGCTTGGTGGCTAAAAATCTTAGGCATTTCCTGAAGGAGGGCGGCGACTCCTGAGGGACTTGCTGAAACCCCTCACCGAGGGGCAATTCGGCAGTACGGGGACTGGAGCCCCGGGATGTCTCTTCGGAGTCATCTCGCCGGTCATAGGTTGAGGAGCCTTCCTTGGCTGAAACGTACTGGCTGTGGTTGCTACCATAAGTTCGCATGGGAGGGAACGTTGGTAGCCATACTGATCATAGACCCTCGGGTCTATGTTCGGTCGCCCAAATGAGCCCATAGTGCTGTTGCTAAGCAGCAGACGCTGCTTTGTAAGGAACTGGATTGGCGGGAACATTAGCGTTGGTTCAAGGACTGATGATCTTAGGAACTTCGGGCTACCACGGTAGTCGTATATCCTTCCGTCTAGGGAATTGCAATGCAGCAGAGGTTAGATAGCTCAACTCCTGAGCAAGGGGTTTTGTTATGACCAAGTAACGTAGCAAATAAATTGCCACCCGAGCAGTTGTTCCGGCTGCTCGGGGGCGGTGGTGTAACGTCCTGATTACACCACGTGGTTTGACCACCGTGAGGTTGGGCCCTAGTGGCAGGTACTCACGTTAATCATTCCACATCTGTATCTGCATCTGCAGTGCTAGTCATAGCCGGAATAAAGCCAATAGACCTACAGGCTATAGAACGCATGGAAATTCACAACGCCAAGAAGTACAGCTCTCTACCGGCAAGAGAAATAGAGAATATTGAGCTGATGACAATAGAGAAATGGCAAACACGTTGGAGCGAGGAGAGATTTGGATGATGGACCATTCCCGATATAAGAAAATGGGCCAACAGACAAAAAGGAGAAGTGAATTACTACTTAACTCAGATGCTATCTGGGCATGGCTATTTCCGCAGTTACTTGCATAAAATAGGGAAATGCAACACACCCTTCTGTATTTATGAAGAAGCAGAAATTGTAGATGACGCTGAGCACACAATTTTTAAATGCAGGCATTGGGCTGAGAGACGCAATATGCTGGTAAGTCACGTAGCAGAAATTATGGCCGAAAACATTACAGTAAAAATGATTGCCTCAGAGGAATACTGGAATTTTGTAGCAGGTTTTGTGGACTACGTACTCCGTTCAAAAAAATGGGAACTAGACGAGATGAGTGAGGAAAATATGGTCAATACAGAACAAAGGGGAGCAATAATAGAAGAGACTGATATATCTATATAAGGAAGGGGGTATCCACCCCCTTGGAAGTAATGTGAAAGCGGTTCCCAGGTGGAATACATACTCCCATAGCGTCTAAGGTGGGTTTATAGCCGGTAAACTGAACAGGAGTCCGGCATCAGATTTGGACGACGGTCCAAGTGAAATGCATAAAGCATTTTATCATCCTACCCCCCCCCCCCCCAAAAAAAAAACCAATATGAGTGGACACTACATTTTTTTATAACAACTTCGGCATAACTTGAGATATAATATTACTTTTTTTTAAAGTCTCTCAACTTTTGCAAAATGAGGCTAAAGAATTCCCTAACTTACATATTTTCGCTTTGTAAGATGAATGCATAAAGTATCATTGTTATAGTTTCGGTTCAGCTTGTTACATAAGGCTAAACATTTTTGTATACTTAGAGAAGGTATAAAAAGAACAATTTTCCTGCAGAGTCTTAAATATTTTGGTTTTTCGAGATATGACTATGTTTTAATAAAAGAGTGATTTGTAGCCACATACATACACGTGTTTTATATTAACATTTTTTTCAAACCTTTATTATGGCACTAATAGGCCAGCACCAACGTAACCAGTTGTCACAGTGAGAAAAAAATCGTATTCTTTTTACTGCAACAATACACCCAGTTATTTGCACTAATAGTTAAATGAAATGTTAAATGTAAAAAATTTGGTTTGTTGATATGTGAGTAAAATAATTAAATTCTCATGTTTTGTTTTTTTTACTTTAAAATTTTATTTCTACACGAGGCAAAACATCTTTACTTAAAAAAAATTCGTCTCACCATGTGTTAACCCTTTTGTGCACACGATTCACTATGTTTCATACACCACAGCTTAGATTGGGTTGCTAGAAGAAGTATGACAGCCCATATCCTGTGCAATGCACTTAAGCCTGTGTTAAGCCATTGGCCATAACAGTTTTGGCTTATAGGGCTATAAAAATTCGGTATCATGCACAATGTTCCTTGATTTCCTCCAGCATATAACCTCTCAAGATCGATCATACACGATCATATGATCGACCCAAATAACCCCATTAGTTGATGTAATTTTCAAACAAGTATCGCAAAATCTTGCACGGACACAAAGAGAAACAATATCGCTGGTAAAGGGTTATCCATTTTGTGAATTCAAAAGTAAACGTAAATAAAACACATATAAAATATTTTTTTTTCAAGATCTTTCTTTTTTATTATAAAGTTTGAACGTTGACATTGTGTGGTGTAAAACACTAAGTCATTTAAATAACTGCCACGCAAAGTGTTGCAAGCCTCGATTTTTTGAGGTAATTTTCGACCTGTTTTTGACACGTATTTTGCGGTATCTCAGCCATAACTTGACGAATCTTGGTTTTTAGGTGCTCAGGAGCTAAAAGAAGTTTATTTGCATAAACACGGTCTTTTTGCTTAGCCTCACAAAAAAAGTCGAATGGTGTAAAATTACAAGATCTTGGTGGCCAGTTGATATCGCCACGATGAGAAATTAAGCGGACAACAAATGTCTCTTGCAATAAAGCCATATTCGCTAGAGTTGTGTGGTATGTGGCACTGTCTTGTTGAAACCACATATTTTCTAAATTGTATTCTTCAATAGCAGGCAAAAGTAGTCGGTTCCATAGTCGTTTTCGAAGAAGTAAGGTCCAATCATACCTCCGGACCAATGAGCGCACCAACCAGTGACTTAATGGCCTCTCACTATTATAATGGATTTTTTTCAGACGAGATCAGGAATGTTGTTTTCAAAAAACAGCAATTTTTTTAAGTAACAAACGTGCGTCATCAAAAGCACATTCATTTGTACTCGATGGACCAGTAAATCATGCAACGGATTACAAAGATAGTTCGTTTTTCAGCCGTACAGCTCGTCTGTGTAATAAATTTTCTGCAGAAATATTTCCTGCCAGTTACAATGCAAAAATGTTCAATACAAACGTACACAAAGACTACTCCCTTTTTTTTCTCTTTCCCAAAAGCCAGTTTTCTTATTCCGGTATGAGGCACAGCATAAAGACGGGTCGTCCCCTGAGTACTTCTTACAGTTAACAAACAAACAAATACACAAAGCAAAAAATTAATAAATGAGTGACCCCGATTTTTGACTTGGGATTTAAATACAAAATTAGTAAATTTTCCTTAAAATTTAAGTTGGATTTAAAATAGCTTTCTGTCTTACAGTCTAGAATTATTTTTGGTAATTAATTGTAATAAAAGTATGGCAGCACAATGTAAGTGTCAACAAGTTATCGATAACTCAATAAAAAACAGCTGTTTAAACAAATTTGGAAGCAAGTGAAGTTGCGAAAAGTTTAGAAAATAATAAATTTTTTTGTAAAAATTATTAAATTGAGTAGCAAAAGTGATAAAAGGACTCCCAATTTCACTGCCACAGAAGTTGATTACCTTCTGGAAATAATAAGAAATCAAATTATGAAACAAAAAAAAAACATGTGCAATTTTCTTAATTTGCTGCACAAAACCAAACTGTCAAAATCATGTGGGCAGTACGAAAAATTTAAATCGATTTTAAATGGGCACGGCAGGCCGTTTAAGCAACTGTTTGACTCAATTTTTTATTTAAATCAAATTTAAATTGAAATGGTATTTAAAATCCAAGTCAAAAATTGGGGGTAAGTTGTGTTAAAGCCTGCTGTTAGCGTCACTATCGAACAGGTATTGCAGGGATGTGTCATTTATAGTTTATCGATTATTTGCTTTAAGTATTCTACGACTGATGTAAAGTTTATATCTCTCACGGGAAAAAGTGGCACATTTTTTCACGAGGTCAAGGAAACTCGTATCTAGAGATATTTTTTGGTTAGTGAACTAAGTAACTGTTTAAGAATTGTTAAAACTAATTGGACTAAATAGTAATAAGTAAATCAATCAATTTAATTGGATTCCAAGTTTTTTTTCTACACACTAAACAATTATGTATAAACTGGGGAAAGCACCCTAAACTAATTTTCTTATAGTGCATTTACATTTACGCCTTAAACAGGTCATAAATTGCTTATCGTGATAAACTCGTTTGAGAAACTTGTTTATCTATACAAATCATAAACAAGTTTTTAACTAGTTTTTGAGATAAGTTGGTTGACAACAACCAGTTTTTGCAAATGCGACTCTGTTTTTTGTGCGTTGACATAGAAAAAGAAAACAATAAAAAGGAAAATAAAACGGAAAAAAATATTTTAAAATTAAATAATTTAAAAACTTCCACAATTCTTTATGTTACTAAAATACATAAAATTTAGGCATGGATGATGAAAACAAGAGGTGCTTATTTATTTTCCAGGCTAAATAATTAATTTTATATTGAGTTTTATTCAATTAGTATGAAAAATACTTAAATATTTTTTTCTGCAAAAGCCTCCATATTACTATTTTATTTTTTATGTTGAATTTCTTGTAAATTGTCAAACAAAATCAAGTAAACTGTCTAAAATGCTAGTGTAAATGTATACCATTTATGAAACTAGCTTATGATCATAAATAAATATTTCATAAATAGGAATTTTAATGTTAAAATAAATACACAACTGGATTCATATATTTCTGGCCAAATATATAATATTTATTTGATCTTTTTCATTATTTGAAAATCTATTTTATACAGCTTCAGATCGTTTTTATACCAAAATTTTATTAACAATATTATTCAATATTTAATTAATTATTCAATAATTAATTAATATTATTCAATATTTAATTTAATTAAATTTTATTAATAATTAAATTAAATTTTATTAACAATATTTCGATAAAAATTTGTTATAATCTTCAGGATAATATTAAATTAAATTACAAATATTATCCTGAAGATGATAACAAATTGTTATCGAAATATTGAATAATATTGTTAATAAAATGTTTATATAAAAACGATCTGAAGCTGTATAAAATAGTTTTTCAAATATATTTCTGGCCTTTTATTTGACATTCAAAATCTGGTGCAAATTGGTTGCTCAAGCGAATTGCCGCAACACATGCTTTATTTTTGTCTATGAACATGGCGCAATATATATTTGAAATGCTGTCATGCTGTTTCTATAGTTTCTATATAGTATCATCAGAAGGTCCCAAAATAATTTGAGGCATTAAGGGGTTTAACCGAAAATTGATTGTTTTTTTTTACCAGCCACAAATTTACTTTGTAACTTCACAGCGTACAGATGTGCACGTGCACGTAACACAATTGCAGTCAATCCAGCAGCCAGCCAGCCAGCCAGCGAAACATTCACTAAACTCATTTAACATCCCAAAGCTGGAATGATGGAAACAACTTAATTTTAAGCAAATTGTGCGAATTTGTGATGCTTCAAGTGTTGGTGGGTTTTTTTTTGTGTGAATCGTTTCGGTTTGTTTCTGTTGGAAACATTTATTTGTAATTTGCATATTTAAATGAGCTGTATAAAGTGCAAGAATAAATGGAATTATTAACTAAAATGTTTACAATATTTTGCTGCAAAATCTTGACAACAAGTCTAACAAAAGACTACATGTGCTGATGCAATTAGTTTTTTTTTTTTAAATTAACGCAATATATTATAATTAATACAGCCATAGAACTCATAAGAACTTTCATTGTTATATGACTTGAACATGTTTTTTTATTGTTCAGCAATAATTTGCGGAGTTTTTTCGTTGTCCATAAAATGAATGCAAAATGAGCTGGAAAGAAATCGATTCGCAACCTCCCTGAATTATTGTAAAACATACGTATACGCAATTGATATCGTAGCGAATCAATTATACGTACCATGCATCCACGCAGAGAACAAAAATGGTCAATGAGTGGTCACCACCAAAATTTTTATTCATATTTGTCTAACATGAAAGAAAAGAGAAAAAAAAAAAAATATATATACAGTAGACTCGCGAAAACGTGAACTAATTTTTACCGAGGGTGTTCATGTTTTAGATTGGATTTTTTTACATGAAAATACGTTGAAAGTCAGTATGCAGAACCGTGTAATAAAATTTTATTTAATACATTTACTGCAACACTTCATTTCAGTTGATGTAAAGCTATGAAAAAGTGGAAAATTTGTTCCGATTTAGCAATCAATTAAATTTACACTGTACTATGGCTATATTGTACTTTTTTGACAACCCCATTACTGACGCCACCGTTCCTTAAATGTACAATAATAATACACTTTTCTTCAAGAGTTAAAATTTTTGGTTTCTTGGCAGACATTTTTCCTTGAAACTGAGTTTAAATTCACTTCTTTCTATGTACATTTTATTTATACTCAAACGCGTAGAGATGTTTCCACCACAATCACCACCTAAATATTGAAATTAAGTATTATACATATATATGTGTGCATATGTATGTAAGTGGGTGTGTATACATTTCTAAAATATGTTTTTGTCACTAAGCTGTAAATAAATTTATTTATTTATTTTATAATTTAATTACATAATAAAATTAATGCAACTAAAAGAAGAAAAAAAGAGGTACTAGCGCAAAAGAGGCCTTCGACCCGCTATTAAGAAATTATATTTGGTTTTGAACATTAATTTGTTTTATAAATTTACGGATTAATTTAATATTATTTGTAGAGGTAGTTTTTAAAAAATCGGACGGTAAGTTGTTGTGGAAGATTTTATTTCTGGATATGTTGAAAGAAACACATTCATTTAGAAGGTGAAGAACTGTAAGTGGTGTGTTGCATGCGGCGCAGATAGGAGCCGGTTTATTTTCCAATAAATGTTGGTGTGAAAACTTGCAATGTAACATCCTTAATCGTAAAAAGATGACGCTTTCGAATCTAGAGCATGTATTAGGGTATATTTGTTTCTTCCCGACTGGATTGAATGCTTTGTAATTGTGTTGGTATTGACCCCATTTTTGAAAACGTTCTGCCTCCAAATGGGATGCTATTGCATTTATTATATCTCGTCGTTCATAGGTATGGTATCTAAGAGTAGGTCTATTCCTTGCTTTTGCTGCTAAAGAGTCTGCAAATTCGTTGCCTTTAATTCCAACATGGGAAGTTACCCACATGATTTTAATGTTATCACACTCTTTAATTAAGATACTTCTTATGTTGTTAACTAGCGGGGAGTCATATAATGTATTTTGTATCGCAGAAATCGTAGAGAGACTATCAGTACAAATTATAGATTTTAATCTAGATTTATAGACAAAATCCACAGCACTAAAGACTGCAAATGCTTCTGCTGTAAAGTTGGAGCAGTGTCTGTCCAAACATCCTAATTTTATGGTATCACCATTTTGAGTTGTGACTGCAAATGTTGTAGATTCACTAGTCTTGGAGCCATCTGTGTATAAGAAGTTCCAGTTTTGTTTGATTAATTGCTCCGCTAAATTATTGAAATATTGTTTATAGATAGCAGGTGTTGTAGAGCATTTTGGTAGATAAGTTAAATTTAAGATAAAAGATTTTTTATCTATAAACCAAGGTGGGTCTAACACTTCTTTCCGTCTAATGGGTTGAATGGATATGTCAAGTTCTCGAGAGAAGTTAATGCATTTCGATATAGTTGACTGTAGCCTGTAACTTCTCTGCTGTTTTACCGCTTTAGAGACTTCTTCAAACAATATTTTGTTATTACTTATATAAAGTTTCAGGATTAGTTTGCAAGTAAGGTGAATAAGTCTATCTTCAATTGTAGGCATACCAGACTCTGCTAAAATGGCTTTGATTGGGCTTGTTCTAAAAGCACCAATACTTCGACGAACTGCAGCGTGATAAGGTGCTTTAATAAGCAGAACTGATTTAAGAAAATAAAAAAAAATCAGCAGAAAAAAGTTCACGTTTTAGTGCCATCATCACTTGTTCACGTTTTAGAGTAGTCAATGTTAAAATAAAAATGTTCACGTAACTGGATGTTCACGTTTTCGCGAGTCTACTGTAGTCATAATGTAAAGTGATCATGTAATTTTTTTTTTTTTTTTTTTTGGTTAACATTTTTCAATTCTCTATTACAATATTATATGGCGTTTTAGGCTGCAAACACATTCGCCACATCAGGCTACCGTTTACAAAATGTCAAAATTAGAATACATATATTTATATGGGAATAATTATTTTGAGGACAGCAGGCAACGTGGCTACAGGTTGTTGTCTCTGATACTTTTCTTATATTTTTGTTGGCTACAAAATCCAGAGTAATGCAATAAAACAGGGAATGTTAAATACAGGAGTGTTCAAAAATATGAAATTATGTGCATCACGTCTCAAAAAGAAGAACATGTAGTAACTGGAAAAGAAATAATTACAATTACACAAGCTGGTGACAACGGGCAGAAAAGGTGAAAAATTTGCAAAGTTCAAGCATTGACTTAGTATAGATCAGGGATGCCCACGGCCTATACGCTTGGTACGCTTTTGTTTTTGTAAAAGCGCGAAGCATTGGCTGAGCATTCTAATATGTATACACAACTCTTTGTCTGAAATACACACATATCCCAAGTTCAAAGCAACAACACTTTCATATGCACAGCAATAAGAACGCAGGCTTTGTTGGTACACATTGGTGCCAAGCGTAAATTTTGTTGTTGTTTTTTGTATTTTTGTTTTCATGATTTTGTTGTTTTTTTTTAATGATTTTGTGAGTATGAAACACTTGAAGAAATCATTTTTTGTTATGAGTTTATTTCTGTTTTTCCTTGTGTGCGTCAATAAAGTGCATACGTATTGGTGTTTGCGCTTCCATAAGAAGATTTTGGGCACCCCTGGTATAGATCTTTAAAACCATAAAACACTTGCGAGTAGCATGATGGCGTCCCAAAAATGCAATAACTCTTCTTCAACTGCTTAGTGCAATTAATATAATCATTTATGCTCTTGCCTTTAAGTCGAAAGGGAGTGAGAAAACGATACCTCACAGCGATCTCTTGTAGAAGAGTCTTTAATAACTCGGCCAACTGAACTATTATGACTCAATTTAGATCGAACTCGTTATCACAAGGGGGTCATTTATGAATCTTTTTTCCAGTCATTCATGATATTGTTTGTAATTTTTTGTTGTTTTGTAACCTCTTCTTGATCGTCCAACTGCTTAATCAGTGTTTTCTCATATAAGACTCTCTGATAAAGGATTCATTTAGCTGATATGCCAGCTGGGGTAGTATTGTTTTAAGCGTGAGTTTTGAACCTGCACGTAATGTGCTCCATTGCACTGCGTAAACATCGAACTTTACAATTTACAATTTTTGACAAACCCTTCCATGCAATATATTATCAATTGCTATAAATGTATGCGATACATTTGATACAGCCGACCCTGTATCGTGACCTGTGCAGTTGTTTATTTTAAAACTGTTTGCAAAATAAATTTTATTAAATTTAATCTACATTCATTGAATTTCACTGTACAACACATGATTTCGGGACTCAATTCTGATAATTGTTTATGAAAGTAGCGTTAAAAAGAAGAACTTCTGCATCATTCGTGTTTGGTCTTGGTACCTCAAATAATAATTTAAAAATTAATTTGAAGTTAGTAAGTATCGTGTAGGGGAGTTTGTCACGTTTTAGGCTCTTTTGTTTGTCACAACTCGAGAACCACTGGTCCGAATAAGCTGAAATAAATTTTAAAAAATCAGGAACTACAATTCCTTTAATTTTTTTTCAACAACGTTTTGCTACATAAGCAAAAGTTTCGCAGTTATAAATAAATGTATGAAGCAAAAAAAAAATATTTTTTGCCTACAACAAATGGATTTTTTTAATTTTTAATTTATAAAAAATCCAAAATGATAAAAAAGTGTCAAGTCCTATTACTTTCACTTACAGTCGCATAGCCTATGAACAAAATGAGACATAAACCATCAAAATCGATGGACGCGTTTCTCTTTTATTAGAGTTATGACAAACAAAAGAGCCTAAAACGTGACAAACTCCCCTACACGATACTTACTAACTTCAAATTAATTTTTAAATTATGATTTGAGCTACCAAGACGAAACGAATGATACAGAAGTTCTTCTTTTTGAGGCTACTTTCAAAAACAATTATCAGAATTGAGTCCCGAATCAATCACCTGAAAAATGTTGTACTGTGTATATAAAAATAAAGCAAAACAACGCTTGCCCGCACTCCTCATTTTTAACGGTTCATGAAAGTTTTATTAAATATTTTATGGCATTAAATAAAATATGTTTATTTAACTGTTGCATATTTTTATGAGAATCTGCCAAAAAAAAAAAAAAGAAAAAAATTACCATGTTTTGAGGAAATACATTTTTGAGAAATTGTTTTGTATTTAAACAATTTACATAATAATTTCTGATATCAGTTACGGATAAAAAAAAATGCCTCATATTTCGTACATGGTTATTAATTGGTTGTTTGATTTCGTTGTCCAGCAGATGTGTTCAAATCGATTTTTTTTTCTCATAAATTTTGGCTCTTTTATTTATAGAATAAAATTTAGCGCAAAAATAGCAGCAAATTAATAGAGTTAAATAGTGTACATACTTGTATTTATAAAAATTTAGCTGCTTAATTATTTATGTATTAAGTTTATCAGGCTCAAGTTCTTTCTATATTATTTTTGTGATTGATATTAATTAAATAAAACAAAGAAGACAGACACCAAAGACATTTAGCAGGGTGGACAATTAGTTGTTCCGATGCAGCCATACTTTCTCGTCAGCACCCGTTCCTGTTTTTAAAGGTGGCTGAGTGCATGATTGGGTGACCTAAAATTTAAATTTCGTTCGTGATATTGCGTGCGTAACTTTTTACGGCAGTTCACGAAATTTCACGAAAAAGTTAAGACACTAAATTTTTTTTTGGTTTGTAAATAATACTTCCACACATTTTTCCTTGAATTATTTTGTCAATGCAGCTTATTTTACCTCAATTTCTACTACATGTTGAATCTAATGGAAGGAATATGCGTAAAAAATCGTTAGGGGGGTAAATAATTTCAATAAGATGTATGTAGTGCAAAATGAAAAGTTGGCCCATTAGTTATACGTATGAGTATTTTTTTTTTCTTCAAAACCTCTGTAACTTCTTTGTTTACCAATAATAAATTCAGTAAAATACGAAGCTGACTCGCACACTTAGGGTTCCGTACATATGTGTAATGTACATATGTATAGAATGGCATATGTGAATACATATGTATATTGTATAAATTTCATCTCTCTGTCTCTCAAGCTGTAAGATTATTTGTTACTTTACTTTGTATGGGGACACCTAGTAGTTTTCAAATTGTTGTTGTTGTTGTTGTTGTCATTTATTATTGTAAGGCATCTGGGATTACAGACTTTGTGCGAACTTCGGCGCTCTATCTCTTACGATTCGAGAGTTATAGCTGTTACTATACGTTGTAAAGGGACACCTGGTAAATTTACAGTTGTTGTTGTTTTTTGCAGTTGTTGTGGAGCATATGTATTCACATATATTATGCAAATTTCATCCCTCTGTCTCTCACGGTTCGAGAGTAACGGCTTATTGTTATTTTACGTTGTATAGGGACACCTAGTGGTTTTCGACCTGTTGTTGTTTTTAGAATTTTTTATTGTAGGCCCTATGGGAGTACATATATTGTGCACATTTCAGCTCTCTGTCTCTTACAGTTTGGGAATTACAGCTTTTTTTTACTTTATGTTGTATAGGTACACCTGGTACTTTTCGATATGTTGTTATTTTTAGCATTTTCTATTATAGGGCATATAAAAATACACATATTGTGCGAATTTCAGCTCTCTGTCTTGTACAGTTTAGGAGCTAAGGCTAATTGATACTTTAGGTTGTATAGGAACACCTGGTAGTTTTTGACTTGTTGTTATCTTTAGCATTTGTTGTTGTAGAACATCTACAATTACATACACTGTGCGAATTTCAGCTTTCTATCTTTTACGGTTCAAGAGTTATAGCTAATTGTAACTTTTCGTTGTATGGGGACACCTGGTAGTTTTTGCTTTGTTCTTGTAGCGGCAAGACACAGCAATATCAAATGAAAATTTCAGCTCTTAACCTTTCGGAGATTAGACGCTGTGACGGACGGACGGACGGACGGACGGACGGACGGACAAAGTTGTCTCGGTAATAGGGTTCCGTTTCACTCTGATGAGTACGGAACCCTAAAAATCAACCCCCTGAAATTTCATAACATTGAGACCAAGAAACATGTATAACAAAGTGTAAACGAATTGGTGGAAGAGCAAGAACTCTTCAGTTTTTCATGGCCAAACGTTGAATGATTTTTTTGCAAAAGAAAATATTTGGAAAAGAGTCTTATTGAAAATGAAATTGCTTCATGCATAAAACTAAAAATTAATCCCAGCTGTAGCATTTTGAAATGCGTAAGCTTTCCAATAGGTTCTAGTGAAGGTGTTGTTCGCAGTCAGGGTGCATAAAAAAAGGAAAACAAGGCCGTGAGGACTTCTGGGAGATATTGCTAACCCTCCAGGCAACTAGTTCCATATGGTCAGTACCTCGCAGAAGTCCTCATTTTTCCATGAGCCCACTCATCTTCTCCAGAAATTTCATAAATGGAGTGTTTTAAAAGTCATTTTGTGGGACTTCAAAGATAATTTGAGATATCCCAGGTACCAGAAGTCATAGCTAACCCTCCAGGCAACTATTTCCATATGGTCAGTACCTCGCAGAAGTCCTCATTTTTCCATGAGCCCACTCATCTTCTCCAGAAATTTCATAAATGGGGTGTTTTTAAAAGTCATTTTCTGGGACTAAAAAAATTTTTGCAGACATTCTTGGTACCACAAGTCATAGCTAACCCTTCAGACCACCATTTCCATATGGTCAATACCTCCCAGATGTCCTCATTTTTCCATAAAACCCACTCATCTTCTCCACAATTGTCATCTGTTATAAAAATAGCGCTGTTAACTCGTTAACAGTGCTTTGCTAACTTCAAAATGTGGCTTTGCTAAAAATTGGGGTTTGTGTCCCGGAACTTAAATACGTATTTATCTTCACACACATTAAATATCAAGTTCTACTTATGCGAAATCAACTTACGTCTGCAACAAAGTTTGTTAAAAGGAAAACAAATACAAAACAGAATTCAAATAATCCTAAATAAAAGTTCTATACAATTCGCAATAAGCACCATGAATGTCCTAGAGGGCATGCTTTTATTAAATCTTGTATGAATCCCTTAATATATATTCTTAATTCATCAAAAAATTCTTGAAAATTGTCCATTTTGATTTTTTTTTAAAGAAAACACGGTGTCTCCAATGAAAACACGGCGCTCTCGACGCTTTGTGTAACCCGCAAGTAAGTGATGCAAATCTCGGTTTCATGCATTTTATTCTTGTAGTCTTGCAGACTGTGGCACATATGCTACGGTTGCAATATCTGCAAGGTCTGCAAGGGTAATTTCTAATGAACCATGAGTTCCGCTAATATTTCAAAACCTTAACAATATTTTAATACAAATGTGAAATATAAAAGCTGTTTACCATCGTTAAAATTATTTTACAGAAATGTGAAAAGCTGTAGAATCGTTTAATGTCCGAAATAAGATATATTAAAAAAAAAGCAGACATTAATAATTTCCTGGTTCATTTATCATTCACACTTTTGAGGGCTGCAGATGGAAAGAGAAACCAGAGGTTAATCAGTCAAATAATCGAAATTTAATTATTAAGTGCAAAGTTTTTAATGTAGCAAAGAATAACAAAAACTTAAGAAAGAACAAGAGAAAAGTGAATTTTGTAACAAAAGTTTTTCACTAAGGAAGGCATTAAGAAAACCCGACGGGTTGGCGTGAACTTCGACGTTCAGGCACGTGAACAATTTCTGGTCTGGGGAGGGGGAACTTTACTTGAATATTATATTTGTAAAAACCATGCAGTTGAAATAGCCGACAATTTTGATTGATGTGAACACCTACGTTGCGCCGCGGCACTCTACTTTATAATATATATGTATATGTTACTCCCTTATTTGTTATGTATGCGTGTATGTTGTTTATAAGGACAGCCATGTGGCAAGCGAAGGTTTTCTTTTTATGCAGCAGCCACATTATTCAACAACAAAAGAACTTTGAAAATTTCTTTTTCATATACTGCTAGATATTGAAAACTGTTCATCATGTAGTAAGAGAATGAAAACTTGTTAAGAACCACAAATGAGGAAATAGAAAAAAAAACAACAACAAAAAAAAAAAAATGAAAACTACAACCATTATTTAACCATCGCATGTGTTGCCAAAGTTGGTTTTTTTATAAAGCTTCAAATAAAAACACACATAAAACATTTTTAAAAACATGACACACGAAGTTATTCAACAACCAACCAACTTCACACAATTTAATTTTTACACTTACACTATTTCTTTTGCTTCTGTTTTTTTTTTTTTTTTTTGCTATTTTCTATTTTCTCAGAAATTATTAACTGAGACGAAACAAAAGCACGACGACCAAACACTAAGAAATGCAACAATTTGGTGGTTAAAAATAAATTAGCGTTTTCTTACAAGAAAAACAAACACTGTTTTTTGAGGAAGGAGTAAAATATAAAATGCTTAAATTAAAATAGTTTGTCATCATAATAAATTGAATCATTTTTGACACTGAGTTTTAACTTGTTTATCGTTAAAGGAAAAGTTTGTTAAAGTCAAGTCTTTCTTTCTCTTGATAAAAAGCAGAATTCAATTAAAATTAAATGTATTTAGTAAAAGGAGGGGTTTTAGCAATCAATACTGTGTTATAGAATTTTCGAAGAAGAAAAACCTTCACTACGTCATATCATAAAAAAAAAAAAAAAATATTTTCGACATGTCCGAATTTCAGTGTTTTTAGGGTTCCGTACTCATCAGAGTGAAACGGAACCCTATTACGGAGACAAGTACGTCCGTCTGTCCGTCACAGCGTCCATTCTCCAAAACGGTAAGAGCTAGAGAGCTGAAATTTTCACAGGATGTTGTTGTACCTTGCCGCTACAACAACAAATACTAAAAACAACAACAAGTCGAAAACTACCAGGTGTCCCCATACAACGAAATGTTGCAATTAGCTGTAACTCTCGAACCGTAAAAGATAGAAAGCTGAAATTTGCATAGTGTATGTAGTTATAGATGCTTTACAACAACAAATGCTAAAGACAACAACAAGTTGAAAAATACCAGGTGTCCCCATACAACCTAAAGTATTAACTAGCCGTAGCTCCTAAACTGTAAAATACAGAGTGCTGAAATTCGCACAATATATGTATTTACATATGTGCTACAACAACAAATGCTAAAAACAACAACAAGTCGAAAATTACCAGATGTCCCTATACAACATAGATGCCCAGTAGTGGCTGATATCAGCAAATTGAACTCACACGTATACTTACGCTCTTTTGTTTGATCGTCAATCAACCAATAGGAAATCACCATGTTGAGTGCGAGAGACAAACTACACTTGAAGAACTTCTGTGTGTTATTTTACATTTTAATCGTCATCGAGACTGCTGTCAGTGAACATGTTTATGATTCATGAACATGTATGTATATGATTATGTTTAAAATTCATTCGGATTTTAAAACTCAGCTATTTTTACTTGCAGCTCAAATTGATTCTGCAGACTTTCCGAAAACTTCTGTTATTTACGACAAGGATTTTGATAATATTAAGCATTTACTGAATATTTTTCAAAACCCTTTTAAATGCGATATATTAAAGTACGAATTTCCAATCCAAACAGAACTTATTATTCTTCGAAGTGAATTAGATTTCCCTGATAATTTTATCAATATAGAACTCTGGAAATATCTGGAGGGTACAATATATCCCGAAATAAAGAAGAAATATTGAAATATTTATCCTTATTTATCCCTCAACGTATCTTTGCGAACAAATATTTTCAGATATGAATTATATTTGCTCTAAAAAACGCAATAAGCTGAATTCTTCTAGTTTGATAGAAGATTTCATTACTTTTTAATTGCAAGATCAACAATGATTAATTGAGGGAAAATTTATAAACACTTCGAAGAACCTTTTTATTTCAAAATATTTCAGACTACCAAGAGTATTACTAAAATATGTACAACACCCGCCACACGTGTGTCACAATCTCGTTGACGACTAAATAAAATGAATAGAACATTGTTTTCTTCCAGTGTTATTTTGTCACTCTCACCAATACTACTACATTGGGCATCTATGCTATACAACGTAAAGTAACAACTAGCCGTTACTCTCGACCCGTGAGAGACAGAGGGATGAAATTTGCACAATATGTGTATTCACATATGCTCCACAACAACACTTGCTAAAAACAACAACAACTATAAAACTACCAGGTGTCCCTTTACAACGTAGAGTAATAGCTATAACTCTCAAACCGTAAGAAATAGAGAGAAGAAATTCGCACAGCGTGTGTATTCCCAGATGCCTTACAACAGCAAATTACAACAACAACAACAACAAGTGGAAAATTACTAGGTGCCCACATACACAATAAAGTAGCTGTAAAAACAGAGAGATGAAATTTATAAAATATACATATATTACACATACATACGTACGGAACCCTAAGAGTGCGAGCCAGACTCGTACTTGACTTAATTTATTTATTTTTGTAAAAAAGTGCCCAAAAGGAGGTGGGGTATTGAGTTGAGGCCTAGTTATGCGAACGTCTACGTAAGCTAACGGAACGTACTTTAACGTACTGACACTACAGCAGTTATACAATGTTTATAAAATTAATAGACGTCAAAAAAAAATAAAAACATATTTTGAAATTAAATAAACTTTTTTTTATTGAAAGTTGAAATAAGAAACATAATTTCATTCCAATTTAATGGATGTGGAGGACTTATTTGTTGGTTTAAGCTTCTCAAATCTTAAAATTGAATTTTTTGTCATCCATTGTATCAAAAAATGACCATAAAATACAAAAAACTTTAGTGAAAATTAAAATAAATAAACTACAGAGATGGTAGCTGAAACGATTTATGTTTTCGTATGGTTGGTAGAAAAAGTACCACAACAAAAAATAAAGAAAAATTTGAGAACAAGAAAAAGAAAACAGAAAATTATTTTATTGCTACCTAAAATCAAAGGGCCGTAACGGACAAAAAATCCAAAATTGACTTTTTACTGGATTATGATGTATTCAACTAAAATATTTTTTTTTTAATTTTTTTAGACCAATTTTATTAACAAACTTATAAGGCCGTAACTACAATATCAACAACTGTATGAGCGAAAAGGCTGCAGCTAGACTAATTAATCTTACTTTGTAATGTGAGCGCTGTTTCTTCCTCTCTGAATTCTAGTTTTTTCTTAAATAAAATGTATTATTTTCTCAAATTTGTGAAATAAGCGGTAATTAATTTTGTATATCTTATATTGAAAACACAAATAATACAAAGTAAAGAATGTAGTTTGAAAAAATTCATATTTTTAATAAGGCTAAACAGATAAAATTTTCGTCCTAATTTTGTGTAATAAATGGTGGCTCTTATGGCTTATTCTTGATATTAGAAAATAAATTAAGTCAAGTACGAGGCTGGCTCGCACTCTTAGTGTTCCATACGTATGTATGTACGTGTAATGTATGTATGGAATGGCGTATGTGAATACATATGTATATTTTATAAATTTCATCTCTCTGTTTTTACAGCTACTTTATGTTGTATGTGGACACCTAGTAATTTTCCACTTGTTGTTGTTGTTGTTGTTGTAATTTGCTGTTGTAACGCATCTGGGAATACATACACTGTGCGAATTTCGACTCTCTATCTCTTACTATTCGAGAGTTATAGCTGTTACTCTACGTTGTAAAGGGACACCTGGTAGTTTTACAGTTGTTGTTGTTTTTAGCAAGTGTTGTTGTGGAGCATATGTGAATAAATATGTTGTGCAAATTTCATCCCTCTGTCTCTCACGGTTCGAGAGTAACGGCTTATTGTTATTTTACGTTGTATAGGGACACCTGGTAGTTTTCGACTTGTTGTTGTTTTTAGCATTTGTTGTTGTAGCGCATATGTAAATACATATGTTGTGCGAATTTCAGCTCTCTGTATTTTACAGTTTAGCAGCTACCGCTAATTGTTGCTTTAGGTTGTATAGGGACACCTGGTAGTTTTCAACTTGTTGTTGTCTTTAGAAATTGTTGTTGTAAAGCATCTATAAATACATACACTATGCAAATTTCAGCTTTCTATCTTTTACGGTTCGAGAGTTACAGCTAATTGCAATTTTTCGTTGTATGGGGACACCTGGTAGTTTTCGACTGGTTGTTGCTTTTAGTATTTGTTGTTGTAGCGGCAAGTTACAGCAACATCCTGTGAAAATTTCAGCTCTCTAGCTCTTACCGTTTCGGAGAATGGACGCTGTGACGGACGGACGGACGTACTTGTCACGATAATAGGGTTCCGTTTCACTCTGATGAGTACGGAACCCTAAAAACAGTTTCAAAAAGCTGTGTGCATTCTGAAATTACTGTCATACTAAAATTTCTTTAAACTTGCGGTTATTAACAAAAACGATACACCGTCTAATTCATAAAAATTACAACAGGTTTATAAAGCTCTTATTTGACAGATTTTCCATACAAATATGTCAAATAGCAGTCTTATAAGCCTGTTATAATTTTTGTGGATTAGGGGGAAAGTATTTAGCATCTCAATATAAAAGTACTAATGACCAACAAATGTAAGTTCCATCACTGATTTACAAATATCAAATAGAAGAACAACAGTGGCTAGCAAATGTCACGTAAAAACGTTATGACTTTCTATTTGATGCAGGTTGAAACGTTCCGTCAACGTGACATTTGATTTTGGTAAGCGCTTACATTGTTTTAATATGCCAGAAACACACGTCCGTTCCATTAGCTTAAGTAGACGTTCGCATAATTAGGCCTTTAGTTGAAGAGAAAAATTTATTGATAGTTGGTCATATATATGACTCCACTACGGCCACCCTGGCACTGATTAGTATTTTCTTCCATCTTGATTTCCCCCCATTAAACTAATTTGTTCCAGAGTGCCCTTAGTGGAGTCAAATGTTATGACCAACCTACAATAATTTTTGCTCTATTGCTCCCGCACCATACCTTCTTAGGTTCTTGTATTATTGCATATAATACAAAAACACACAAAATTGAAAGTCGGCCGTCTCGAAGATGATTTTTTTGATATGTCGTTGGGCAATATTTTGTTTCTTCACGCCAAAAGCTATTGAAAAATCAGAGCCACAATATCAACGGGTTTTCATCTAGTCTATTGTGCAGACAGTAAAATGACTCAAAGAAAAAAATAAGTTTTTTTTCCTCCGAAACAATTAACAAAAAAAAAAAAAAAAAAAAAAAAACTATCCCTGATACGTAATGAAGGTCTAATTTAGCAATTTACACAGCGATCAGTGGTTGCTTTCTTGTGCATCCTTTACCATATAAATGGTATTTCTATAAAAGGAGCTGCATTTATTTTTTAAAATCTACGTATTCAATAAAAAAAAATATCATAAATTTAAATGCAAAACTCGGTAAGCACATACCACAAAGTTGGGCATGAAAAGTTCAGGTGCAATTATTATGCAGTCAAAAGCTAATTTAATGCGTACATCAGCGCCATATAGACGGCTGAAAAAGATAGTAAGTAATTAGAAAGGTCTAAATTATCATGTAAACAGTGTTTTTTTTTCGGGGTATAGAACTGTAAGTTGCAATAAAACAACGATGGATTATTCGATTGACATGAATTTTATTTATCCGAAAGATAATCTTGTGGCATTATATTTTAAATATGATTTCCGGCATATGATGGCCAAGGCTGGCGCGGATGTATTGCAATTTTCGATGACTTTTTCCATTATCGCTTCTCTCGTTGCCACAAAAGTAACCAAACAAACACGCCACTCTTTGTAGACTTCATGGAATGCATTCATGGAATGCATATATCGGCAATAACACGGCGAATGTTGTCTTCCAAATGGTCAAGCGTTTGTGGCTTATCCGCATAAACCAATGACTTTACATGGGGGTCCCACAGAAAGTAGTCTAGCGGTGTTAAATCGCAAGATCTTGGAGGGCAATTCACAGGTGCAAAACGTGAAATTAGGCGGTCACCAAATGTGTCTTTCAATAAATCGATGGTGGCACGAGCTGTGTGACATGTTGCGCCGTTTTGTTGAAACCACATCTCCTAGACATTATGGTTATTCAATTCAGGAATGAAAAAGTTAGTAATCATGGCCCTATACCGATCACCATTGACTGTAACGTTCTGGCCATCATTATTTTTGAAGAAGTACGGACCCATAAAGCGCACCAAACACTCAGTTTTTCTGGATGTAACGGTGTTTCGACATACTCTTGAGGTTTAGCTTCACTCCAAATGCGTTAGTTTTGTTTGTGGACGTAGCCATTCAACTAGAAGTGCGCTTCATCGCTAAACAAAATTCGCTTATGAAAATCGGGAACAACAAAACGAGATTGCCGTTTTGCGCCAAAATTGCACTATTTGCAAGCGTTGTTCAGGCGTGAGTCTATTGATGATGAATTGCCAAACCAAATTGAGAATAAATCACTTGACAGCTGTTAAATCGGTCGCCATCTTGAACAGTAATGCCAACTTAAAGTTTTATACATCGAAAAAAACACCCTTTATATATTGGATAATCGTTTAAATGCTTTTTTTATTTTGTGCCTTTTTGATTTTTTATGCTAAGCGATGTTCTTTTCACTAAATACATATGTTGTTTATTTTTTGTTTGTTAATCTTGAAAATAATTTGCTTTATTAACGATGTAGAAACAATTACATTTGCTTATATGGCTTGTGTACGTGTTAAATATAATCTGCTGCAGAGTTTTGCAAAACAACCTTGAAGTGCTACACAAATTGTGTCACAAGTATATTAAATTACAAATTTTCAAGACTTTATCTACTTTCCTGGATTTTTAAATTATTTAAATTTTTCTCTATTTCCGGTGTTAAATGTAGCAAAGCACACTGTAAGCATAGAGTGACGTACGAAAGAAGATGCAGTTTTTAATTTGAAATTTTATTTTAACGATGATTTCAGTTGCACAGTGGCTCAAATTGCAAAAAAAAAACAATTTTTTTTGGACACCATAAAAGGAATCAATTTATCCAATTTTTTTTCTTTAAAGCACTCTGCGTCTCTTCGTTTGATATTTAGTCTGCATAATTTAAGCCTGAAGGGAGGGCTTTTATTAATTTAAACTCAATAAAATTCCTACAAAATTTTTTCAAATAAGTCAAGTTTTTCGTTGAATTCTATTTTTTTTTTTAGTACAAACAGTTCGCTTATTGTCATCTTTGAATACATTGCAAATTAATAAACATTTTTTTCTGTTAGTTTCTTTTGTCGACCTCAAACCACTGTTATAAAACGTAATATGAGGAAACACTTTAGTACGTAGTGCTGTGTACAAGAAGAAAAGCAAATATTCTTCAAGGAATTATTGAAGGAAACAAGATAGAAAATTGTTAATTTTCGCAAATGTAAATTCGTGTCTAATTGCATTTCAAATAAATTATGTCAACGTTTAAAAAAGTAGAAACATCAGCCCTTAAATCAATGATGGCGCTTAATGCCACTTAAATCTCAAGTTGCCATTTAAATGTTTTATTAGACTCAACAACTCTTAAGTAAAAAATTATTTACAATGAAAAATGGTAAAATTTATTGAAAGTTTCGTCTAGAAGCTGAACAATTTTGGAGCTTAACAGCCTGTTCGTGAATGTCGACAGCATGCGTTTGCATGGGCTTACGTTAAAAACTCTTTCGCATTTACTTCACAGATATACCAGACCGGTAAATTAAAGTTTTGGTAGATTTTCCATTGAAGTATTCACAAAAACTACTAAACTGATCTTGTGTAAATATAACCCTTCTTAAAACTGGCCAGCAAATAGATACATAAATAAGTACAAAATAAATAAAAAAGCAAACATTTTGAAACAGGGGCAAAAGCTTTTGCGGTGTTTTAAAATTTAAAAGTATTTTTGGAGCGAAGTTCCTTAACACGGCTGACTGGTAGTGGAAATTAGTAGAAATCGTCACGAAAGCGTGTGAGCTGTTTATATGTATTAGTGTATCTGTCGACAAACAATTGTGTATGATGGGCGGTGTCTCCGATGACAGCAGCGGAGACACCTACCAATAAATATTAATTAGTTGTGAAAACGGACACTATCATCAGCTAGATGTCGCTAAAGTAAAGTATGTCACAACAAAAAACAGCAATATTAAAAAATTTTCTTCGTTTTGTAGCAGATTGACAAAAAAAAAAATACTGCATGTGTCAAAAGTAAAAAATTAAAACGTTCGAAAAATTTTAAGAATCATACAATTTAAAAATTTCAAAAACAACACAAAATAAAACATACAGATTTCACCTTGTATTAAATTCAAAGATGAAACAAAAACGTAAGGAACTTCGTTCCTGGCGGGGGTTCCCCGACCGCATTTCATTGTTATACAAAAGTGATTTATTCTCAATTTGGTTTGGCAATTCATCATGAAGAGACTCACGCCTGAACAACGCTTGCAAATATTGCCTTTTTAGTGCAAAACGAGATTGTCGTTGTTCCCGATTTTCATAAGTGAATTTTGTTTAGCGATGTAGCGCACCAGAAGTTAACACACAAAACTGCCGCATTTGGAGTGAAGCTAATCCTCAAGTGTATGTCGAAACACCGTTTCATCCAGAAAATCTGACTGTTTGGTGCGCTTTATGGGTCCGTACTTCTTCAAAAACGATGATGGGCAGAACGTTATAGTCATTGGTGATCGGTATACAGCCATGATTCATTTCTGAATTGAATAACCATGATGTCCAGGAGATGTGGTTTCAACGAGACGGCGCAACATGTCACACAGCTTGTGCCACAATCGATTTATTGAAAGACACATTGGGTGACCGCCTAATTTCACGTTTTTCACCTGTGAATTGGCCTCCAAAATCTTGTGATTTAACACCGCTAGACTACTTTCTGTGGGGCCCCCATGTAAAGTCATTGGTCTATGCGGATAAGCCACAAATGCTTGACCACTTGGAAGACAACATTCGCCGTGTTATTGCCGATATACGACCACAAATAATGGAAAAAAGTCATCGAAAACTGGACGTCCAGATTGTACTACATCCGCGCCAGGCGTGGCGGTTATAAGCCAAAAATCATGTTTAAAATGTAATGCCACAAGATTACATTTCTTATAAATAAAATTCTTGTCAATCGAATAATCCATCGCTGTTTTCTGGCAACTAAAAGTTCTATACATCGGAAAAAACACCCTTTACAAGCTCCTACCCATTGTTGTTCATTAAAAAAAAAAACGAATAGCTTCTTGATTTGTATGGAAGCAAACTTGCGTTTTGTTTTGCAGCAGCAAGTTATAGAATAAAAAACTAGTACACACATTCGCACATATAATGAACAAATTTACACAAAATATTACCACAAATAAAAACTTAAACCTGATTTCCCTACAAACCGATAAAAACAAGATGAAAACAAAACCAGAAAACTGAAGCACAATAAATATCTAGAAATAACATTTACATAAATGGAATCCTTCGCACACAGAAGAGCACGTGCTTTTTATTCGACAACCACGTTTTTTTATTTGTAACAGTGAGCTGGCGAAAGTAAAAAAAAAACGAAAAATAAACAATACACATATGGAAACGTTTTTGCTGGGCGCAAGGTTTGTAAGAACAGAAGATCTTAAATATGTATGTGTATGCCCTGTCGAACAGTGAGTAGTCGACCACTAAAATTGTTAAATTCATTGTTAACTTCAAACTAACTTTTATGCACTAGCTTCTAGTTAGCTAGAATACAATCGATTTGTAATTCACTTTTTGTGGACTGACTATAAGCTAACTGAAAAATAGAGCAGAGTTGACCCTAAATTCATATAATAACATACACGGTTAATGGTTTTTTCGCTTATTCTTTTCCAAACTACCACCTTGTAAGGTGTCTAGAGTCGCATAATTTACTTTACGACCGACAGTATGGCTTCCGTAGGGGTTGCTCTACAGGTGACCTGTTAGCATACCTTTCAGAAAAACGCTGTTATTCTATCCACCACTTTGGTGAGAGTAAAGTGGTGGCTCAAGTTTATCTTCTAGGCCATTGAGGGAGTGTGGTATGGTGCATTGCTGTTGGAACTCATTAGGTTTGGCTTCGGTAATGACTTCCTCAGTGGCTGCACTATAAGTGTTGTGATAAATGGGGTCTCTTCACACGAGTTCCAGTTAAATTCGGGGGTCCCACAACGTTCCGTTCTTTCTCCTACGCTATTTATTATCTTTCTTAACGATCTTCTCTGTCAAACTTAAAACCCTTTGTATTCTTTTGCGTATAATTTCCCGATGGGGTGATAAAAATAGGGTCAATTTCAATGCTCGTAAGGCAGAGTGTTGTCTATTAACATATAGACGAATGCCCATGGATGCTCCTGATCTGTACTTGTGGATGGTATAAACATTCAGGAGTCGGAAGTTTTTAATGTCCTTGGTATGAATATTCAATGCGATGTCTGCTGGATTGAGCATATTTTTCATGTTGCAAAAGAAGCATTTAAGTGCCTTGGTTTTTTGAAACGGTGCAAGACATACTTCACTCTGTCCGATCTCTTCACTATTTATACCACCTATATCCGACCGAAAATGGAATATAACTCTCATGTTCGGGCAGGTGGCTCAAAGTCTATTTTGGGGCTGCATGACCGTGTAAAGGAGAAGGCAGAGAAACTTATCAGTGGCAGTAGAGTATCCAACTCGTATTAACTCACTGGAGCATTGTTGCACTGTGGGGTGTGTTACACTGTTCTACCGCTATTATAATACATTTTGCTCTGACGAGTACAGGGATCTTGTTTCCGAAACCCGCATATTTTTAAGCAATACATATGTATCATCAAGAGCACATGCGTTTGTAGTCGATTGGTCAGTGATTCGCGCAACTCATTACAGAGAGAATTCGTTTTTCAGCCGTACGGTTTGTCTGTGGAACAAACTGCTCGCAGACATATACCCCGCCAGCTACAATGTGCACAAATACTACTCCCTCTTTTCTCCTCCACAAAACCTATTTTCCTAGTTCCGGTATGATTCACATGCAGTACTCAGGGGTCATCCCCTGAGTACTGCTCCAAGTTAGAGAAAATGTGCAGTTATAGGAAAATTAAAACACCTTAAAATAAGTGTAAGCTCTTTAAAAAGAAACGGCACTTGGATCTCTAATAGACAGTCACAATAAATTATTTTCTAAGATCGCTTTTTTGTGTGTCATAAATCAAGTCCGTCACATATTAAATTTATTTTTTTTGAAATTCAATTTTATTATAGAAGTCGTTATGAATTGAAAATTCTGAAATGTATTCCATATGTACAAAATATTGTTACGTTCTTACCCTTTACGAAAAAATGGTTTGCAGATTCCTTAACTGCAAATGGAAATAAAACATATTCAACTCTGTTATTTATAAAACTTAATTGTTCAAAGCTTTCTTAAAAACAATTCAAGTCAGTTAAAGCCACTTTGCTTAAAAACTTTTAACACTGCGAAACACAACAGCTGTAAAAATAGACTGGTTTCACTTTCAGTTTCAGCTGCTGTAGTACTTAAACCGATTGTTGCGGTAATTCGCTTGAGCACCGAATTTACACCAGATTTTGAACACCCAAATAAGAATCAGAAATATATGAATCCAATAGTTTATTTATTTGAAATGTTAAAATTCCTGTTCATAAGATATTTATTATTAAAATAGACAATATATACTTCCAAGTTAATACATACTTTTTTAGAGTGTAAACTGAATGCAGAAAATAAGGAATATATAGAGTTAATTTACTTCAATTAATATTCACGATATTTAAACAAATTATTTAGTTTTATAGATTTCAAAACCCCGAGTCACGCCTTTTTGACTTCGTAAAAGGAAATTCCATGTGCTCGTTTTGATATTAGAGATATAATCTTTACAGCGGTTATAGCATGTTTCCACGACATGTGCTTCGCTCTCCATTTGTGCTTAAAACCCTAATCAGAAGCGAAGCAACGTGCTTCGCCATACAAAAATTTGAGAGCGAATGAAGTTGCTTCGTATTGAAGCTACATGCGAAGCACGAAAAATTCCTGTCTTCTCTAATTTTTATCGCATGTTTATCTGCACTATCTGTTAAAATCATTTATTGTAAACAAAAAATAAATAAATAAAAACAAAAACAACGTAATTGTCCCATACAAATAAAAGTTAAACTCTGGGTTGTATTTAATGCTGTGCAATGCCAACACCAAAGACATTTCCATATGAACGGGGCGTTTTTTATGACAACTGGAAAATTCATGTTGGCTTATTAAAAACAAAAGTCAAATCGAAGCACATAGACGAGTCGTGTAAACAGTGTAATTCCTTAATGTAATTGAGAGAGCGAAGCGGGTGATTCAACTTGTAATGGAAACATACCTTTACTAGTTATTAAAATGTTCAAACCAGATAATCGATAAACCGATCATTACAGAAACTAATCGAGAAAGTTCTTGGACTAGAAACATCGATATTTCTATGGATGCGCCATTTGTCCCAGAGATTGAGAGAAGACGAAAACTTTTGATGCCAATCGGTGGAAAATTTGGCAGCACTTAATATTTTTTATTTATTTATTAAGTACGTTAGGGTGGTGTTTCAATAACAGATGTCGCTAGCGGCATTGTTAATTAGGCACTCCCATTTGAATAACTAAAGTAATTGACAAATTACTATTATTGAATTAATTTATTATAAATCGAAAATAATTAAATACGTTTATAAAAAAACAAAAATTGAGAAAAATTTTAAAAACAATTCCAGGGGGGGTAGGGACTCTCAAATTGGATTCAAAAGCTATTTGTACCAGTTCAAAGCATAATTTAGTATTACTAGGTTTTTCTCTTCAATATACATATGTACATATGTATATTAACGGTAACTAGATTTGAGTGTAAGTCCAAAAGCTCGCCACGTTTTTCTTCCTTCTGTACGAGAACAAACAGAGAACTGCAAGCGATGGCTCAGTGTAATTTATTTATTTTTTGCTTTCAATTGTAGTGCCAAACAAATTATCAGACACCATAATTGACTGTTGTAATAATTTTAAAAATCAATATTAAATTGCACACATTATCATCATCGGTGTGTATTCCAAAATAAATTAAATTTCCATACTGACATATTTACATAATTTATTACATAAAAAATTAATAGAAAAATGCAAGTGAAAACTGGTACACAGGAAAAAAAGAAAATATTATTTAGATAATTGTTTTAGTTTGTTGAAATTATTTTATAACTGCTATTGTTGTAATGTAGTAGATCTGGTTAAACAATTACCAAGTATATGATCTACATGTGTTAATAATTTCATCGTTTTTTACTTTCTAGAGATTGAGAAAGTTTTTTTTTGGCGATAAAATTGTAAGGATCATAATTTTTAAGGAAGATAAAGTTGCACTAATGACTAACAAGCTTCGGGCTAATGCACACAGAAGAACGCTACAATGTAATATGATCATGATAAAATATTTATTAAAAATAATGTTAAACTTATGCAAAAGGATTTAAAATCGAAGCTTATTGCTTCGCTCGTTCTAAGTGTGATAATGCCTGGGAGGGTGTCGGAGCTGGTGATCAATAGCTTGAAGGTTGTGGTTCGAGTCCTGTCTGATGTCAACGAAAAACTTGGCAGCACAAAAGTGAAGGAACGTAGTATAAAAAATAGGGAAGAAATACAATTAAATATTGATTTTCATATTGATTCTTCGTTCGAGAGTCATATTAAATCAAGAGGCATCCAAGACGTTTTGTGACCGGTCTGGAAAATTTTTTTTTTAACTAGCCAAAGATTAATTTTTCAACACTTAAAATAGTTCCTCTAACCTTGTGACACAAATAAAATATATTTTAACTGATTACTCCTGTTCTTTCTTCAAGTACATTTGCCTATTGAAGTTCATGCATTAATTTATTAATAAAATTTTAATATTCGTATGCAAAAATTGTTATCGAGCATTATTTTGCATATTCATTTTAAGGCAGAGAGCAGGATGTTTGCCTGCATCTAATTATGTCTGTAGGTGCTTGTAATTTGTTTATTTGTTTTTTATTCAATATAAATTAACCACATTAAAATCACTATAATTTCTTTTGCAATACTAAAAGTAAACAAATGCTATAAATTTTAATTATTATTGAATTATAAATAAATTAATTTGTATGCATATAATGATAATTACAACTGAGATACGTATGTATCACCCAGCGGAAACTTTAACTGACAAATAAAATCAGGGGCCTGTGTTAGAAATTTGTTATCTAAATTATTTCGCAAAACAGTGTGGTTATTGAATAAATTTCATATTGGATAAGAAATTTGTTTGCCACAAATTGATAACAACTGCCGCGAATGATGTATTTTGCCCAACACGATAACTTGGTGGACAAATGTTTGCAGTTCAAAGGCCTGCATCTAGTATGAGTAATCTTATGACTAAATTAAACAAAAATCCTGTCAAACTCTTAAGCAAATAGAAAATGCTTTTTAAATGACCATAACGTATGTGCATAAACCTAAAGACATTATTGCACATTTTCGTAGTATTTGTATTTTTTGTGAGAAGTTATTGTTGAAAAGTACCAAAAACACCAACAGTGTGTTTCACAAACTGTAAATATTGCATGTTTTAGGAACGCATTTAGCAAAAATATTGATTTACCTGAAAGCCGGCAGTAGGCTAGAGATTATGAGCTTACCAATCTGCTTCTGCATCACATGATTTAGATTGGCAATGTCCCATTTGGTAGGTCTCACTGGATTCACTAGTTATTCACTAGCTGATTTGAAACTTCCCTAGAAACATAAATATATCATATGTATATTAACCCAAATTTATATTCTGTTACGCTGCCGACGCAGCCATTGTTTCACGAGGCCAATCGTTGCAGCAGTTGCACCCTCGTTAGCGTATACTATGCTGACCATAGTAGAAAAATAAAATTGTAATACTTAAAAAATGTGTAATAAAAGTTCATTTTATAACAACCTTATGCTAGTAACACAACTGGGATGCACGACGAATTTTTCGCCGTGAATTTTCGCCTTCAAAAACAAAACACATGGGTGTATATAAAATTGCACACAGTCACAGTGTCGCTCGAAATTCGTTGTACGAGGCGAACTTGAAATAGATTTATTTCTTTTTCTTACGACGGCGAACGGCGAACAAATCAGTACCATGTGGCCATGTTGGTTTTAGTTTTCAAGAGTTTTAGTAAAAACAGTTAATTTTTACTTTAATAGTTTTTATTTTAAGTTCTAAGCATTGACTTTTTGCATTTAAAATAAAAAGCCAACAACATATTAGATTATAAAACATGTTTGTAGCGTTTAATTTTTTGCTTTTGACAATGCCAAATTTTTTAGCAACCAATTTTTTTTATATGGTCACCCCATCAACTATAATGAGATAAAATTAAAAAACTGAGAAGGAGATGTTTTTGCTTTTCGTCGTTATTGTGCTTCATACGACGAATTTACACAAAGCGAATTTTAACCGGCGTATTTGTCGTATTGGGCGAAATTCGTCGTTCGTCCCAGTTGTGTTCCTAGCAGTAAGCTTAATATGCATTAAATTTTAATATGAATAAGTAAGTCTTGTAACAGTTTAAATGAATGAAATAATTTTTTACAAATTTAGCATGATTTTTAATCAACAATTCGTCATATCAATTTTACATTGCATGTGCCACATCTCAGTGCCCTTTATAAACTGGCAAACATACAACTTATATAATACTCGGCTTATAACGTTCCATTCTTATAATCCTGTAACGGGACAACCCTCAACGCAACATGGAATGCCCCAAATTAGTGAGGACCCTCAGTTATGATTTGCCATTAAAATTTCCGCAAAATGAAATAAACCCAAATAATAATTTTTTTCCTGGCACGAACTAGAGTACAATGTATGTACATTGTTTTGCTTTACTTGGTTGACTGAAAGTAAAACTGAATGTGTGTTTTTGTTTGAGAAAAGTGATAAAGAAACATGAATTCCTTCACTTAAGCATCTATGCTTACAGTGTTGTAAGTCTTACACATAAAAATATCAAAAATTATACCAGATATTAAACACTTGGGTTCTGGTTTTTGGCTCCTTAAATGAACAAATAATAACAGAAGTAAAAGAGGCAAAAATTAGCAACAAAGTTGCTGCAACTAGAAAATGAAAGAATATGAAAATAGAAGTGAAAGTTTGTTTTACCATCGTTGCAGTGGTTTCATTGTAAAGCAGTCTCAAAAAGCCAGTTACCACACGAGCGCTATCAAAATGAGGTATTTCACTTCATATTTAGAACTTTTCCAAATCACTGCCAAAACTCTATTCTCTACCATTTGAGAATTAATTTTCAATGCGAAAATGAGGAAAAGAAAAATGGGAAACCAGATTCCATCGAAATGAATTTCAATTTCCAACATACTTAAGTCTCAGACAAAAACGTGTGATACTCTATATACTAACATACATAAGTTTCAAAAAGCCAGTTACGACACAGTAGTGCTATCAAAATGATGTATTTCGCTTCATATTTAGAGCTTTTCCAAATCACTGCCAAAACTCTATTCTATACCATTTGGGAATTAATTCAAAAAGCCAGTTACGACACCAGTGCTATCAGAAAGATGTATGTTACTTCATATTTAGAGCTTTCAACACCGAAATTTTAAAAAAATTTTCCAGACATCTGGTGGAATTTGCAGACCCAAAATCTATAAAAGATATCAGGAATGTGATCAGCTCTAATCACATGCCGCGAATACGGGGACTTATAAAGTTATCTCTATTCTGAGGTAGCAGAAGTCACAGAAACCTTTGGATTGGTGAACTCATTACGATAACTAGGAATTACCAACCTTATTTTTCAATCCAATCCACAGTCACTACATGCCACCTTAAATGCGATCAGCCAGAGTGAGAGCGAAAAGTTATTCTGGTTTAGTTGATTCTCATAGTATTGACTTTGAGGCTCATTTTGTTCCGGTGTTCTAGTCTACGCCAGTACTTGCCATTATGGGCTCACCTGATGGTGGATAAAGACTGGCCTCTACAACCACAAGTACAGGGTCCGCCATCTAGCGTTTTTTTTCTTCTTCAACTACTGCTTATTTTTTGAATGGTAACATGTGTGATTTGACAGATAATTAGTTTTATGCTTTCGTTGAACGAATATGGTTGTGTATACGCTTCGCTAAGTGGGCCTGCGATCGATTTACAGAAGATGCCGATTTTGCCAAAAAAAAAAATCATCCTTTCAGATGAAGCCCATTTTGATTTTGGCGGGTATGTAAACACGCAAAATGGTTGCATTTGGGGCACAGAAAACCCGCACGCATACCTTGAAAAGCCGACGCACCCAAAACGAGTCACTGTTTGGTGCGGATTTTGGTCCAGAGGCATAATTGGGCCACATTTTCCTCGCAAATGAGCTAGGAGTGAACGTTGTCAATGGCGATCGTTATCGGGCCTGGTGGAAAGAATTTTTGTTCACAAAAATTGAAAAGATATTGGCAACATTTGGTTTCAACAGGACGGCCCTACGTGCCACACAGCCGAAGCTACACTCGATGTTTTGCGCCGTTTTCAAAAAAAAAAAAATTTATTTGGTGGACCCTTTACCACAAGTCAAGATTTAAATAGAGCCCAATACATGGAAGCCAACAAATGGGTGACCGAACTTAAAGACTTTCTACCAACAAAATATACATATGAAGTGTTTGTTGGTATTGTGTTTGGTGTAGTTACGAGGCTACCTGTTATTCAGATACCTTGACAATCGGGTCTGTTCTAGAAGCCGAATTCACTCTAAAGTGGATTACTTTAGAATTTTTGGTGTTCTGCAATCCGAATCACCATGTTTTTATTCGTTTTCAATTAGAGTATTATGGGGTGAGTGAAAGTAAATAGAATCGGCTTTTATTCATGCAAGTGATAACGTTTTTAATAAAAACTAAACTTTATCTTTTGATTTGAAGTGTTTTTTATTAAATATAATAAAGAAAATTTTAATTTGCACACAATTATTGGCCAAAAAACCTTTTCTTTAATTTCTTCCAAAAATTTTGTGTGTTTTGTCAAATGGCACTTGCGACTGATTGCTGCTTGCGGTAGAGCTGCTTTCTCACAATAATTTATTAATGTTTTAGTTTTTGTCATATTTTAACTTAATTTTGAAATTTTTCTGAGTGATTGTAAAAACATTGTTTAGACGGTCGTCAACCGTCGGTTTTTCGTTTGCCACCGGCGACTATTTGTATGTTAAGCTATCTTTTATCATCGGCTTCGTCCTCTGATAGTTCTTTTCAAAACATAAAAACCTGTTTTTTATGTATTTGACATTTAGAATTTTTTTTTTTCGAACAGAAACTTCGAATATCTAAAAACATTCTGAATTGAGAACACCAATTTATGAATTATTCGGATTAAAAAAATTTTTCTAAATCAATCCGAATCGGATTCTAGAACAGACCCGAATATGTAGCTTTTGTCGAATTTCATTTTGGCCTTTTATTCGTATTGTGAGAAATGTCAGCTCATGTAGATGTGCACATGTTAACGTCAATAATAAATTGGTGAACTAAAAGTCACACAAAAATCACTGAAGAAAAATATGTTTAATATAAACTGGCACTTATTATACTATACTATCAAAATTTTAGAAAGCAAATGTTTAGAAACTACATGTTTTATCTTTCAATTTCAGAAATTTTGCCAGATAAATTAAACTATTTTTTTGCTTTTTGCCATTTTAAACTTTTCCTGCTTAGAATGTTTAGCCGTGAAGAAAACACAAAAATCACCAATTAATCTACTCAAGTCCCCCATATAGCCCACAGTCCAAACATGAAAGAGATAAACTTTCAAATATTAAATATTTACTAAAACATAAATTCATATATTTACATAAATAATATAATCTACTTATAATCGATTAGTTATTTTCAGGCTTAGTAGCACGACTACACCTGAGACCATAAAGTGTATGGCCTGAAGTGCAAAGTGCAAAGTTAAATTAAATTGGGGAAAAAAAAGAGAAGATGAAAGGTTTTTTCTGCAATAGAATTTTCATGTAAAATGTAAATGTATGTCAATAGGTTTACTACGCTCCCTTCAGTTTAAAATATTATTACCATCGCCCCTCCTCCCAACACATTATGAAAGCAATGAATCAATTTTTGAATTATTCATGACTTTTATTGATTAATATTTTCAGGGAATAAAAGCCGTTTAAATAAAACAATAATGATTGGTTATTGGATAGAATAAACAAATCGGCTTGCATTAAAATGCTTCAATTAGAATTCCACTTGGAAATATTTTTTATTAAAATTTTTCCGTTATGATTCCATATGCTCTTCTTTTATCCAAAAATTTAATAAATATTTTATGAAAATATACAATTGCCCGTTTTGTTTTTGTTTTCAGCAGCAATTTCAATAAATTGTATTTAAAATAACAATAAGCTGCTGACATGCATCTGCATGCATATTTGCAACACATGTGTGTGTATACTTACAAATACATATGTATTTATATGTATAAGACTAGAGAGTGCGTAAAAATACATATAATCCTGATACCTTTTTTTAAAATGATAATTTTTATATTGTAGGTAAATAGTTCTGGTAACATTCAATACTAATTTAAGTTCAGGGATATCGCTTTGCTCCTTTAAAGGGGGTCAACTCATACTTTAAATATTTTCGGTGGAGGAAAAAAACCTTTGTTTTTAATATACGGATATATCATATATATGTATAACTATATTTCTATGTGTTTTTGTGCCAAAATATTAGAGGAAATTATGAAAGGCTTTTCCAGCGCATAGCTGCCACCAACGTTGAATGTGCTCTCTTGCAAAAAGTGAAAGTCGGACATATCTGTGCCAAACACTAGGTTATTAAATACATATAATACCTGATATAAATAAATGTCTTTAATGATTACTAATTGTGAATGTTGTAATTAAAGTTCTTTTTATTTGGTTTCTTTTATTTTCGAGCGGCCGCTTTTGCGACCGATCAGTTTCACGTTTATTTTTGAATTCCTTTTTTTATCCGATCAGTTGCTTGTGCGACATTTATCATGACATAAATTCATCACGTATAGACACCATCGTAAATTTCGTTTGATTTGACGGAATAAAGTCTCTAGCTGTAGTTATTACAAGCCTATAATAGTAAAATATTTGCTTAACATTTTATGTTTTTGGATACTAGTTTTAAATTAATAAACTAAATAAAATTTTATGTTTTTATTTGTACCAGTACCGGTGTGCCAAAGTTTATACAAGGGATTCATCGACATGAAACTCCGTAAGTTGTATTACGCGCAATTCTTAAGGGAACGTAAATTTTCTTAAGTCCACCATACCAGCCTTTAGATTCAATACGCACATACTAAAGTAGACATTCTTGCACTTGAGGTGACACAAATTATTCAAACATAAAAATTCAGGTGACCACAATTTGTAGCTGTCACTTAAGTAACAGGAACAAATGGTTTTGCCACTGAACCAACAACAAAAAGAGACTCAAAACGAAATCTAGTGGAGATGTAAAAGGAAAATTATGTCAAAATATATAAATTGATTACATAATAGTAATAATGCAGTGGACATAAAGTTTTCAAAAGAAAATATGAAAAGCTTATGGTGCCGCTACAGATGTAGTCCATTTAGTAGTTACTTTAAGAATATAATGAGAAAGTTAATGTTTAGAATAATATTAAAAATCGTAAGGTGGATGCTTCATTTTCACTGCTCTAGGGATTGGTTAAAGAGGTCATAGTTAGATAAATATACATGGCGCTAAATCATATCAATTAATTACAATTACAGTCGAACTTCCATAACTCGAATCACCATTATCCCAAAAAAAAAAACTTCGACTTACGGACACTTCGAGTTACAGAATTTTTTTGTCAAAATAGAATAAAGGTATTTTAAATGGAGGGGATTTCTTGATTATACGTATGTATGTATATTCCCACACGGGCTATTAATGGAAGAAAAAGCAAAGACAAAAATAGCCCGTGTGGGAATTTACATACGTATAATCAAGAAATCCCCTCAATTTAAAATAGCATTTATGCATATATTGGTCACTAAAAAATAGAAGTTAATAGAATAAAAGGTTTTTGTATCATGTATTTTTATTTAAAATAGCCTCTAATGGAAAACTACATAATTAAGAATATAAAAGAACAAGCATATGTACTCATATACATATGTATATAAAAATTTACAGTTAAGTAAAATATTCTGAAATAAGTGACTGAACAGAAATAGCATGTAAAGTATACAAACCAGCTCAAGCAACCACAGAGAGTAAAACAAACAAACCAAAACTAAAGCAAAAACCAATTTAACATGCAAAGTTCTTCGAGTTATAGAGTTCATGTTTTTTGTTCGAGTTATGGAGAACTTCGACTTATGGCAGTTCGAATTACGGAAGGAAAATTGTATGTGACTTGTTCTTTTAACGCTACTGCCAACAAAATTAGTTCGAGTTAGAGAAGTTCGAGTTATGGAAGTTCGACTGTAATGCAATCAAGTACGGGTATGAGCTAGAAGGGTTGCGCACTATCGCAAAAAGTGTGTGTGTACATAGATAAAAATAGAAAATATTTTAATTAATTTTAATTTCAAATTCTATTTGATTTTGTATTAAATTCAAAAAAAAAAAAAATATAAGAAATTATGCCCTTAAAAGCGATCTGGCTCCCATTAGTTTAATGAGTCAATACAACTAAGGATCGTAGCGAGCATACATATTTTTAATTTTTTTCATTTATTGCCCAGTATTTGAAATACGCATTTTAAATGTTAAAAAAATCACAATACATGCCATAAATGCCGCGAAGTCAACATTAGTGGTATGAAATATACCACCAACTTCCATTGATTTTTCTACCCAATATTTTTTCTAAGCATATCTCTCTCATATCCCTGTTCATTAAAAGCGTTACTATACAAAAATAATTTTATAAATTTTCCCCATCTTCTTAGCTAGACCCGTGACGCCTCTGGACGAGTCAAATGTATGACCAAACCCCCCAGTAGTACTACTTTTCTCACATTTCCTTCGAGCAAACCAAGCCTCTGTCTTCCCTCCTTAGGGAGGTTCCCATAAAAAATATCTTCTCATGGTCTTAACTAAAGCCAGGCTGGCATTTAAGGCAACAGACCAACTATTCTTTTGGCGACCTTTCATAAATTTTATAAATTATCACCCCATCGTCCTAACTGGTCTCCACTCCCAAGTAAGAAAAGTACCGGTCAAATAACGCATTAAATAACAAGTACTCATAACCAAAGTATAATTTAGAAATTCTAAAACATTCAATTATTTTGTACAGGCCTTTGGGAAAAAACTAACCCATTCTCTTTTGTACCTATGAACTGATATCTCTTTCTTTTACATTATTGTTTAGAACAGAGAACATTATAGTGCTCTCGCTCGCACACATCAGTGCTAACTTGTACGTAACCGGTAGTATTATGTTATTACATATGTAGTTGTTATATAGTTATTGTATTCCTAAAAATTGATTCTTGCTACTGTATTAAGAAAAGTTCGTTTTAATGTTTTTAATTCATTTTATTTTAAGAAAAAACAATATCTTAAAAAAGTACTTATGTATTATGTATTAAATATAATAAAAGCAATTAATTCAAACTATTTAAAAATGTAATAAAAATAAAAAAAGCGGACGGACAACTATCAATAATTGCAAATTATTTATATTTTTCTATATGTTCACTTTTCTTTTAAATTCTTTTTTTTTCAATAATTAAAGCATTTTGTTTAGTTTCTTTAGTTTTATTTATATTTTTATGCATATTTTTTTTAAATTTTCCTTGTTTTTACGATCCTCTTCAATTTATTTTTTTCTGACAGTTCTTTGCAATTCATATTTATTAGTGCTGTCATCTAAAATGATGAAAAAATAAGGTATAGCACAATTGTTTACACTGCAGTTACACGATCACGTTTTGCTATCAAGTTTTCTTCACATACTGCTTGTGAAAATTCAATTATATTGATGGCTGTGACGTAGGCTGCACGCAATTTCATAACAATTCGTTTTCGAGAGACCGTCAAGAAGAAAATTTAAAATAGCTGCTTCATTAAAAGTTCTATCAGAAATAAAGAAAATAAAAGAAGAAGAAAAAAACCAGAGGAAAAAAAAAGCAGAAAGGAAATACTGGGTGAAGCCCTTATTGGTAAGAAGGTTGGTAAATATTTAAAAATTATACTGAACTAGCGGACCCGTTGCCTGCTTCGCACGGCAAAACAAAATAAGAAAGGAAACACACTTGTAAACCATATATGGGCCACTGCCTACGTAGTGCATAAGTTTGGTTGAAATCGCACGACGCGTTTATGATTAGTTCGGTAACGTACATATACGGACTTATTTTTATATATATAGATGTTGATATGCTCTATAAATCGCAGCACATCATTATATTTGTTGGTTTTGCATGTAAACATTTTAATTTCTATTTTTAAGCTTGAATCTGTTTAATTTTTATCACTTTTAATTGCAACTTTCAAACAAAACAAAAAAATATTTGCAGACAGAACGAAAAAAAAATTGTTGTCAGCTGTTTTCTTGATTGTGACTTGATGCTCTCTATGGAAAGCAAAACTTGTCAATAAGCTGGCATCAACTTTCAAAATTGTGAGTGTATTAGTATAAAAGTGTGAATGTATTAAAACTTGAAAGGCAAAACTTGATCGTGTAACCCCCAAGTTAATCAAAAAAAGAAATGCGGTGGGGGGAGCCCCTTTAGGAACGCAGTTCCTTACGTTTTTTCTTCAACTTCGAATGTAATACAAGGCGAAATATGTATGTATGTTTTATTTTGTGTTGTTTTTAAAATTTTAAAATTTTATATGCTTCTTAAAATTTTTGGAACGTTTTATTTTTATTTACACATGCAGTATTTTTTTTTTTGTCAATCTGCTACAAAACAAAGACAATTTTTCAATATTGCTGTTACTTTTGTTATGACGTACTTTACTTTAGCGACATCTATCAACTGATAGTGTCCGTTTTCACAACTAATTAATATTTATTGGTAAGTGTCTCCGCTGACAGCAGCGGAGACACGTACACAATTGTTTGTCGACAGATACACCAATACATATAAACAGCTCACACGCTTTCGTGACGATTTTTACTAATTTGCACTACCAGCAAGCCGCGTTAAGGAACATCGTTCCAAAAAGCTGTTTCTTTCTAATTTAAGGTGCTTATGGAATATATGGAAGTGTGCGTATGTATATGTTGAAATTTTAAAATCTTTCAATGTATTGGTGTATCGCTTAGGTAGGTTTTACTGGGCCTGTAGCTAGAAAAGTCAAATGTTTGACCAGTACGCCTTTCTTAACAAAATATGGATTGGAACAAACCAACTCTCTGTCTCTCTTCGTTAGAGGACTCACCTAATAAAATAATTTTATAAATCATCTCCCCTTTGTCTTAACTAGCGCCATGTTAGCTCTCGAAGCATCAATTTATTCTCTCAGACACTTTATCACAGCCACTCACTGTCTGTCCCGCATTCAAAAATTTTCCTAAAAATATTTCTCCTGCCTTGCTATGGTACCTTTGGAGGGGCAAAGTGTTTTACCGATCCCAATTAGTGGTTTCTCTTCGACATTTCATCGGAACAAACCAACCTTCTGTCACAACTGCAAATGTATGTATAAAATTAAATTTTTCGCTTAAATAAATGCTCTTTGGTTGTAAGAGTTTTCATTGAAAATTCTGTTTTAGCTGGGACTTGTACCTTTTAGAAGGATAAATTATATTTTTAAGGAATATTTTCATTATTTTAAAATGCTTTTAAGCATTAAGACAAACAAACAAACAACAATTTGGGCGACACTTAATGATGTTCACGATGACACCAACTTTTAAATTGGAAAATACTAACGACCACATTTCTGATGTTATAAAAATGTTGTCAACCACTTACGCATAAATGGCGATGACAGGAACATTAAATAAACATTAACTAATTCAAATTGATGCTAATAATGGTAATAAGAACGTTGTTGATTACTAGAATGAGGAGAAAAATGAAAATATTTAGCCTTACAAGCCTTGATTGGGTATGATGGGGATGGTGGCGACAGACAGACAGACAGACAAACAGACTGCCAAAAGTTGATGATGTTGAACATTTTTATGGGCGAGTGTGTGTGTGTACCAAGTCAGACTGACACACCCTCAGATCGAAACCCATCAAAGATGTATTAGACGGACATGTATACATTTGTAGGATTTATTTATTTTTTTACTATTCTTGCAAAGAAAGAAAAAATGATGGCTTCTTGTCAGCTGGCAGATAGATTGGCTTAATAACCCCAATATTATAAATATATATGTACAAACACTTCTGCCAGCAGTAGGCGTCAATGGTTTCATAATTCATCTGAAGTTTGAATGCCTGGTGGATTTAAATATATTGGAAAAATATCGTCAAGACAAAGGAACAAATTTCGCTTCTATTTACAACTCGCTGAGGTAAACGAAAGGAAAGAAGAATTACTTTAGATTAAGTAATTGTGCTTTAATTCAAAAAGTAAATATTACAGAGTTGTTCTGCAAAAAAAAAACCTAAATTCTTGTTTCTGCATAAAAGCTAAGAATATGTTACTAAAAATTCATTTTATGCCTTGAAAAGTATTCTTAAGGCATTTTTAAAGGCTGAACATGTAACAATACGAAAAAAAAATGTATTTTAATTCAGCAGCTATAAGTTGAAAAAATTTCTTATTCGTACACTGAAGAAACTTCCGTTTATAGTTCTAATGCTTTGACGAAATGAAAATTTTTAAAGAGCGGCAGTGAAGTTTTAAAGACCTACTGAATCAATTTCACTAAAAATGCTGCACAAAATTTTTTTTTTATTCGAAAGATCAATACGTGACATTAACATTTGAAAATGATTTCGGTCATATGGGCACCGCGGCTGTTCTTGACGAAGTGCATTCTGGACGTCCAATTTTGGGCCACTTTTTCGAGCACTGCTGGCCGTATGTCACGAATAACACGAACAATGCTGGCCTCCAAGGCGTCAATTGTTGCTGGTTTATCAGCATAAACCAGTGACTTCACGTAGCCCCACAGGAAATAATCGAGAGGTGTCAAATCGCACGACCTGGGAGGCCAATTGACAGGTCCATTTCTCGAAATCAACTTATCGCCAAATTTTGATTTCAATAAGTCGATGGTTGCGTTCGCCGTATGGCACGTAGCGCCTTCCTGTTGAAACCACATCTCCTCCGGATCAATGTCATCCATATTTTCAAACTAAAAATCATTGATCATGGTGCGGTAACGATCTCCCTTGACCGTAACGTGAGCTCCGGCCTCAGTTTTGAAGAAATAAGGTCCGATGATGCCACCAACGTGAAAACCGCACCATACGGTGCATTTTTCTGAATGTAATGGAGTCTGTAGGGTCCGTTGTGGATTGATCTCACTCCATATGCGGGAATTTTGCTTATTAACAAACCCGTTAAGCCAAAAATGCGCCTCATCGCTGAACACAATTTTGTGATAATAAGTTGCGCGAATCGACGACTGATTTTCAAAGTAAATTTGGATAATTTCGTAGCGTTGTTCAAGCGTGAGTCTATTCATGATGATTTGTCAGAATATACTGAAACAAATAAAAAAAAAGTTTCATCAATTAATTAATTTTTTGTGTTACTTTTTACAATTTAAAGTTCTATCTAGCTTAAAAATTGTAATGAGTCCTCACGTTGATTGAAAACTAACGATAATTAAATTAATGCCGGAATTGGAAGAATTTATGAACAAAATTCTTTCAGTGTGTTATATATGGTATAAAATGATTAATGCTAACTCTTTCTTCTTTATTTTGAACATATATATTTACTTTGAAACAAAACTTTATTCATTCAAAAAGTTGTTTGTTGAACTTAAGCGAAATTTTCTTTCCTGACTGTCTGTCTGAACGTCTGTCTGTAAATCTATTTTTCTGTTAAAACATTCGACTGTTTTTGTTGGCTTTGAAGTGAAGTCACAAAGAAGTTGTGGCACTAGCATAACTTTATATATTTTATTAAGAGTTTCCTAACTTATTGCTACTTGGGTGGCCTAAAGTTAGAGGAAATAAAAGTTAGTCAGATGAACTTTTAAGCGTACTAGATAGAATTGGGTTGATTATTTCGCAATTTATATTTTACAAACATATGAAAATGAAGAGCCAATTACACAAAGTAATACGATTTGCTTCATAATTGAGCTTAAATAGATAAATGAAGCAGGGAATATATATTTTGTGATTAGATTATAATGAATTTGTGATGTGCCAAAATTGTGAAATTTGACACGTCCAAAGTTCACAGGGTGCTGATGAAGGGTGTTTGCTACCCAGAAACAGCCGGTTGTCCACCTAGCTATTAAATTTTACTTTTCTTTACTTAATTCATATTAACTAAGAAGTGACTAACCAAGGATGGAACTTAAGCCTGAAAAAGTAATTTAATATAAATGTATTACAATACAGAAGTTCAATGAAATTAAAATTTACAGTAAAATATTAACTTAGTAGTTAATTTGAACAAAACATAAGGGGTCATAACCCCTACTACTACTCATATAAGGAAAATAAGGAAAGTGCTTCTTCATATTGATAACTCATATTTGTAAGTTTTAAAAATGCTCTTTCATATCACTTACTTTACACTTATGTTATGTTTCATGGGTAGCCAGTGGTGAAGCCGGCCCGCTTAGGTCTTGGAATGGGAATGTCCCGTTGTACTACCCGAAGAGGCGGTAGGGAAACACCACCTACTGGTTCTGCCCTCAACCAGCCAGATAAGCGCATGAAAGACTCCGCCCTATTTAAATTGCTTTTTGACACATTCGCCAGTCCATGTTGTGTAGTGTTGATCTGCTCAAGTGATTCGCGATCTTGTTAGAAAAAAGTGGACTTCGCAGAAGGAGTGTTTGGCACTCTCCTCCTCCTCCTCCTCCTCCTTCTCCTCTTCAACTTTGCAACCTCTCAAGAATCCATTATATCGAAGAATGAAGTCTTGTTGTAAAAGGCGCGGATGCAGCTAAATCTTTGTGGGGAGGGGCGGGGGACTTTGTGTGGCATAAAATAAGGTCTTATTATCGCTTATTAGCGAAATAAATATCTTTATCATTTTGTTGCGGGGGGGGGGGGGGGATATCCCTGCCCCTGCAGGATCAGCGTCTATCTCGTATACACTCCTCTGTGACAGTGTCCTGTCAGAATAGCCACTAGGGTATATAGCCTTTCTAGCAGAAAATCCAGCCCAGCTAAAGTTTTATTGTAACTAAAGCTTTACAACTCGCCAGCTCGTCCGCCGCTACGTTGCCGAGCGCACCGTTGTGTCCAGGTACCCAGGGCATATCCAGGTCTGAATGTCTCGCTATCTCGTTTAGAGATATCCGGTATTTATGACGCGTTCTAAATACCTGCTAGCGCATTTAAAGCATCTTAAGCTATCATTACATGCTCTTCGTATATCCTACTGTACCTCAACCAGTTTACAGCTCGCCTTATGGCCGCGACTTGGGCCTGAATATCGCTGATCACAAAAATTTAGAATTGATTCTCAATTTTTGTTCAGATTTGAAATATCCTGCAATGCATTTGCATTGTGGACATTCCCACCAGTCTTAGTTTGCCATTCCATTATTCTATGACTTATGACTTCATGATAACCCTTTGATTTCTATAAGTATGTTGAAAAATAGAATTATTGGAATATTTTTCAAAACTTTGTAGAATCTCACAAGTGATTTTATTTTAGTTTAAGATTGTCATAAGCCAAACACCTCCTTCCAATGACATGCTGATGTAAAATTCAGTACTTTTTCGTCAAACTAGAAAGTGGTGCGTTCAATTAGTTGTTGTGATTTCCCTACGGCATTTTCCCTCACTTTTGTTTGCTGGGTTAAGTTGTCAAAGTTGTCAAAGGCAACTTAAATTTTAAAAGTTCTGCAAGGCGAAAAGCTTACATTTCCTTAGCAGTGATTCATAATTGCTCAATGAATACTTTTTCGATATCTATAGTTATGGCCCATGTTGTTTAAATCGAACGGCCCGAAAATGAATAATTTTTGTAATTAAAAAAAAAAAAAATTAATTTTTTTTTTCCGAATTAAAGAGTAATAAAATGAGTACAATTGTATTTTATTTTTACAAACGAGGTTCATACTTGCCGCTGCCATACGCAAGGACGAGGAACATTTTTCCAACTTACCTTTAAACTTTCTTCGTTATACCTGTAAATTCCTTAATTTGTTTGCCTTTCTTCACAAAATTTTTTATTCACAGCACACACAGTTGCTCAGAATTTTTTTTATTTTTTATTTTTAGTAAAATAAGTTGTCACATTGGCAGCAATGTCTGGTGTCTTATGAAGCATGCAGTTGATAAAAGGGTCAGTAAAAGTGTGAAAGAGCAAATTTTGTTTTAAGTAGCCAGAATTGCACAACAACAACAACAACAACACAATGACGAAGAAAATAAAACTTTCAGAAGTTTAGGCCAAGCGTGAGTCTTAATTATTAGTTTGCAAAGCTTTTAGGAAGTCAAAAATCACTTTACTGACCAAATAACAAAGAATCAAGTTAAAAGAGAAGGCCAATAGAAGTGATTGAAAAAGTTTGGAGACAAAGCATTTCATACTGAAGAATAAAGTCCTCCCAGCTCCTTTCACAAACCAAACTTTCACCAATTGTTTCAGCCCAAATGTATCAGTTTTAGTAAGATTGGTCGAAAGTTTAATTTAAATTAGTGTTTAATAAATTAATTCAGGTCCAAAATAATAAAAATTTTTGGACCTGAATTAATACATCTCAATTGGCTTTTAAAGCAAATAAATAATTAAAATAATAAATAATTATTTCTGTATTAAGTTGTATTAGGCTCAAGTTCTTTCTATATTGTCTTTGTGATTAATATTAATTAAATTAGACAAAGAAAACATCAAAGACATTTAGCAGGGTGGACAACTAGTTGTTTCGAAGCCGAAAGAACTTGAGCCTAATAAAACTTAATACAGAAATAATTATATAAGAAAAAGTTCGAATAATAGAAATTAAATACCATAATAAATAATTATTTAAATATATTATATGTATTAAATAATAAAAAAAACAAATAAATTTACAACAAACTGGGGACAGCTGGCTGCTTCTACGCAGTAACACTGCCCACCCCCCATATCTTATAGTTGTACTCTTGCCATGAATATTTTGCCGCGGCAAAATCTCAAGCTCATTTCTTCTTCCAATGTAGAATTGTATAGAAAAACGAAAATGCTTGAATATATAATTTTTGCAAATTTATTTTTACAAAATAATTTTTAAATTTACAAACCTTTAACGTATATTGCAGGACTATGGGAAGGAATGGGAAAATTGTCTTCGTTTTTATATGTAAATGTGCAAAAACAAATCATATTAAAATTTTATTAGTTTTTTTTTTTTTTTTAATTTATAAAACGAAAACAATTCTTCTGACGAAGCTGCAGAAAAAGGTACCGAAATATTGAAAATTACACTTAGCATTTCCAAAGAAATTTGTCAACACTCAGTTGCAACCAGCATTTGCTTTGACTTTTTACCACGAGTAAAAATTAAATATCTTGATTTCGTTGTACAGTGTTAATTTATTTGGGAATGTTAAAACAAGTGATTTTAAATCACTTTTTCCCCTGCTTAAACACATGTAAATGAACTCTGTGTTTGAAATCCCTTAAGCTGCACATTTGTTGTGGGGATGTATTTGAGCGTTTTTTTTTTTTGCTGTTCAGATTACTGCACTCAATTTTTGTTGTGTTAATAAATATTCTTCTTATTCTTAGAAGCACTAAAAATAAAAACATTTGAAATGCTCTTTAAATTTTATTGCTGTGTGCAGTTACTTGGAATGATTGTAAATATATATTTTCTTGCACAAACTTGGGTCTTACTTGTGTATATGAATAGCAAAAACTGAACTTCGCTCGTTTGTTGGCGGAATGGAGAAGAATAATGATGTCAAAATAACAAACAATTTTCGACACTCAATGGTGGTTATACTCATAGTACTTTGTTGTAATGTGTGACATTTATAGCGTGTTATATTCTGTCTTTTAATTTTTAGAATTAACAATTAGGGACCATGTTGTATTTCGTTATGAATAATATTAATTCAAGTCCAAAAATGAACCTTTTTAATAAATAATTGCTGTCTTTTTCAGCTGTCTATATGCCGACGACATTTCGTTGATGCTAATCAACTCATCAGTAGACTTGAAAAATTCTTAATTAACCTTGATGAGTTGTTTAGCAGCAACGAAATGTCGGCGCCGTATAGACGGCTGAAAAAAGACAGAAAACATTAAGGTATATTTTTTAGACCTAAAGTAATAAAAGTTTGTTTGAAACTTAACTACTTATTCCATAATTCCCATGAACAAAATAAGAATCAGAAATGTTCAAACAAACCTTTAACTCAGCAAACATTAAGAATTATTCAAGTCTACTGATGAGTTGATTAGCACCAACGAAATGTCGTCGGCATATAGACAGCTGAAGAAAACAGCAAATATTTTTTAAAAAGGTTAATTTTTAGACCTAAATTAATACACTTTAATTGGCTCTTAAAGCAAATAAATAATTAAGTTCATATTTCAATTATGAATAATATTTTATTTCATCTTTAATAAACGTTTGAAATAACATGCGTACATGTAAATTTCGTCGAAACTTCAATGGAAAAAAAATGGCCTGAGTGTTTTAGATATGGAAATTCAGCTTATTAAATCTATGGTTTTGAGTGATGTTCTTTTAAGTTCTTTGGCAAAGCAAACCTACGACTGAGGCCAGGAGTCACCTATTTGGAAGCAATTACGTCAATTGTACGCAGTGTTGGGCAAAATACATGCTCTGATGTATTTAAAATACAAAATGCAAAAAACACGAAAGTTGTGTACTTAAAATGCAAAATACAAATACTTTTTTTCCATGTATTTAAAATACAAAATACAGCATTCCAAAAGCAAGTATTTGAAATGCAAAATACAGTGTAACAAAAATATGTATTTAAAATACAAAATGCAAAATACTTTTAACAAAAAAGTTTTTATTTTCTTTCATAAACACCAGTTTTTCAAAAGTGATATCAGAAACACAATCTCTTGATGGCGAATAAAGAAAACCAGCTAAAGACAAAATCTCATTGATTTCTTGTTAGGAATTAATATTTTATTGAAAGACCTATAACGCAATTAAGAAATAAGTGACAATTGAAAAAAGTTTCGGTATTCAAACGGTCTCATATTGTGGTATAATTTCAGAAATTACAAACATTTTATGATAGTTTAAAAAATTGTTGTTGTGTTGCAACCAAAAATAGTCATAAATTAATAGGACTTCATCGACTGTGTTTAGTGATTCGGCATACATATGAGGCGAACGGCTGAAACGCATTCGTCGAGCCGGTGATATTCTTTACCTGTCTCAAATTATATTCTAAAAAAATATTTTATACATACATAAAAAACCCCTTATATGCGCATAACGCTTATATGTATGTATGTACCCAAACAAGAATGCATTTGCTTAATAGCTGAAGGCCTTGTTTTACTATCCTACTCAGTCGTACGATCTGGTAAAAATGAAATGTGTGCTCACAAAGTGTGATGGTGTGGACTAAACATGTTTGTGTATGATACAAATGTACGCATGTGTGTGTTTCGCAGATATTTATATCAACATCCGTGTCCATGCATTTCACCTAAAAATGAGATACTAATCTTAGAAGACTGGCAGCCCACAAACGCTTGTGTACTGGCCGCCGTCCAAAACATGAATCGACTCCGTTCAACCGGCGCCAGCTGTTTTTGTTTGAATAAATTTATCTATTCAATTTAATATCATTTAAGAAATAAATGCATTAAAATATATACATACATATGTATATGTTCGTATATATGGACCTATTTGATTTCAAATTTACTTGAATCAGCTATCAAAACATCTAATAGCTAGTTTTTTTCACTTATTTTGGCATTATGAACAAAAATATTTAAATGGCTTCCTTTTTTTTTAACAGCTGACTCATATTTTAAATAGCGCACTACTTTATGACAGGTTGCTTACAGCAGTCATATATTTTCGTGCTATTATTTTAAGACTTCTGACTTTAGGACGACCCTTTGAATAGCGTAAGTATATCCAAGTCAACATTTGATTGATATGTTTTTTCTTTTGTTTTAGATTAAAATGTCGAACGCTGTTTTTCCTTGTATTTTATTTTTTCATGATTTCTGGCAGCTTGGCGAGTTTCTCAATTCACGTGCATTCAGTTGCGTTTACTTTACACAGGTACTTTGATAATTAAATTGTGGTATTGCAGTTTTTTGAAAATAAAACAGTAGCAAAATTTTCGGATTTTAGTTGATGTATGAATGGAATACTTTTTAGTGCATATTTTTTAGCATAAATTAAAAATGTATTTGGGAAAATGTATTTTGAGAGCACAAGTATTTGAAATACAAAGTACAAAATACTCAAGCGCTTAGTATTTAAAATACAAAATACATTCGTGAGACGTATTTAAAATACAAATACAAAATACGTGTTTGTATTTTAAATATGTATTTCAAATACATGTACTTCAAATACTGCCCAGCCCTGATTGTAGGCAGGCACAACGTATTTAACTCTTAGGTTAATATTTCTGACTGGAGCTGAAACAGCTTTTTTCCAGCTTCAGTTGCAATGTTTCTTTCTTATCTTATTAAATGGGGTCTAATCATAGACTTTGAACTGGAAACCGAATAAATGCAAAAAAAAAATTGTAAATTCACTGGAATATGTGGTGTCGAAATCATCAACTGTGAGATTCCGTTTGTGTCAGTGTTGCCGTAAAAGTCGTTTTGGCGATCGTTGAAACACCGTTTCTGAGAAATTTTTTTTTTCGTTTTTGAGGCCATACTCTTTACTAACTCCCATGTGGGATTCAAAAAAACAAAATCGATTGATAAATAACCGAGATATAGCCAGACAACCAGTAGAGTTCGAACGAATTTTAATTAACATTAAGAGTTTCCTTTATTTTTTTGCTTTGAACTTAAGATACTATTCCTATTATGGATATGATCATTAGAAGTAGAGATGTGAGAATGTTGTAAAATTAAAAAAAAAAAAAATCATGCCTGAGTGCAGAGAACAACTTCAAATAACATGCATTTTGTTTTTGTACAATTTTTGAAAACTGTCAAAAAGACGGCACTTCTACATTTACAGAAGAGAGATGAACAGAACTTACGCTAATTTGCTATCTCGTTTGGGTTGCCTTTCACCTCTGTATTCTCTTGACAGTTTTAAGTAGTCAGATAATTAACGGTTTAGCTGATGAGGCTACCTTTTTAGTTAGAATATGGTGTTAGTGTATGTTGGAGCAGAAATAGATCGATATTGGCCAGAAATATTTGATATTACACCTTTAATACTTTCCCACTGTATTTTTCAGCTGTCTATATGCCGACGACATGTCGTGGCTGCTAATCAACTCAGCAGTAGACCTGAAAAAGTTTCTTAAAAGTTTGTTTGAAACTTATTCAACTTCAATATTTTGTTTACAAATTTAACCATTTATTCGATTTCAAAATTAGAAATCCCAAAAGAGTGCTCCCAATTCAAGGTACATTTTCTGCTTTTGAATGGTTCCAGCAAGGATAATTCAAACGATTTTCGTTTCCCGGCAGGATGACAAGGCCCAAGGCAACAATAAACTACTTATTGTTGTTACTCTTTTATACCATGTTCAAACATGCGCCTTTATTGAGATAATCGCAATAAAGTCCATTATTGAGCTCAATATTCCATACAAAAAGTCTATAAAGTTATTGCTTAATAAACTCAAAATTGCTTTGAATGTTGAGAAAAAGATGAAACACAACACTGTAAAAGATGTGTTTAATAAGCAAAAGTATACAATGCGAGATGAATGACGAGATAAATGTCAACAAAAGCAAACAAAAAAAAATAATAAAAAAAAAAATAAAAAAAAAAAAATAAAAATATAAAAATTTTTAAAGATTGCAGCATTTTCAAATTTTTATTTCTCTTTCTTTTTATTATTGCCGCTTTGGAGTCATAACATGAACGCTTTACTTGTACAAGTTCCATATTTTTATTGTACAACACTAAAATCTTTTTTAATAAAAGGCAGTTTTTCTTCCATTTTTCTTATTTGAAAATATTTTTCACTTTTTCTTTCTCACTACCACCAAAACAAAAACAACAACTTTTTTCCAGCTGTCAAATACTAATTGAGTTAGCGCAATATTTGTATGTATGAACGCAAAAAATATTATGTCCATAAACTGAATATTATCTCAATTAGAAATGCATGTATGAACAAGGTATTAAGCCAGGAATATACCAAATGCCCACGAAACTTGCCATTCTGGGTGACAGAGACCCAACTGCTTTTATTTTTGTAGGAGGAAAACATATTCCTTAGCTGCAGTTTCCCATTATTTGAAATTTCCTTCGAAACACATAAAGGGTCTTATTCATAATAAATATTTTAGGTTTATTTAACTCTTATTTGACAAATTTGTATGGAAAATTTGTCAAATAAGAGCTTTATAAACCTGAAATATTTTTTATGAATTCCGTAACTTATTAAAAACTGATTGAATAAACTTTTGCATATAGTTTTTTGTTAATTGAGTTTTTATTTCAAAATATGTATTATTTTAAAAATTTTCTAAATACTTCAAACTTATTCGGTTGTGCTCTAGGTTTGGACTTGGATTGATTTAGCATAATTTTTTCAATCCCCACAATTCATAAATTGGTGTTGTCAATTCAGCATGTTTTTACAAATTCAAAATTTCTAAATGTCAAATACATAAACAATAGCTTTTTGTTAGCTGTTGAAAAAGTTTTAAATTATTTTATTTAGAAAAGATTAAAGGCCATATTCATAATAATTATTGTAAGTTTATTAAGCTCATATTTGGCGTATTTCTACGGAATATTTGTTAAATAAACGTGTAATAAACCTTCAATAGTTTTTATGAATATGGGTGTAAGTGAAAAAAAATAAAGTTTTTCTAAAAATGCCTGGAGCAACTTGAAAATTGAAAACGTATAAAATCATGAGGCTGCGGATTACAGAACACGTAAAATGCTAAAGTTATGTACTTTAGAGTGAATTCAGATTCTAGAACACACCCGATGAAATACAAAACATATTTTTCTTATTTTGCAATAGTGGTCCTAATAAATGAATTAATGTCACTATTTCCTGTGTTCAAAAAAATGCCTGGTGTTTGAAAACTCATACAACCAACACTGTATTCACTCATACCACAAAATTGTCCATTGAACTCAACGATAGCGGCTGTGTTTGGAATGCAGGTTTCCGTGCTAGGATATAGGCAAAATGCTGTGGCAGTCAATCTTCTGGGATACAATTGAGTACAATAATCCTTTCCATATACATAGAGAGTAGTGTTAGACATCTCTGTTGAACTGGTTACGTCACGAACAGTCATTGGAGTATTATGCCTCCAGGATTGGGTGCACAAGGGGGCTATTGGTACGCTATCAGGTACGGCGGATGAGAGTTTTAGTACCAAAATATTATTAAGCAATGTATCGGCATTATAGTTCGGATGAGGAGTGATCTCCGATACTTTGGCAGTAGTGCCAAATTTGTCGCTATGATGCACTTCGACTGCGGCAGGTGCAGTTCCGGCTGGAATGCAATGGGCTGCTGTTGCAACATAATTGTTCCGTACCAAGGCACCACCACATACAACTGCTTTGTGAACAGTAATACGTGCCAGAGACATAGCAATGCCCTGACACCAACCGCCATACACTTGCAACAGAATCATATAACAGCTAATGAAAGCTTTTAAGGAGTTATTTCGTTTGCCCATTTTCAATTGACACAAAAACACTTTTAGACTGACTATGATTTGCAGCGCATTGTGGGTTCTTATACCCAATAAGCCAAGCATATTTAGAAAATAACACGTGTCTTAATATTTATCAGACGTCCTACAAATATTTATTTTTTAAGCTTGTAACTTGCATGTGTTTTCTTTTGCTTCGAAAATAACCTTTAACGTATTTATTAAAAATGAATTTATTAAAAATGAACTAAATAGAGCAAAAAGTAAAGTAAACAATAATTCCATGTCGTACAATCATGCACAGTGGGTGTATAAACTTTAAAATTTTTGGCACACCCGACACGATCTTTCTCATCTCAACATCTCAATTACGTATATTTTATCTTATGAGGATAATATTTATGTGACACTTTTTGTAAGGAAATATTTTCGGTGCATGAAGAAATTCAAAAAATTCTTTGAAAAATCCCACGTTTAAAACAGGTACAAATGAATGTCACATATTTTAAAATGTTCTGAACTGAATAACTATTTTAGCCACTCCCGCCCATTTTATTGTCAATTTTATAGGTACCAACGTCTTTACCCTTGTAAAAAACAGTTTGGCAGATTCCTGAATCATAACTGATATAGAGCACACAGTTCTTCTATTTGCAACATTTCACAGATCACATCTTTGTGAACAAAATGAGAATTAGAAACATTCAAACAAACTGTTATTACAGAAAACATTTTTTTGTCTTGCAACACTTTTCCTTTTCAAAAAACTCAAGTCGTTGTAACCCACGGCAACTCGTTGTAGAGAAGTTATAAGGAAAAGTAAAAGTGTTGCAAGACGAACAAATGTTTTCTGTTTTAAAAGATTGTGTGAACATTTCTAATTCTCATTTTGTTTATGAGAATTTTGGAATAAGTAGTTGGGTCTCAAACATTCTTTTAAGAAACATTCTTTTAAGAAACATTAAGGTTTATTTATAGACCTAAACTACTGCATTGCAAGTGGCTCTTAAAGCAAATAAATAAGTTCACTTTTAAGTTTTGCTATTTCTTTATAATAATTATAAACATTTGTTGAATTTAATGAACTAATCAAATATGTATTCATCAGGGACCGGAAATAAGAGTTATTTTTCAATATTGGAAGAAATAAATCACACATAAATGAAAGTTTTTAAACGAAATGCATTCAACATATTGCATGATTTTTAAATTTTTTATTTTTTATTTTAAATATTTTATTATTGATTTTTATATTTTTTAAATGAAAAATTAAAGTTATTTTTGATTTTTATATTTTTTAAATGAAAAATAAAAGTTTTTTTTTTTTAATTTTATATTTTTAAATGAAAAATAAAAGTTATTTTTGATTTGTATACTTTTATATCAATAATAAAAATCAGTTCAAAACTCCTATTTATTTGTTGATGCCGTATGTATTTATAATATGCTGCTTCATTCAAATTTCTATATGAATATAATAGATTATGTGACTTATCCATTATCTGCTACAAAAACATGAATGCATAGAAATAGCTGATAAGTTTTGGCTGCCATTCAAGTCAGTGTTAAGAGGTCGTTTTCTGGTGTTCAATTTTACCATCATAATTGATTTTAAATGTGCCTCAGATAAATTATATCTCAATTCTCCCAATATTAATCTGAGTGCAGAAAATTACCTTTCTACACTGACTTGAGTGGCAGGTACAGAATAAACAATTAAAGCTAATTTTCGAAGCCATGGAAACACAAATTTTTTGCTCTCCCACTATTCCAATTAATTAGCAGAAGTATCGAAACGCTTTTCTTTGTAATTGTCTACTTCAAAATAAGCTTTGCGGAGATTATTTTTATATTATATTGTTGACATAAAAATATAAAAATCAAAAATAACTTTTATTATTTATATAAAAATATTAAAATCAAAAATAATTTAATATAAAAATGTATTAAAAGGTAATTTAATATAAAAATGTATTAAAAATAATTTTTGTTTTTCATTTAAAAATATAAAAATCAAAAATAACTTTTATTTTTCATTTAAAAAAATAAATATCAAAAGCGGAACTCACTCTTCATTGCAAATTACCCTTGCAGACCTTGCAGATATTGCAACCGTAGCATATGTGCCATAGTCTGCAACACTACAAAAACAAAATGTATGAAACCGAGGTTTGCATCACTTAAGCAAATATGCAAAACTAAAAACCATTGCAGATCCGTATTTGCAAATGTTGCTAAATGCTAAAACAGCTGCTTGTTTTTCTACATTTCAACAGGTAAACTCCTGCGCTCAAAAAACTGTATGACGGCAAGGCCGCCACAAAACATGCCTGTGCTGGAATTAAATTAATGCTAACGTTGCTCAAAGAATTATTTACAAAGAGGTAAAAGATGAATATTATACCTATTATTAAGCATAATTTTTATTAAATTTTATAAAATAAACAAAAATTGGGCGGTTGCTTCACGTGCAAATTTTATCGACGGCGTTGCTTTTCAAATATTGGCTGCGGCTTAGCTTATCTCATGCGGCAAACTCGCTTTATTAAATTTTGTAAACAAATAAATAAAACAGGGAAGGAAATGAAGAAAGTAAAAATAAAATTAAGGCAATTAAACAAAAAGTCAACAATAAAAGACGGCCAACGACAAGATGAATAATGAAATTTTTGCAATTTGTTTTCTAAACTTCCCTCTCAATTTGCAAAACAAAAATATTTATATTTTCCGTTACTCTAAAATCAGCTGATATAATTATTTTGCTAAACACTTGAAAAAGACACTCACGCCTTGTAGCAAAAAATCATGCTATATCTGCTAAAATTGCAGATGTGCAACCAAGGGTGATTTCCGCTAAAAATAACTTTTATTTTCTATCTAATAATATAAATATCAAATATAACTCTTATTTTCTATCGAAAAATATAAAAATCAAAAATAACTCTTATTTTTGGATATTTTTGATAAAAGTCATAAGAGTTACGGTCCCTGGTATTCATATTTGTTTTTTTTTTTTTTTTATCGAAAATACCATTTTTGAATATTTTCCCCCAATAAATTAAATTTCAGTACATTTATATAGAAAAAGGTGATTCGATTTGCGTCTCGTTTCTACAGGCCCCAATAGCGACCTAAGTCGGGGCTCTGGTGTATTGAACTTTGACAAAATAGCTTTCATAGCATCGTACAACAACAAGAAATTTTGTGCAACTCTTTCACACTTAAACTTCTTGCACTTTAACGTTTATGTTCAGTTCAAGCTGCCAACAGGTATGTATGTATGTGTGAATCCATTAAATATAACAGTTCTACTCGATAGCCAAATTGATTGTGTTTGACACATCATAATTTAGGCAGGAAATATACCTCTGAGTATAAAGACAGATGCTGACGAGAAATGCAGCAACTTCAAAACAACTAGTTGTCCTCTAGCTAAAAGAATTTGATTTTACTTTTTCGGATTTAATTAACAATTTATTAAAATATATTTAGGGACAATAAATGTTTTACAAAATAGTAATTGCATTAAAACAACAATAGTCCCATCGATTCGTAGCCCAGATTTGGCCAGTAATGATTACACATCGTATTCAATTACACATGTAATTAAACTAAAAATTCGTAATTGTAAATGAAAACTTCAATTACAATTACATTTTGTAACTGCAATCAAAATTAAAATAACAATCAAAAGTAATTGTGATTACAAAGCAAGAAAACCAACAGATGTGCCAAAAGAAGTCTTCCGATCGATGTTTGGCTTTTAAGAATATCGGTTGTAGCTCGTTCTGTGTTGGAACCACATGTCCTTCAGACCTAATTCGTTCAATTGCGGTGAGAAAAAACCCAGTTAACATGGGCCTATAGCGCGTTGTCCTTTGACCAGCGGCGTCCTCGACAAAAAAAAAAAACAAACGTTTCGATGACTAACAGGGCAGCCTGAACAGGGCACGATGCAGCCACTTTGAGAGGGTGTAAATTTTCGTTGCCGCAGAAGTGATAGTTTTGCCTGTTTATGCACCCGCTGAGGTAGAAATGAGCCTCATTGCTCATTGCCATTTTGGTCGAAAAATTCTCCACTTCGTCATAGGCACGATTGATAATTTGGCATATTTTGGCACATTGTGCAATCAATTTCAGCAAACATACATACAAATTTTGTTTATTTAGCTTGTACCTATTACGCACTAGATACTTTTGCTGTATCTATGTAGGTGTTTACCCATTGATTTTCTTATTTTATTTCTATTATAAAGAAATTTATGAGTTTAGGTTTTAAAAGGGGTTCATTTTTGGACCTGAATTAATACATTTCAATGTATGGCTCTTAAAGCAAATAAATAATTAAGTTCATATTTTATGAGTAAATACAAAAACTAAGAGTATTCACAGTTTTCCATTTCGTGTGGTTTTTCATTATTATAAATTTCTTCATAACTCGAGATTAATGATTATACCTCAAAGCCTGTTCAGGCCTGTTCTGAAATCACGGGGATCTAAAATCACCAACGGTTTTAAAATCACGGAGATGATTTCTTGGTGTTCTGAAGATCACGAGATTTAAGAGTTTTCGGCTTGATTTTCTGTTTTCGAAATCACGTATAAACAGCTGGTTTGTTTTGTTTACATACATAATTATAAAATTATAAAGAGGAAAGACGCGGAAAGTTAAACAAAAGAAAATAAATACAAAAACAATAGTGTTGCCACTTTTCTAAACTAGGTACTTTTGTAATATACTTTTATATCATTTTTTGCTTTTATATCATTGAATTTACCAATTAAAGTTCGAAATTATTCATAAAATTAAAACATTAATTATAAATTTAATTAAATTTTGTTTAAAATAATTTCTTGAATTGAATAAATTATCAATAATTCATTTGGCTCATACAATCAGGTAACCACAATATACATACATATTTTCGAACAAAACAAAACAGCTGACTGCTAAAAGGTAAAAAGTAAATCACGAAGCTTTTGAACAGAAGCGGTGTCTTCAGTAATGTGTGATTTTTTCAATTTATTTTGTATAAAAGATATAATATTATTGCATGAATAAGTAAAAAACACAGTATATAAAGTACTCAATAAGTTTTTTACTTGGTTTCTAACAAAATAATTGTAAAACATTTGCAAGTGATTTAAAATCGGTAGTCGTTTAGCTGACCGTTTTCAAATCACGAAGTTACTATAAAATTTGTGCACAGAGCACCATTTCAGTGATTTCAAATCCCTTTCGTGAAAAGTGATTTTCAGAACATACCTGATTAAAGTCGTGGTTACATATTGTGAAACAATTCATTTATAATTTTATAATAAGCACAGCGAAAGGCTTCGTTTAGGCAGATACACCTTTAACTCTTGAGAACCAACAATCGTCAAGTTATGGCTGAGATACTGCCCAATATGTGCCAAAAAGTCGTCGAAAATTATCTCAAAAGAATCAGGGCTGGCAACACCTCGCGTGGTGTTCATCTAAATGATGTACACAGAGAAAACCACTCATAATAATCACCTAATAAAATAGAACAAAATCAATACGATATCTCTCTGGTTTTTTTTCAACAAGGAATGCTTATTATTTTAATTGGGAAATTCTGATTGAAAAATTCAATAGGGAAACTTAGAGTTTTTATTAGGTATTCCTATTAATTTTTTTAAAAAGAGTTTCTCAAGAAAAGTGACGCACTATAGTGCTTCACACTTAATGTCAACGTTCAAACTTTATAATAAAAAAAAAAGAAATACCATGAAAAAAAAAATATTTAATATGTGTTTTATTTACATTTACGTTTTGAAACCGCAAAATGGATAACTCGTTACATTGTATGTAAATGATATATATGTACATACTTGCATATGACAATACAATTAGCAGTATTCGCTATTTGCCATTTTAAGACATGATAGTAAATACCTTTGCAAAAGTAGAAAATTATCTCTTTCAGTAAACAACATGTGGTTTATTAAAAACACATGTTATTTTGATGCTTAAATATGTTTTCCATTTAATTAGAATTGTTTGAACACTTGCTAAAAATTAACTGAATAAATATGAATTCTTTTCTTTTTTATATTTTGTACCCACAAGGCCTTGAATTCGTTAATTGCGTTGTAATTTATATTTTCTATACATATGTATGTTTATACATATATAAGTGACATACACACTACAAACATACCTTAGCAAACTAAGGCTGACTATTTTTTATTGTAACATGCTAGTCTGCAAATTAAATGTTATTAAATGATAATATAAGACAATCCAATCTTTTTTTATTTTGACTTTTTTTTTTTTCATTTTATGTTGAGATGAAATTTCTCATACCCGACTTTGTTAATCTACTCTTTTCTTGTTAATTTGCATTTTTCCCACACTTAAACAAAACTTTTTTAGAAACATTTAATTTTTGGTTTACTAAACCAGCGAATGGATGGATGGATGGATGGTAAAAGGTAATAAGTATTTCAGCTGTTTTTTTTGTGACAAATAATTTGGTCGGTGCCTGAAGTTTGTATTATTGGCATATGCTTGAAAAAAAATGTAAGAGAAAAATAATTTATGTTCTATTAAGTATGTGACAATTATAATGTCTTGTTTTATTTAAAATTTTTTGTAAAATAAAATTGCTTTGCAACGCAAAATTATACGTACATATGTAGATACAAAATTTTTAAAAACGACATGGCGAAACTGGGAGAGAACATACGAATTTCTATCAGTTTTATCAAGATAAAATGCTAGACTGAGATATCTCGCATGTTTTAGCAATAATACAGGGCAAAGTGTATTTCTATTGGCCATTCTTATGATATTATCGCTGCCTGTGCTAGAAGAGATACTTTATGATGATTACAAATACTCACTTGAGCTATTCATTAGCTACAATTCCCATAATGCAGCGCTATTGTGCTGGAGAAAGCCAGTGTTCGATTGACCCAAATTCGTTTTTCTTCTTTAACAGTTCTTTAGGATAACGCAATCATCTGTGTCCAAAATCGTTTTGGACAGACACTTATAATTTCAAGGCCAATAGCTTAAATCCTCTGTATATACATATATATTTTTGTTTTTCTTGAAAGCTGTCGGAATCAGCACATGAATTAATTCCTTTTAATACAAATTAACCTTAGCAATAAGTTGGCAATGTTTGAATTTGTGCGCCAAAATGAAAGAGAAAAGTAGATTGTAAGTAGTATAACAGTTGAATTTATTGGAAAGAAAAACCAGAATGAAAGAACATTTTTTGAAATCTTTTGGACAGTCGCCTTTTAACAACTAAAGGAACGCATTGTAATCCTTATACCATTTTTTTTTTAATCAAATAAAATTATTAAAACGTTGGTAGAATTACCTGTCCGTTTTCCTGAAGGAACATACATATACTATAAAAGGCGAGCTCATCATCCATTGTAAAACCAAAGAAATTACCCGCTTTTTTCTTTTGGTTCCCTTAACCCTTAAATAATTATTATCGCTTTCGAGTGACTATAATTATTCATCCACCTAAAGATTGGCATTCAGCCCCATTGCGAATGTCGTTGTCGACGTCATCGTCAATTTTTGGCCGCATTCAAATTTTGTCGACGCAGGCGTCAACTCGACACTCATTTGGTATTAATTTGTGCGCATGTGTTGACGTCGACGTGTTATCGATCGAAAATATCATCTCCATATGATTTGACATTTAATAAACGTGATTTCCAAATTTTTTAATCCTTAATTTTGTGAAAAAATGTTTTTTATATTTGAATCAAGTGAAAGCAGTGATGAAGAAAATAAAGAAATGTACCACCACCAGTAGCATTCATTTCAGCCTTATTGTGGCTCATTTTTTTTTTAATTTGCATTTGAAATTGAAGAAGTATCGGGTGTTTTTTTAAGCTAGATAGAACTTTAAATTGTGAAAAGTAACACAAAAAATTAAATTTTGATGAAACTTTTTTTTTATTTGTTTCAGTATATTCTGACAAATCATCATGAATAGACTCACGCTTGAACAACGCTACGAAATTATCCAAATTTACTTTGAAAATCAGTCGTCGATTCGCGCAACTTATTATCGCAAAATTGTGTTCAGCGATGAGGCGCATTTTTGGCTTAACGGGTTTGTTAATAAGCAAAATTGCCGCATATGGAGTGGGACCAATCCACAACAGACCCTACAGACTCCATTACATTCAGAAAAATGCACCGTATGGTGCGGTTTTCACGCTGGTGGCATCATCGGACCTTATTTCTTCAAAACTGAGGCCGGAGCTCGCGTTACGGTCAATGGAGATCGTTACCGCACCATGATCAATGATTTTTTGTTTGAAAATATGGATGACATTGATCCGGAGGAGATGTGGTTTCAACAGGAAGGCGCTACGTGCCATACGGCGAACGCAACCATCGACTTATTGAAATCAAAATTTGGCGATAAGTTGATTTCGAGAAATGGACCTGTCAATTGGCCTCCCAGGTCGTGCGATTTGACACCTCTCGATTATTTCCTGTGGGGCTACGTGAAGTCACTGGCGTCACAATTGACGCCTTGGAGGCCAGCATTGTTCGTGTTATTCGTGACATACGGCCAGCAGTGCTCGCAAAAGTGGCCCAAAATTGAACGTCCAGAATGCACTTCGTCAAGAACAGCCACGGTGCTCATATGCCCGAAATCATTTTCAAATGTTAATGTCACGTATTGATCTTTCGAATAAAAAAAATTTTTTGATTACAATTTAATTTTTTGTGTTATTTTTTACAATTTCAAGTTCTATCGGGCTTAAAAAAACACCCTTTATAATACAACTTGTTTTTTTTGGAGTTCGGCAACAAGGACCTCGAATTGCTGCAAAGTTGTGATTTTAAATTTTTTTTTCCATGGCACTAACTGAAATGTTTGAAACGCAAATTCACATGTCGACGCTAAAAATTTTGTTGACAGAAACAAAGTCAATTCAGGTCAACGACGCCGTAATATTGACCTCATTAATACAAACTTGTCGACGATAACTCGCAACTACTCTCAATATTGACGGCGGCAATACAATGACACTGCACGACGACATTACTTGTAACGACGTCGGCATTCGCAATATGGGTGATTATTTTCCTACCATAAAAGCTGCTATTCAAAAGGTGGAGTTAATAATATTTCAAACTATTTCAATCTGAATAAAAATATATTCCACATACATACGTCACATACATATATAAAAGAAGGATTTTTAACAAGTCGCTGAATTCTGAAAAGACGGGCTCGGTCAGTCATGCAATTAATATGATAGAAAACATCTGCAGCTGTTTGTGCATGGAAGTTCATAAGGAGAGAAGATGGAATTGCTTTAAAAAATAAGTCGAGATAGAGAAGTAATGCAAGTCGGTCAGACATTTGTCACCTCTGGAGGCCCTCTGATAATAGTTAGGACAGATGTGGAAATATTTACGTCAGTACCTGGCTGTTTGTCTTAACCTAAGGGAGGGAAAAAACAAGAGAATAGTAAAAATGTGAGTACGAGAGGTAAACAGCTGCAGAAAAGAGAGTAAGAAAATGAAAACCAGCGAGAAAAATAAAGAATAAATAATGGCATGTGTGTGTGTGTGTTTTGATAATGACAATTGGCTGACAAGTTTTGATACGTAGAAAATCTAACATCCGTGTAAGCTGACAATTTTCGTTGGTAGCTAAATTTATTGTCAGGCAATTGTCTGACAATGAAATTGTAAGATTTTCTTGCAATTGTCTGAACTGATAATTTTCTTAATGCTGACGATTTTGTATTTCTAGCAGAATGCCAGCACATTGTTAGGTCTTACAATATTGCAAGATCTGACAATCGTCTATACGAAGCTTAATAATCTGTTCTGCCCTTTAGCAGTAATTTTTTTTATTTTTAGAAACGCCTAATTTATATGAAAACTTCTGCGTTATGATCTCTTCTCATTTCTGTGAGTTTTGCTTCATATAAAACTGCTACATTTATTAAAACAAAGAGAAAACATGACAAAAAAACTAAACATTTTGCCAGGTTGACACACTCTCAGATATTTGCATAAGCCTGAGAAAAAAACCTCATATATAAATTAGTCAAATAATGAAAAATTAAAATCAGCTTGGTTTTTCCTCTTTATGCCTGGGAAAAGTGGCAAGTGTGGCATAATTATTTTTTTTACTTACGATTCCCATTACGATCTTTTCGTTCATTTTCGTAGCGGCTTCCTATAAATTATTACTTTTTTACGGGCATAGTAAAGGGCTCATTAGCCACAAGCAGTGGCAAAGAGTTTTGAAAAAAAAAACAAACAAACAAAAAAGTGTTTGAATAGAAAAGTAGTCGTCATTGTCTTACGTCAACAATTTGTTACAAGAATGATAGAAGGCTGGCAAAAAACGTGGCTTACGACTGAACGATTGCACAGTTATCGACTTGATTTAAAGTCAGCATGTCATCTAAATAGGGGTTTTTTCTGATGAATTTCTATGCCCTGCATTCACATAACAATATGTGTATAAGTGTTAAACAGGGCTCGATCTTTCATGCAACTGGGAATTAATTTTGAGCGCTTACAAAATGCACTTGAGTGAAAAATATGCATTTTGTTAAAAAGTAAATTACTACAACAAAATATTATGTTAATATTCTAGTAAACTTTTCATATTTATTTAAAACCAAACATTACGTTTAATTGTTACTTTACGTTGTTACGTAGGGATACCTGGTAGTTTCGACTTAATGTTATTTTTAGCATTTGTTATTGTAGGGCATATGTAAATACATATGTATGGTGTGCGAATTTCATCTCTCTGTCTCTTACAACTTGAGAGTTACGTTTGATTGTTACTTTACGTTGTATAGGGACACCTGGTAGTTTTCGGTTTAATGTTGTTTTTAGCATTTGTAGAACACCCATTTCTCTGCCATTTCCTAAGCCTCTCCATCTGGGCTGAGAAAATCCCAAGCCAGAACGAAACTTGTTAAGCCTACTGCCTACCGAAACCAGCATAAGCCATACGCTAATTTTTAGGGTTGCGTAGTCATCAGAGTGAAACGGAACTCCATTACTGAGACTTCTATGTCCGTCCCTCTGTCCGTCCGTCACAGCGTCCATTCTCCAAAACGGTAAGAGCAAAAGAGCTTAATTTTCACAAGCTGTCGATGTACCTGGCTTTAGCAACAAATACTAAAAGCAACAACACGTCGAAAACTACCAGGTGTCCCCATACAACAAAACGTAGCAATTAGCTATGACTCTCAGGTCGTAAGGGATAGAGAGCTGAAATTTGCACAGTGTATGTATTTACGGATGCCCTACAATAGCCAATACTAAAACCAACAACAAGTTGAAAACTACCAGGTGTCCCCATACAATGAAAAGTAACAATTAGCTACAACTCTCGAACCATATAAGATAAAGAGCTGAAATTCCCACAATATATATATTTACATATGCCCTACAACAACAGATGCTAAAAACAACAACAAGTCGACAACTACCAGGTGTCCATATACAACGTAAAGTAACAATTAAATGTAACTTTCAAGCTGTAAGAGTTAGTGAGATGAAATTTTTACAATATATGTATTCACATATGCCCTACAACAACAAACGAACGCTAAAAACGACAACAAGTAAAAAGCTATAGGGTGTCCTTATATGAATAAACAAGTAAATATTTTAATGAATTGGAGAAACATAATATATTACATAAACTGATTCCTTTTATGATGTCCAACCAAAATGGGCTTTCAAGGTCATTAGTTTATATTTTCATTTAAAAGAAAAACTACATCTTTTCATTTAAATCGTTCCCGACGTTTCGTTGGGATCTTCAGGGGTAAATTTTTATTTAGTGCAATCTGGCAACATGATTAAAAAAAAATGAAAAACAATATTAAGCAACAACAATAGATTTTGGTAATGTAATGGGAGAAACTAATAATAAAATTAATTATATATTACAATTATATTTTCATATCTTGTAAATTATAAAAAATTATATTTTATATATTTATTTGAGCTTAAGGTCTTTTGTAATTTTGTATTTTTCGTTAATATTGTCCTGAAGAAGCTATCCGAAGGAGAGCGAAACATTGACAAAAATAAATACTCAAATTACAAAAGACCTTAAGATCAAATAAATAAAATATAAGTAAAAACGGGTGAAAATAACGAAATATTAAATCTTTTAAAAATTATATAATTAAACATTAATTTATAATATGGTAGATTTCAATAAAGTATTTGACATTATGAAAGCTTATTACACATTGTTATACAATACAGTGTTTATGAATAAGTCTCTTAGCATATGTAAGTTTTCCATACGTACATTTTACATATACATACGTACGGAGCCCTTAGTGTGAGAGTTAGCCTCGCACTTGATTGAATTTATTTTGGAATATTTTGAAATTTTAATTCATATAATTTCAAAGGATGTAAAATTTTAAAAATACTTTTAACTAATTTCTTGAAAGCCTTGGAAAGCATTAGTGCCTAATGAGTGCTATACTAAAGTTTAAACAAAAACTAAGTTGCAAAATTTCGGAAACAATAACTCAAATCCTGCACGAATAGACAATGAAAGCTTTTAACAAACAAACAATTCTCTTCCTCAAATACATGCCATGGGGACAGGATTGAAATTTGTAATTTTTATACAAAATTTAAAAGAAAATTTAAAAGGAAAATTTTGTGCAAAAATTACAAATTTCAATCCTGTTCCAATGGCATATATTTGAGGAAGAGAATTGTTTATTTGTTAAAAGCTTTCATTGTTTATTCCACAGCTTCATTAAGATCATTTATCAATTTATTTTTTTCGCAAATTTATGACTTCTCACGTACTTTGCTTATTTTGCCAGTATTAATGACATTTTTTTTATCGTCTTGCAACGTTTGTTTCTTCAACAGAGACTGTACGATAATTTTACAAAAAAAAAAAAACTTTTCTTTTATCCTGGGACTTGCCTGCTTTGCAATTAGCGAAATTTTAAAGGAAATAATGATGTGCAGCAAAGCAATCATTATTAAGACAGGAAAACCTTCTACCAGCAACTTTCACTAACTGAAATTCTTTCTCACGTGCCGGTTTCTATAGGTGGTGAGCATTAATAAGTTCTGGCTGATGGATTTCATGAAATTTGTGTGCGTGGTAAGATGTGACGCTTTTAAGCTAATGGTTGAAAGCGGCCTTAAACTCATTTGTCATAACTTCTTTGATATGTATAACAAAAATATCCCATATACTCTTGAAATAAAACGAAATTCATTCATTCAACATTAAACAGTTAACTTTATGCCGAGTATCAAAGCGCATTAAACCAGGTGAATTTGACAACTCAGGTGATTAGTTTTTGCTTTCCGCTTTTTTTTTTTTTGAGTTTGTTATGACAAAAATTGTTAACAAGCTATGTCCATCTCCTCTGCTGTGAGTGCTAGAGACCAGGGGGCTAATTCTGGCAGTCGTGATCGAAACTATATTCGATTGAAAGATAATTTCGAACATACTTTATTTTCTAATTCTTTTATCCGATACTGAACGAATCGATTTTGTTTTATAGTGTTGGACAAAAATCGCGTATAAATTCGTTTTACAACACTAAAAATGCAAATAAAAAAGTAAACAAACAATATTGTGCAAAAGAAATTTGTTGAAAATTAATATGAATCCGGAATTCTTGTTTTATTCATCTTCTTGCGAGTCCGACGAGAATGAAAACGTTAACGTCATTCGAAGAAGAATACGAGACACCACTGATCCCCTTAGTTTGGCAAATAATGAGTAAGTTTTAACAAATACAAACATTGGATTTTATATTTATAATATATGTATGTATGTATGTATTTATTTTTGTGTTGAAAAAGGTTTAAAAATCGTTTTCGGCTAACAAAAGAAGCATTTGATTATGTTCTGCAACAGTTGGACTTTGAGGGTCATCTTTCGACAAAGGTTCAATCAAAAATTAAGGGATTAAAACATACAAATGAAATTATCTTTTTGTTTGTTTCTTTTTACAACACAAGTGTAAATAAACAAATGAAATTATATTTCTGTATGTATACTTTTATTTTTTTTTTTTTGTGTTGATTGCAAACAAATGATAACTCGAACGCTTCTTGCGTTCGAGTAAAAACTCTCATGGTTGCATTCGAACGTTCGCTTGTAATCGACTGCCATCATTACAAATTTCGATACCTTTTGCTGGATAACGAGTGACAGAATCCCAAAAGAAAAAAAAAAATCGCACGTTCGACTAAAAACTCGCTCGTATGCGATTGCCAGAATTAGCCCCCAGAGCTATCAAGGGGAAATCAGACTTTGAAAATTTGTGTGTGCTCGTCGTATAAAAAGTTTTCTTACATAAAAAAAGTAAAATAGTGAAAGAAACAGCAGCTGTTAATTGCGATAGAACTGCGTAATATACATATGTGAAACAAATAAAGATCTGCTAATATTGCGAGTGTGTGTGTGTGGGTGTGTGTAAGCAAGAATATTTTTCGTCATATTCACATATGAGTGCATAATTATTTGTTGGCATTTTGTTATTTGAATATTGCATATTTGGAAGCTATAATTTTTCTTTTTACTACTTAGTTTGCCAACTTCTGTGATACGAACACCGGCCAAAATACTTTCTTTTCTTGTCTCTTATGGGTAATATATTCCCCAAGGAACTGCTGGGCATTACTTTTGGGACGATTCCCGGTGTAGCTGTGTGCAAAACTCAATTTGAAAATAGTAAGGTTGGAGCCGACAATAGTAACGTTGGACATGACAAAACAATAATATGGTTCCCTTTCATATTACATTTAACAACTAATATTGTTACTCCCGATTTTTGACTTGGGATTTAAATACAAAATGAGTAAATTTTCCTTAAAATTTAAGTTGGACTTAAAATAGCTTTTTGTTTTACAGTCTAAAATTATTTTTGGTAATTAATTGTAATAAAAGTACGGCAGCACAATGTAAGTGTCGAAAAGTTATCGATAAAAAACAGCTGTTTAAACAAATTTGGAAGCAAGTGAAATTGTGAAAAGTTTAGAAAATAATAAATTGTTTTGTAAAAACTATTAAAGTGAGTAGCAAAAGTGATAAAATGACTCCCAATTTCACATGCATCAAATTATGAAAGAAAAAAAAAAACATGTGCAATTTTCTTAATTTGCAGAACAAAACCAAACTGTCAAAATCATATGACAGTACGAAAAACTTATATCGATTTTAAATGTGCCCATGTGCAGGCCGTTTAAGTTTGATTTAAATAGCAACTGTTTGACTAAATTTTGTATTTAAATCAAATCTAAATTGAAATGTCATTTAAAATCCAAGTCAAAAATTTGGAGGTAAGCATTTCATTTCAACAATTATATGTTGCTCTTTGTGAATATGGCTACCTCAACCCTATTTTTTCTTTAGGTGTAGTATTTCATGTCATTCCTATCATGTTTTTTACAATACTTACAGTTTAAGAGATGGTGTAAGATCTCATACATGCATCCAAGGTACCTCGATACCAGGTAGTCGCATAACTACAACAAATACAACACCAACAAACACTTCATATATTTTGTTGGTAGATGTCTGTAATAACTTTCACCAATTGTTTATTTTGACAGTTCTTTAGGCTAAAAGCAGTAGTCAGCTGGGCTTGTAAGGTTACCTGGTATCGAGGTATGTATGCTTTGCTTATTTCTTAAACACTAAAAATCACATGATTATTCTCCAAAACATAAATGAACTTTAAATGGCCAGAGCTGTTCACTAAAGAGGTGCTTGAAAAATAAATTTTTTTTTTTTTTGTTTCAACTCAAAAATTGGCCATTAATTCGCTTAGTGCTTGCCCAATGCCCTAAAGGCTTCCTCGCAATTCTTTTTTGTATTATGAATAACATTGGGTATTTATTCCATGGCTTTTGGGTAGTCGTATGTGAAAAGGTAAGCAGAATATTACATGCACTGGTTTTAAGGCCTCCAAATCCTTTTGCTGGGTACATGAAGACTTTGAACTAGTTTCAGGTTTTCTATATTCTATTTTTCTTTTTGTCTTATTGAAAAAATATTTATACAATTTTTTCTTCCAGGTCGTTCTGTCGAATTATTTTTTTTTTTTTTTTTTTTTTTTTTTTTTTTAATGTAATGTCCTTGAATGTCTTTAAAGACAAGCTGAACTACAACTTTATTTTCTTCAAAAATAGTACAGATGCTACAACTTTGGCTGTCTGTACAAAAGGGGATGGAAGAGAGCGATAAATAACTTTTGAAAAATTGCCGCCAGATTTTTTTCCTACAAAAATATTTTGATCATCTTAAAACAAGAATGCACTTGTTTAGTGTCGTAGTACAGACTGGCAAGTGAGCATTTTTCAGCTAAAACAAGTGAGACTGCTATATACGGCTTGGCCGAATCTTAAATACACTTCACAGCCAACACTTCTGGCCCTCAGATGCGAGTACTATATAAATTGATATCATAACTTTTTCAGGTCAGTTCATAAACGTTGCTTAGCGTCTCAAGTGCCCCCCACACGGCGCGTTTTTGCATGTGTTTTCTTAAGTCTTCAACTCACATACATACTTTATGGGGTGGGAAAATGAAATTGTGGGAATAACAAATGGAATTACAAACTCATATATACCCCTTGCACTATTGTGAGGCGCATAAAAATGAATGTCTTAAAAATGTTGCAGTCAGACAACAAGAAACAAAACTGTTGAATACCGATGTTGATCTCTTAAATGTGTTTGCAAGTTTAGATATCTTTCTTCTTCTTTTCTTCTTTTGTTTGTTCAAAAACTTGTATGTAATTGGTCTTGGTGGTAGACTTTAAGTAGTTGGTGTGTTGCCCAAATTAAATGAATTTTTCATACCAAAAAGTATACCATCGCTTCGCTTAAGTCATCCTAAATGTTGCTGTTCTCTTACAACACAACCTGGTACATACATATACATTTACAACACGTTTGTAAGCAAAAACAACAATATTTATTTAAAGGCGTGGAAAAAGACTCATTGCAAGCGAATATTTGGCAATCGGTAGAAGAATTTTTTTTTGTCTGTTAATAATGTGTATTTTGTGTTCACATCGCTCTCTTATTTTGAAGTAAAAGTAAAAAGTTTTGAGTTTCTTAAGAAAATTTGTTCCTCTATATTTTACGCATATTTGTCTGTGTAAACACTTTCAGCAGTTAGATCTTAAATTGAAAATGAAATTTCAGTATACAAATGACCGCATAACCTGGTATTCGAATATTTTTGCTTGACTCCTTCTGCGGGTTTTTCACTGCATGAGAACTATCGTTAAGCAGAGCTATGGTTTGACAGCTACAAATGGTAAGCTGGGTTGCAATAGTTGTGAGTACGGACTCAATGTGGGCAGTCTGCGGGATTCCAATTTCCACGAAAACTCTTTACACCATAGCTGTTAAGTAATGAATAGTAATCATAATCATTACTAATTGTACTATTTTTGTTTGTAACAGGACATTCGAGTAAAAAATTTGTTCAATACATTTTCATGCTTATTATGAATTCTGTCAGAGGCTCCGTCGGAATTCCGTCGTAAAAATGCTATCATGAATTCCGACGTAACTACGAAATTTTCGAAATTCGAGAGATTGGTATTATGAATTCTTTTAACTTTTAGCGTTTTTTTTTTTATCAAAAATTTGTACGATCAGAAGAGCTGTCGGGAGAATACAAAAATAGCAAAAAATAAGAACAAACTGAAAAGAAGTTTTTAAATTGGATAAAAACAATTTTTAAGTAATTATAAAATTATATAACTTTAATAATTAATTGGTATGTTTTAAAATACTTATTGGTTTTGCCCTGATTTGAAAGAAAAAAGTAACACAAACTGCTGATTTTACGTGTTGAAAAAATTGCTTCATATACACCATTGCAACATCTGATAGATGGCTTGGAAAATAATTAACCATATAAACAAACAAAAAAACCAAACAAAAAAACCGCCTTTTATGTATAGAATTAAATGTGTGTATAAAAAGTGGTACGAAAAAGCCTTTGCAGCATCTACATCTTTTGCAACACCAGGCAGATTCAATTAGAAATCGAATTGTGCAGATTTGTTCAGCCGGAAGTTTTTAATAAAACTAAACGAAAAACTGGAAAACACATACATATGTACATATATGTACAATTTGTAATTATTTTAACAACTTACGCCTCAAGACTTTGCGCTCTATTCGCTAATAGCTTTTGCTCCTGTGTCACTGAAACGTCACTGAAACGGCTGCAGCAATCAAATTCATTGTATTTCCTTTTTATTATTTGAAAACTATTTTTAACAATCCTTAGAATGTAAACAAAACACATCTGTTTTTCATTTAAAAAGTTGGTTGTACTAATTCCAACTTCGGTCAAGAGGATGGCAACACTAACTTCGAATTCGTCGGAATTCATAATACCTTTTAGTACGAATTCGTGACGGAGATTTTCCATTGCAAGTGATGTTCACTCGAAATTCATAATAAGGCTGTTTAAGTTTTTGCGTAATTTTTGTTCAATTTTAAGCTCTGTCCGACTTACATACATACATATATACATTTTTATGTCGAAGCATCATTTCATTGTCTTTGAGGATTTCCGATTCTTTTTCAATAATCAAAAGTAGTCCCGATTAAATTCAGATTCTTTGTCTTCTAAATTATTAGTAATCAGAAATTGCCTGAACAGGGATAATGTAATCATCCGTTTCTTTTTGAAAGAGAATTTAATTGACTAGTAGTCGCAAACAAAATTTAACAGCTCTGGTTTACACACTCAAAATTCGTGCAAGTGAGAGAGCTTTGGAGAGAGAAACATCCATGTTCCTCTTTCGCGAAACAGCCTGTACTTTTCCTTCACGCTATGCCGAGTCTTTAAGTCTCAGAGAGATTGAATAAGTTACTTTCATTCTCTGGGAATTTTAAAATGGTCATTAGTAAACCTTGAGGAAATGATAATGTGTTTGTAAAACAGGGTTCACAAGTCTGGCTTACAGATGGCTCCAAATTGGAGCATGGCAGTGCAGGCTTTGGAATAGCTGGGCCTAACTTTCAGTGCTTTGTGCGATTGCAGTAGGGAAAACAGTTACAGTTTTCCCCGTAATAGAACATTGTGCAAGGGAATGCTTACGAAGAAATATATTTTAGAAAAAGATTAGCTCTCATTTGGATACCGGGCCACTAATCAAATGAGAGCAATGAAATGGCGAATTGTTTAGCCAAAAAAGGCACATCAAGGTCCCTTATATGTTCTGAATCAATTTGCTGAGCTAGCAACAGTGCTAAGGACATCATTCTACCGAAGTGGGAAGAAGAAAGCTTTGCTGATTTTTGTATAGATCTAAAGGACATGAGACAGACAAAAAGCTAAAGGATCCTGGCAGAGAAAAGTACGACTGTATGGTGACTCTCAGCTGATTAGATACTCGATTATATACAGGGTTAATGACGGAGTACTCTAAGCTAAATGACCATCTCAAGGAATTGTAATTGGTATATACTGATGCCTGCAGACTCCTCAATAAGCAGAGGGAAATGGCGGAACACGTTCTCTACGAATGTCCGGCTGTGTATAGATGCAGAACCACATACCTGGGCGCTGGGTTGTTGGATGTAAAGGACCTCGGTAACGTTAAACGTACAAACATAACGAGAGTTGCTATAGAGAACAGTGGTCTGTACTTGTGTTTTAAAATTGCTTGCCGTTCATCCGTCTGGCTAATATTTATTTTCGTATTCCAAGTTTATCAAATTAAATGGCATATTGATTACTGGTGTCTCTGATATTTTTAACAAAATCTAAAAATATCTTCTTACTTTAAAGTGTCCCAATTATGAATATGAAATAAAAATAAATTTCCCTGGCAACCTAAAAAAAGAAAAGACAAAACCGTGAAAGAAAGAACAATAAACTTTCACATACATACATACATATGTGTTCAATCCTTGCCGCACGTGGCAGAAACACGTGCTTATCAACAAAGGCAGTGTTTTTTTAAGTGACAATCAAACGATAATAAAGAAATTTAACAGAAGTGGCTTAAACAAATTTGTCAGTGCGCAAACTCTGTACAGACATCTTTTTTGTTTATATACTTTTTGATGCCATTTAACATGGGCAAATTATTTATTATTTCTATAGTAGAGACTGTTATTAAAATATATTTAATACAAGTAAATATGTACCGAAAGGAAAACATTTCTCAAAATATTCCTCCGTCCTTTTTATACATACTACATACATAAATGTCTGGATCATTACAAAATTATATCAACCAATTGATCATTATTTCGCTAATTTGCTATTGTGTGTTTAGGAATACAAATTATTGGTAACCATAACTGATGATTCTTTGTTTCACTGATAGTCAATTGAAAAATTTTGTTTTTTTTATGAATGACATAATTACATTCTAGATAATTTTTGATAAACACTTAAAATTTCACAAATTTTTTTTTGCTTTTAAAAAAAAGGCCCACATTTACGCATACGTTTGTATACCAACATAAAAATATTTAGCCTGTCGTTGCCAACTTGTCAAATTTCTATACAGTAATTTTATCAAAATAATCGAAAATGTGAAATGGATAAAAATTAAAATGGGCTATTTGCTCTCTAGGGAACTATTAAAATTACCCCAGATTGATGAAAGATGTGTTAAGGCCGTGTAAGATAAAACTTTGTTGCTTTGCGTGACATTTATAACTTTGCAAGAAAAGCGTAAAACAAAAAGTGTATGTCACAATAAAAACTTTTACAAGATCCGCGCATTGTTTGTTTATCAATAAAATATTGAATATATAAAATATTTTATATATATATGTACTTTTTTGTAGTTTTGTTTATTATATTTTTCAGGTGAATTTATTCATTAAATTTATAAAATATTTTTATTTATATGGATTTTTTTTTTTTTTTTTGATTTCTGTTGACGCCAAGAAAAAATAAAAGAAAATGAAAGCAGCTAATTGTCAAAGCGTGCAAAAAGATGAAAAATGCCCAACTTTTTGCTTTGCTTTGCGTCAAATAAAATTTATGTGACAAGTGCCATATAAACATGTACATTTATCTTAAATGTCAAAGCGTGTATGTAACGCAACGCGAAGCAAAAGTTTTATCTGACACGGCCTTTAGTGTAAAAATGATATAACCCTTCTCTGTTTTCATCCGTGAGCAGCGTTTGTAATCTGTTGGCACCAGAAAGGTTACCTGTTGTTAACTCTGAGCGGCCACCACATGCTTTTGAATAACGACAATATAAAATCTGATTCCAAACAATGGACCATTTGGTAAAAGAATGTGCGAGTCAACGATTTGGGCACGCATTTTAATCAATTTTATGTTGTCCAATTTGGCAGCTGTTATAAAATGCAAAAACGATATTAAAAATAACTTATAAACTTTAGAAGAAATTTAAGAGTCTAATTTCAGTTTAGTTACTTTCTTGGTGCACTACTTTTGAGAAAACCTCTTAAGAAAAAAAAAAAAAAAAAAAAAATAAGAAAAAACAAACGTTTTTAAGCAGTGCTTTTCAAACTTTGTCTGTAAAGTGCTTCCACTCTCTGTCACTGTTTGCTCTTAACATGCGACTATAATAACACTCTCTGTTTTACGAGTAACTCTTGCGATTTAACTAACATACACTTTTTAACCTACATACTTTATTTTTGGTATCATGTTAACTAAATTTCAAAATACAAAACTGACCTATCCAAGGCAGCAGCAGCACAACTAAAGTTGTGTCAAGTGTATGAAGTACTATAGTATATAGGAAAATATTTCACAGCTCGTTGGTGGCTCATTATGAAGTACAATGTATTTTAGTTTCTCTATTACAATAACGAAGCATCAAGCTGTTAAAAACAACAAACTCAGATTTTGGTACTATACCAAAAGAAAAATTTCATTATCAGGGATGGCTTGTAAGCAAGGGAGAAACAGGTATTAAATAAATAAGAGTGCTAAGTTCGGCTGGGCCGAATCTTAAATTCCCTCCACAATCAAACCTTCTCTCCTATCTAATGTGAATAAATTGTTATCAAAGTTTTTTTTTTATTAACTTCTATTTTTTAGTGACCAATATATGCATAAATGCTATTTTAAATTGAGGGGATTTTTTGATTATACGTATGTATATTCCCACACGGGCTATTTTTGGTCAGTTCCAGCTTCTTTTAGATTAAAACAACTTTATTTTGTTTCTTATTCCCAACAAAGTTCCCCAAAGATAGATTAAAACAACTTTATTTTGTTGGGAATAAGAAACAAAATAAAGTTGTTTTAATCTAAAAGAACCTGGAACTGACCAAAAATAGCCCGTGTGGGAATATAATTACATACGTATAATCAAAAAATCCCCTCAATTTAAAATAGTTTTTTTTTTTTTTTTTTGGTATTTTGTGCAATATTAATTTATTAAAACAACAGCTTCTTGGCACCAAACACTATAACAAAATAATATCGTCTGCTCTTTGACAGCAAAACTTGTTTAGGTTCATTAACAGGTTCAACTTCTTGAGAAATCTATTTCCGCTACTTTCCAGCGATATATGTATGTAGCGGTATCTATAGTTTTTACATATATCTTTTTACTATTCATATTTTATTACATATGAAATTTACCTTTTAACTCTAAGCCTAAGCTTTGAGTTCGTTTGCAGCCCAACTTGTCGCAAAATCAGTTTTCACTATATCTCGGCTATATGTAATTCGGTGTCATGAAATTTTCACCCCTATCGTGAGTAAAATGTGAAATTTTTATTCCCATAAAATTTTCATTTCCCAAGTGGGGAAATTTGCTATCATGAATATTTTGGGAACGTTTGTTTTGCTATCAACATGTAGTGAGTGTACAATAGGGAAGAAGAAAATATAAATACAAAGGAAATATATTGAAAATTTGTAGGTAAGTGATGTAAAACGTAATTAAATTTATGTTTTATAACTAATTAACAGAAATTTGTAGTTCAAAAGGTAAAAAGGGTGAATAAATCGGCGTTTTCATGCCTGTTGATTCTCTGCCGGAAACAAAAAAAAAATCATTTGGTATTCCGCCCATCGTAAAACTAAGCGCATGCTTACGTTTTTTTTTCAGAGGGTGTATAACAAAAAAGTGTTGGAAGAGATTACGAAGTAGGAATGGCGCAATCCACTTTTTTCGAAGCGCTCTCTAAAGTGTTGGATTCTTTAGAAAAGTCTCTGCGCAGAATGGATAAAATATCCATGGATGAAATTCCATGCATGAATTTTTTTTTAGTAGGAGGGCCAGTACTTTTTAGTTCTTCTGTAAGCGAATACCAAAATTCGTCCACCACATCTGTAGAAACCTTCACAAAACCACATGAAATGGGTCGGTTATTTTGCACCCTTTGAGAAGCATGTCATGTTGCACATTATTTACTGATCTATTGACCTAAAAATAGTTTTCAGCTAATTTATATATCCATTATAATGTAGCAACTACTTGCATTTTTTTTCTAGTTCCCCAAAGAAAATAAAATGAACAAATTGATACAAATTATGGGAAAAATGTCTTTGAAAAATTCATTCACGATAAGGGGAAATTTCGAATGGGAACACATGTTGTGGGAAAAGTTATTCATGATCGCATTTTTGGGAAATGGAAAAAAATTTTAGATGAAAAATTATTCATGTTAGTTATTTGTACAATTAGTGCAATGTCAGAAGTAAAACAAGCTAAAAATATTATAAATATTTTTAATATAGGAAATTAATAAATATAAACTCCTTTTTATTAAATAATATTCAATAAAATTATTCAATAAAAAAATAAAAAAGTAGTTTGAGCATTTAAACAAAAAGAAATATGCAAGTAAGCAGAAAGGTGAAAGGTATTGAAAGCCAGTACTGAAATATTTCATTCACTCACTTGAAGGAATCATGAATAACACAAGCCTACATCTCTACACATTTAATCTGCTAAAAAACTTCTTCTTCTTCTGTCTGTCGAACAATTTTCAACAAATAGTTTTCTCATTCATTTTCTTATATCCCTTGATTATCATAATTTTGTTTTTACCAAAAACCACTTCCACCTTAGAATAAAATTTCTCATTAAATTAATTTATAAAAACAAAACAAAAAACCATACGATCTTCTCACAAACATTTTTACTACCAACATGGTGATGAATGATCAACGAAATTTTCTTTAATTTATTATTGTGGTTGCTTGTTTTTTTTATTCTTTGCACAGCACTTGTAGTTTTTAATATTCTTAACAAACAACCTAATGGTTTCCCAACCAGGGGAAGGAAATGTATAACAATAGATTTCATTACAAGAAGTCAATGGAAGTTGAGTAAAACATTGATCGTTTACAAATATACGTCGGTAAACAGCAAACAACATCAACAATGAAAACAATTTTTTGTTTCTTTCAAAGCGCAAGAAATGTAAAATAAATAAATAGAAAAAACGTTTTAGCGAAGAAAAACCAAATCTCAAAATAAAAGTGGCCACGCATGCGCAAATCATGCTTCAACAATTGCAATCAACTGACCAGAACGTCTTCAACAACAAATAAAATTTTAAAACAATAAAAACAAAAAAAAAAACTGCAACTACATCAGCAGTTAAAAGATGGAAAAATGCAAGAAAATGATGAAATTTCAAAATAAGAATGAAATAAAATGAATATAATGCAAACTTGGCTTTTAATTATAATTTTATTTCAAAACTTAAAGCAAAAGCAAACTAGAAAAATAAAAACAAGCATTTTATTTATAAGAAAAAAAAAAAAAGAAAGAAAACCAATATTCAAGATAGAAATGAAGGCAGATATTGAAGCAAAAAAAAAAAAAAAACTCCATTAAAGAGCTGAATAAAACAAGTAAATCTTAATAAATTAAACCTGAATTAAAATTTTCAGAAATAAAAAGGTGTTAAAAATTTATTTAAGCCTCAAAATAATTCCGCTTTTTGAATTTAATGAAATTGCTATAATTGCTCATATACAATGGTTTTAAATATTTCTTAGTAAAATAATGAAATTTACTGATGTTCGTTCCTGGTAACAGTGGTTCATTGTCTTAAGAACGTTTCAGATTTATACAAAAAATCAAATGTACTCCACTCAATTCAACTCTGTTAATAGCAAAACAGCTTTTCTTCAGTTTTCTCTAGATGTATAATAGGAGCGATCGATTTGTGACGACGAGCATTTGTGTGGGGTGTGTCCATTCTACTTTTCTTCACTTAATTGATATTGATAACAAAAAGTGATCAACCCAGAGTTAGACTTGAGCCAGTTTAGAATCATATTATATAAATAAATGTATTACATTTTATTAATTCAGGTCCAAAAATATACCTTTCAAATGTGTTCTGTTTTTTTCAGCTGCCTCACTCATCAGTATCAGTATGTCGGTGGCATATAGGCAACTGAAAAAGATAGAAAACATTGGAGAGGTATATTTTTGGACCTAAATTAATACATTTCAATTGGCTTTTAAAGCAATTTTCTTGATTCTTGTCACCAAAGTAAATTTTTGGACCAGTTATAAAATTGTGCTTTGCAATGATGCACAAAAAAAAAGAAGACATACACACCTTCTGTTAACTTCTTGAGGATGAAGATTTTCCATCTCTGGTACTGGCATCAGAAAGGGGCTGAGGTACTTTTTTAATTGGTAGTTTTTGTTTCTAAGAGCTGGAGGTTCTTATCATTATTTATGGTGGATCGTGGCTCTCTAAGTGTCTTCGACTTTTTAATACGCAATTGTTTCGGATATAGTAAATAAAATAAAAGAGGTTCAAAAAGAGGCAGGTCCCTGATCTTCTTTTAAATGCAGCTTGGCTTGAGGCTTATGAAAAAGCATTTAACGAAATATAATAATAACTATTTTCTTTTCAAAAACCTTTTCTCCCGAATGCAATTTTTAACACTCAGCTGCTTAAAATTAAATCAAATATTTTAAACATTTATAGCTGCTTTGATCTAAACAGAGCTACCAACCGGTATACAATTTTCAGAAACTGAGGTTAAAATATTTTGCCTTTTTTCACTGCCATTGAAAATGTACACAAAGTGTAGTAGCACAGTTTTCGCTTGTCAGCTGCCAAGTAATAACAGATTAGCTTATTAAAATAAAATAATAGGATGTTAAAAATTAAATATTCTATTGGAATCCGTCAAGCAAAAATAATTATATATCGGCGAACTCAAAAACCCCTTGTGCAGGTAGTTTTAATAATGTCAAGCTTAACGGCCAGCAAATTTAACGAAAAAAAAAAAAAAAAATATTTTAAATAAATGTTGTAAAGTGTTAACAAATTTACATAAAGAAGTTAGCAAAACCTTTATAAATACATATATTAAATTTGCAGTGCACCCTTTCTCATGTACTGTAAGTGTTTATTTAGCTCTCCTACTGTTAACCACAACAGGCGCTGCAGAAAGAAACAAATGTTGGCAAGCAACTCACATTCTTGTTGCTTTTCTGTTTGGCTTTAAACCTCTGTTGGTTTAACATTTTATGAAACAAATAACAACAAAACCAAACCAAACAAAACAAAGCAAGTCATGAAGAAATCTGCAGGAATGTTTTTTCTTGTTGGCCATTGTTGAATTCAGTCACCTGCAAAGGTTCCAGCGCGCCACAACGTGTTCTGTTGTCAACTCGCCGTAACGTTTACAAAAAGAAATTTGAATAAATAAAAATTTTTTTGTTTCAATAACCATAACAGCTAAATTAATACTTGTTCGTAAAGCGGTATTGAGAGAAAAAGTTTTTTTTTTTGATATTTATTTTATTTTGTTTTCTTTTAGTTTCTTTGGTTGCCTTCTGTTGAAATTTCAATTGGTTAATTTAAGTGATTTAATTCAGTGAATTAGTGTTAAGTGCTATAAAAATTTATGAAAAATAAATTGATGAAAAAATAATTGATAAAAGAAAATTTTAAAAATACCTACACACATATTCTGCTATATCAAATAGTTATGAATTAATAAGCAAATAAATAAATAAATAAATAGTAAAAAACGGTTAGTCGATAAGTATAATTAATAATAAGAGTTTCAAAATATATAAATTCCTATTAAACAACCTGTTTTTAAGTTTTAAAACTCTAGTATGTAGTTTAGTACAGATTTGTAATCATTATCATCAATTTCCTTGTTCTAAAAGATTTATAATTTTCTCTTATTTCCAACTAAAAAGCTTGTTGGCATACAAATAAAAAACAATAAAATGTATAATAGAGAATGCAACAACAAAAATAATGAGGATTTTTTTTATTGAAAAATAAAATAACAAAAAATAAATAAGAGAGAACAGCAAGAAAAGAATCTTCTTAATTCAGAACGACATTCAAACATACATCCATACATCCATACATACATACATGCTCTCAGTCATCATTATCACGAAACATGATTGAATAAAGAAATCAACTTCTTCTTTCTCCCAGTTGTTGTTATATGTTTTGCTCTTCCTCAAACAAAAAACCTACATTTCTTCTATTACACCAACAAAGAGGCATCATGCACACACCACTGCAATTACTTCCTATAAGAGTTTTACAAAGTGTATGTATGTATGTATGTGCTCTTGTGTTCGTTTGTGCATACGAGACGAGTTCTTGTGAGAAATAATTGTTAGAAAAAATAGCCTATTTATCGAGCCATTAACCAGCATATAACAACTAATTTTTCCAGTTTTCGTTGTTGTTGCTGTTGCTGTTGCTGTTACCACTAAATCTCTCTCAATGTACCTGTTTGAAGTCAACAATAAAATAAACAACAACTAAATGTATTGGCTGTTTTGTTTATGGATTTGTGTGTTTCATAGTTTTGCTTAAAAGATTTATTTTTTCTTCAGTCGCGCTTAAGAGTGTGTGGCTGTGTGTGTGTGCTCATTTATGTTTCAAGTATAAATTGTGTACATGTGTTGAAAACAAATTGAAAAAAACTTAAGAAAAGAACGCGGCCAATGCGTTTAATTCCTCCCCTCAACACATCGACCACAAGAAATAAAGAAAAAATCTGCTGGCCTGTGCTTGATGAAAGTGTGTAGATTAAATCGGTTACCATGAATATCAGTACTAAACTATACAAATGTTTGTAACAATTCTATAAACAATTTATTTAACAAACGGTTTATGTGTCCAAAAATAAGGAAAACAAAATAGTTAATTTTCGCAACCATAGTCTAGAATCAAATCGAAATTAAATTAATTTTGCAACACTGAAAAAATTGTAAGCAAATTAACTTGTGTATACAAAAAAAAAAAAAAAAAAATCTACAGCATTTTATTTGTACCAAAAACTATTGAAGTTTAGTAAATTTAGAATAATGTCGGAATTTCCTTGTTTTGATGAGATGATGTGCCATATTTCTCTCATCCAAACATCGAACATTCTTCAAACTCTTAACACCTTTATCGTAACAATCTGGAATATAGAGAGCCATCAATATATGTATATTATGCAATGATTGTATTTTCCTCTACTAGACTTTTAAGTCTGTTCTCATAAGGGCCTTTACCTGTTCGTTTAATAGAAGATTATTTGCGTCACCTTGTGGTGTCTTTCCTTGCTGGTCCACAGGTTTTTAGTGGCTTTAGTTTTATTGTTAGAAACTTCCAAAGCTAGTTAGTTTTTGCCTCTTGTCCTTTAGAAGTCATAAAGCCGATTTCTTTTTCGTATAGCATTTTTTACTTAAATTGACACATAAATTAATTATTTGTTGTTGGGTGTGGAAAATATTAGATTTCCATGTTCTGTCTTGTGTCTTCTCTTTTTCTTACATTGAAGGAAATGCTGGCGAAAAAGCAGGGTTACCAGTAGAAATGGCATCTTATACGCCCTACCATGCTTTTCTATTGGCTTTGAGCATGTTTTTGGCATTAGAAATCAACTAGTGCCATCATAATTAGAGACTTAATGGCCTTAATGGGACCATATGACATTTGCATTTCTCTGTGAACGCTATCGCCCAATATTGCTGATGTATTCAATTCTTTACAATACTTGTTTTGTATTGTATTGACATTTAATATGGGGTTGTCATTGAATATCAACTAGTGAGTTGTACACTAAAGGAACCACTCAATAAATTTTTTATAAAATTTTTATATGTTAATGCAAATAATCATCAAACAAAACGAAACAGACACTACGTTGGCAATGTGTACAAATTAGTCACCGATGTAGGTGATACAATTTGGAGGCACCTACTTACTTTAGAGACGTTATTTCTATTGATTTTTTGTTGGTATTAAGATGTCTACAACTTTTATCTAAGTAATAACGTTCAATATCAGTGCAGCCCGGAGATTAATTATTGTTCTCTTGCAAAAAAAAAATATTCATAAAATTCAGGTGGAATATCACAATTTGAGGAGCTCGTTGATACCGAATTAGCCCTCTCATTTGTCGTAATTGTTTCCAGTTGCCGCGATCCCGATTTCATTGACACCAGATAAAACGATGTCTTGATGACAAGACTTGAGATCATTTCATTTTATTTAATAACAAACATTCCGAACTGGCACACCACAAAAAGTGAAATGTTATTGTTCTTAGGTATAATAAGAAACTCATAACACTACATTTAACCCAATTTAAGTATTGTTGAATACCAGGTGCTCAAATTGTTTTCAATTGGTTATTGAAGATTCGTTAGAAACTTAAAATCTTCTTATTCAAATCATGTGGCAATGGCTTTGGCCTTAAAAGTAGACTTTCTTATTATGAATAAATAAACAAAACCAAAAGTGAAATGCATCTTTGTACACTCAAAATATTTTGTTGGTAAAAACAACGGAAAGTGACATACATAAAACAAACGAAAATTCAGTTAAAACCGGTTAACTAATTTTTCTTTAAAATCAAACGAAATTAAAATTATTTTTGAATGTTGAATAAATAGCCAACGTATCGCCATAAAAATTACGGATTTCAACTTTTGTTTCTAACTGACAGTTATCAAAAATTCGAAGTATTGACATTTTTCTTAAAAATTACTGATTTTAACTCTTGTTGGAAATTAATTACTAACATTGTTGTACTGATATAACATGCTCTGATGTATTTAAAATACAAATACTATTTTTCCGTATATTTAAAATACAAAATACTGCTTTCCAAAATTCCATTTGAAATGCAATATACAAAATACAGTGTAACAAAAATATGTATTAAAAATACAAAATACTTTTAATCAAAAGAGTTTTTATTTTCATTCATAAACACCAGTTTTTCAAAAGTGAATTTATATACATATATTTGTTTTGTTACAAACATTTTTATAAAAAGATCTTAAGCCTTAAAATTAAATTTATTATTAAAATAAAAGATCAAATAAACTATACGTTAGAATTAAGAAAAAATTAAAAAAAAGTGACAATTAAAAAACGTTCCTTTCACCAAATGCTACATAACTCTATATGTATAGTATATGCAAGTCATTATTTGAATGATATTTTTTCTCTTGTTTTAGATTAAAATGTCGAACGCTGTTTTTCTTTGTATTTTATTATTTTTATTATTTAACTTTCTGACAGCTTGGCGACTTTCTCAATGTATGTGAATTCAGTTGCGTTTACTTTACTCAGATACTTTGGTAATTAAATTGTGGTATTGCTATTTTTTTTTGGAAATAAGACAGTAGGAAAATTTTCGATTTTACTTGACGTATGAATGGAATAATTTTTAACGCATATTTTTTAAAATAAGTTTTAAATGTATTTTGAAAAATTTATTTTGAGAGCACGATTATTTGAAATACAAAATACTCAAGCGCTTAGTATTTAAAATACAAAATACAAATACATTCATGAGACGTATTTAAAATACAAATACAAAATACGTATTTGTATTTTAAATACGTATTTCAAATACATGTATTTCAAATACTGCCCAGCCCTGGATATATGTACATAGCTTAAGGGTGGAATAATTTAAAACTTTTTGACATATTACATAATAAAATGAAACACGCCATTTTTAGCTTAAGGCTAGACGTCTGGATCAACCTTCTCATATTTTAGAAAAGAAAAAAATTGTGAAAATAAAATTTATTCATAGAATTTGAAATTTTTAATGATCTTTGTATTAAGACCAGCCTAACACGTCAAAAAAAAAAATATATATATGTATATATATATATATATATATATATATATATATATATATATATATATATATATATATATATATATATATATATATATATATATATATATATATATATATATATATATATATATATATATATATATATATATATATATATATATATATATATATATATATATGTGGTCATCCAAAGCTTCTTGTTTGTTGCATAGTGTTAGTCAAATGGTATTTTTTTCAAAAGCCAACTTTGGTATTTATATTTTAAGTCGCACGTTATGAGATGGCTGGTGCACATCATATTGTACACATAATAGAAATAAAATGAGGCCTTATATAAAAATCAATGGGCAAGTTATTGCTTTACTTCAAATACAGCAAAAGTGCTTAATATGTGCTTGTGTTTTGAAAGTATTCTATTCATAAAAGTAGTATACTTTTACATTTTCTACAAAAAAAAAAAAATTAAAAATCTAAGAATTGAGTAAAGCAACTCTTATGTCAAGTATTATTTTCTTTCATGCATTCAGGTACTTTTACTGTATCTGGAATAATTGATTTTTTTTTATAGATTTTTTCTATTAAATTCTACCGTAAAAAGGCTTTTTTTAGAACGCTCTTTTCAAATTCCCCACACAATCTATTGAGCTCAAAGGAGGAAAGAGGGAGTAGTATTTGTGCACAGAAATAAACCAGCAGATTAAATACATTGGGACTTAATTGTAGTCAAACACTAAAGTCGGTTCATTTTAGAAATAACTTAAATTTTAAAAAGTGTTGCTAACTTTTTTTTTTAACTATAGTCAAAATTAAAATTGACTTTCTTGTTTGATGTTTACTTTCAAATTGAAAAATACCATCCGAGGACGAAATGCTACTATACTCTGCATTAAGGAAAAATATTCATGTCATACTGAAGTCCAATATTTTCAAATGACTTCCTTTTTTAGAACGAACGAAAACAATGTACTTTTCCAATTGAACAGAAAATCATTTATTTTTTAAGCGCCATACCTCATAAGTTGAAATATGGGTATTTCCATGAAATGGTCCACCGTTAGTTAAAAAATCAAAACGCCCGCACAATTTTTTAAGCACAGAAATTTGAAAAAAAACTATTGACATTTTATTATGTAAAAAAAAATAATTTGACTTATAATAATTTGAAATGATGGTAAAAACTTCTGAAAATATATGTTAAATTACGAAAATATGTATGAAGGTAAAAAGTGTCACGTGCGTAATAAAAATTTTTTTTTTCTTAGCCAACCCATGCACACTTGTTTTTGAACAAACCATGATTATAAAGGTCCATTAATAACCTTTATAAAAACATTTTTTCCGAAATAAAAATCTTCTACAATTCGCCTACTTTTGCAATATTTCATGCTGCTTTAAAAGGCACTTCCGTTTTTTGTCACGTGCGTAAGTCAACTTTGATCGCATGGAACTTGGGTACCCAGTGCTCAATTTTCCAATATATATACTTTTTGGAAGGAACTCATCACATTAAATGTAACAATGGCAAAATTCCATTCAAAAATTCCAACCCATTTATATTTTTATAATATTCAAAACAATTAAACGTGTACAAATGTCACGTGCGTAACCATGGAAACACCCATATGGTTTTCTTACTAAAATAATCAGCAATTCGTTTAAATTTAATTTAACGAAAAACTTTTTACGGGGAACTGCAGTTGGTAAATGGAAAACTTTTTTGAGTGTAAATCTAAAGAAGTAAATTGTGACAAAATTAAATTTAGGAATTTTATTCATAAAATCATAACCAACATATTTGATCTCTTTTCGGAATTTACACATTTGATTTTTTTTTAACGGGGCAGCTTGTTATTGTGTTGTGTTTTTTTGTTTGTTTTTTCTTTCTACAGCTGCTTAAAAAGCGTCATTGTAAAAATTCTTCATAAGCTGTTCATATGTTTTTGTTTTTTATTTTCCATAAATTTACTCATAACCGCAAATTTTGTGTTTAAGTACAACTGGCAAAAAACAGATTTTATCTATTGTTTTCTTTTCTTGCCTGTTTTTGGTTGAAGTTTTGGTTAATTTTGCACGAGTCTCTCTTTCGTTTATTTTTTTTTTTTTTGCTTTTTTGGAAAGTGTGTCTGAATGCTTTAGTAAAGCTCCAATAAATTGCTAATTATTTTCTTACTTTTTGGTTTACTTTGTTAAAAAAAAAAAAAATTGTAATATCAAAAAACAAGTTGCTATAAGTAATTGCTATTATTAAATTACTGTATTTTATGTCAAATTTCAGAATGTGATTGAGTGTGTGGAAACGAAAATTAAGTGTGAAGAAGTTTCTTGAACAGATTATATATCAGTGTACAGCAAATAATAAAGTTGGTTGGAAAGATTTTAGAAGAAAATTTTGATATAATGATGTCACTTATACAAAGTTCACGGCATACAAGTGAAAGTTCATTTAGGTTAACTTGCGTAAAAGGTTGATATTTGTATTTTTGTTTAGTGATGGACAGATTTATTTGGTAAATCAATTAAAAACCGGCTTGATGCCACTACCGCACTTGTTGCCAATTGACTTAATAGCTATTGTTTTTTTTTTTTTTTTTGATATCAGTTCAGTTTAAATTATTGTTTATTTATAAAGTAAGACTACGGCAAGCTGGGGAACAGTGATTTAAACTGACTCATTTTATATGTACATACATACCAGTGAGCTGCAACAAGTATGATCGAGCGGTCTCATTCGCATTTGATATAACTTCGTTAAGATCAAATCAAGTCTACAGCAATTTTGTGCACTTTCGAATTGTGCACAAGCAGAAAAAAATTCTGCTACATGCAAAGATCGCCAAAGACAGTATGCTTGATTTGATATATCTACAAGCTAAGCGTATTGTTTATGCATAATATTTATGTACACGTTGAGTATCTCTGGCATGGATTGTTTGTGATCGAAAAAAAATTTGCGCATACTAGATCGTTCATGTTTGTGTTTTTTACGTGTACGGTTTCGCTTATGTCCTTTATTTTTCTACCCCTAATACATATGTATATGTGTGTATGTATGTATACAATCATATAATTAGTTTAGCAAATTTTTGATGTTCGAAAACGTTACTTACTAATGCAACCTTACATTTATATGTGTGTGCGCTTACTTGTATACATACCCTGTCGGAAACCAAGCTAACTTTAAGCTAACTTACAGCTAACTATTTCACAACTGGTGAGGTACTGGTTGAGGCCTGGATTACTTCTCAATGCGCTTGCATTGAAATAGTTAGCACTGAAATAGTTAGCTGTAACTTAGCTTAAAGTTAGCTTGGTTTCCGACAGGGTATGTATACAAGTAAATGCACACACATATAAATGTAAGGTCCATAAAAGTTAAAGTAAAGTTAATTATTTTAGTAGTCGACTACTCAATGTTCGACAGGGTAGTTTTTAAGAGTGATCTCGTTAGAGATGGGATTTTATTTAAATTTGTTAACGGTTGTGTGATAAATAATTTGCTATTTTCGATAAATAATGTGGCACCCATTTAAAGCTGATTCAACTTAAAGCCAATTTTAACTTTTGAAAAAAAAGTTAGCAGCACTTTTTAAAATTTAAGTTGTTTCTAAAAAGAACCGACTTTAGTGTTTGACTACAATTAAGTCCCAATGTATTTAATCTGCAGGTTTAATTCTGTGCACAAATACTACTCCCTCTTTCCTCCTTTCAGTCCAATAGATTGTCTGGGGAATATGAAAAGAGCGTCCTTTTTACGGAAGAATTTAATAGGTATCCTTTTGGAACAGGAATTATTCCAGATACAGTAAAAGTACCTGAATGCATGAAAGAAAATAATACTTGACATAAAAGTTGCTTTACTCAATTCTTAGATTATTTTAATTTTTTTTTGTTTGTAGAAAATGTAAAAATATACTACTTTTATGAATAGAATACTTCTACAACACAAGCACATATTAAGTACTTTTGCTGTATTTTATATAAGGCCTCATATTATTTCTATTATGTGTAGCTTTGTGAATAACTAATAAAAGTGGGAAGTACTTTAGGTTAATGCTGTTTTGTGCTATTGTAAGGCAAAGGTAATCAATAGAGGAAGTATATAAATAGTAATTTTTATTAGATGATTTTTATGTAGCATTTGGTATTGTATTTATTTCGGCTTAAGAAGCCAAAATACTGAAATTTTTTTTTTAAAAAATTTTTCATCAGTTGTGAGTTCTTATCATAAATTGATTTTAAATTTTAACTAGCAGAAATTTTGGAAACTAGCTGACAGAATTATTGTTTAAAGAAAACAACACTGTTTATTGCTGCGCAGACTCACAGCACTCAAATGAGTCAGCCTTTAATATTCCTTCTGCATATTTATGTGGCAAAATCTAATAACTGCGAAGGGTACTTAAAATGTTTACCAACTGAATTATTAATATAAAGTGACTAGATTGATTTAAATCTATCTGAAAATCTGAAATTTAAGTTTCTACACAAAATTATAAGAAATACAAAAATAAATTTAAAAGTGGTGCCATAAAATTTACTTTTTATGGGTTTCTTTATTGTGCGATATGTTAACTGCATTCTGTTCGTAAAAGAACTGGCATTTCATTAGTTGATTTTTAAGACACAAACATATAAAGAAATTTTTATTTTGGCCATCATTTCCTGTTCTTCCGTTACCAAAATTCATTGTTCTGCTCACGTGCTCTTTAATATTCAAATTATGTATTCCATATTGTGCTCTAGTGTAATAGACAATTAGTAAAAAAAAAAAAAACACCGGCATAAAAACAGGAAATCAATACCTCTTTTGTAGGATCAGCCAAGAAGAAAAAATAAATAAATAACTAAAAACAATCTATAGTTCTTGGCATAAGATGGTCTTTCCCTACTAAGAAATTAGTAAAATATTTTCTTATTTTAAATTTCACAGGAATGAATGAATTCAGCTGGAATATTATAAAAGTGTGTTTTTGAAACCACTTTTAGTTTGTGTCTTTTGCATTTTAGATGCCAGCACATGCTTATAGTTAGTTATCATGTTTTTTTTTCCAAGAAAGTGATGATTTTCAAAAAACCACGCATTGGACAATGCAGTGTTACAATAGTTTTTTTTTTTTTTTTTTGGTTACCAGCCCATGCAACATGTTGTAAAAGTGTTAATGAAGGAAACTCTAATTGAATTTTAACTTGTATTTTTTTTTAAATTAAATACTTAATAATTGGTATTATTAGTACACGTGCAGTGTTCAGAAAATATATAACATTGATGGTGCTGTCACATGTAAACAAATATTAGCTAATATTGGCACAAAAACATGACCACTACTTCCTTGTGGACCTTAGTTATAGGCAAATACAGGCAAATGCACTACCATTACACATTCACTGGCAAACCCGAGCAAAAACAAAGAACAGGTGAAAAGCATACAATTTCACAAGAGCATCTTTGAAGGTTATGTTTGCTCAACGAGCAAATACAACCTTTACGGCTTTGTATTTAGTCTTGCAAAGCTTTTGTTAAATCAAATAGTTGTTGGCTGTACATTTTGCATTTGTTCACTAAGCAAGTGTAGGAGACTTGCTACGTTGTTCTCTGTATAGCTTTTCAGTCATTTATCTAACGATGATATATTTAATAAAAATAAACTCAGCAGTCAACGAATTCATAAGCCGGTATTTATGCTGCAGTAAGTTGTTAAAAAACAAAAAACTTTCTAACAAAACATACCAGAACATTTCGCAACGGATTAAGCTAATTCGATTGAAATAATAATTTATTTATTGACAACACTATTTTTTAAAGCTTTAGGTCTTTGTATTTTGCTTTCTGTGTTGTTCGATATTTCACTAACAATTTGTTGGCAACGTCAGGAATCTTTAATTGTTTTTATTTTTATTAAAAACAATTAAAGATTCCTGACGATGCTAACAAATTGTTAGTTAAATATCGAATAAAAAAGAAAGAAAAATATAAAGACCTAAAGCTTTAAAAAATAGTGTGGTCAATTTTAACAATAAAGATTAAAAATTGTAGATAAAATAATATAATTTATTTATTTTTAAAAATTTATTTTGTGATTAATTTAAAAAAAGCGGAATTCCGGCAAAATATGTGATTAATTATCATCTTACATTAAATATTGTATCAACATATAGTCTGAAAGTTTTTATGCTCCAAATATTTTTAATCGATTAATTTCTAATACCGTTTAGGGTTAGTTGATTATATTAGTCGATTTCTATTTTTATTATGATTACACTTTTACATATCAATTGTAGTGATAAAACAATTTTACAAAATTATGCAATGCATTTTTATGTTCAACAAAATGTATCCGATTATTTGAATATTTTTTAAAATGTTTTAAATTAAAATATATGAAAATAAATTATCTTACAAAATGTCGGAGAAAAGCACATTCACTTTTAATATTTGCCTAAATTTATTCCATTCATAAAAAGTTATATCCATTATGATCATTGAACTCGAAAAAATTTATTGCGACATAGAATCGCTTAAATTTATTCGATTATTATTTAAGTGCAGAAGTATAGAATCTTGGCTAAGATTTGCGATAATTTAATTTATTTAAATTAAATTACTTTTTCAGGCTTAAGTTCAACCCTTGGTTTGTCACTACTTTTTAATTAATATCAATTCAGTAAAGAAAAGTAAAATTTAATAGCTATGTAGGTGGACAACCGGCTGTTTCTGGGTAGCAAACACCCTTCATCAGCACCCTATGAACTTTGGACGTGTCAAATTTCACAATTTTGGCACAGCCGCTTTAACCACTCGGCAACCAAAGCTCACGCAATTTTACTTTCTGTTTGTATACTTAATTAACATTAACCAAAGCAATGATATTTTTGCAGTCTTGGACGATATTTGTCGGCTCTCTGTTTATATGAAAGCTTTTTTCTACATGTTCTGTTTTTGCATCATTGAGATCTAAATGCTCTTTTATTGATACAATTTGAACATTTACGCCATGCCCTGCGTTATTAACATTTTACTGTAAATTTTAATTTTATTGAACTTCTGTATTGTAATACATTTATATTAAATTACTTTTTCAGGCTTAAGTTCAACCCCTGGTTTGTCACTACTTTTAATTAATATTATTAATTTATTTAAATTTGTTAGTTGCACTTGCAGTTCTTAGCTTACTTTATCACTGTATATTATGTGCTTACATTTATTTAACATTTTATTTTTAAACGAATTATTTTCAATCGAATAATTTTATAATCGATTAATTACGTTCGATTATTTCAATATAACTTTAATTTAATTTTGTACATCAAAATAATTTAACTCAAAATTAGTTTTGGAAATTATTTCGTTGATTTCATAATCGATTAAGAACATTCGAATACATTTTTATGTATATTTTTAATATATATGTATATATGAATAATAATTTAATATAAAACATTTTTTTTAATTTTTAATTCCATTTTTGTATTCGCTTAAAGTAAATAAGTTTTTGTAAAATATATATTTTTTTTAATATAATTGAATACACTTCTATCATTATTTAGTTAAAAAAAGCTGTTATAATCGACTATTTTTGTAACATAATTTTTTTAGGTTTTTTCTTTCTTATCTGATTGGCTTTTGTAATCGAATCAGTTTTATAGCACAATAACCGCTAATCCATCGCTATCGCATCTGCTCGCTAGTTAGCATAGTTATTTTGAAGATAAACACAAGTTTCAAAAGCTAATGTTTATCTTAAACGCATTTAAGTGAGCGAACGAAGATGTTCGATACCGATGAACTGGCATTTAGTTTATAGTAAAAATAAAGGACATTAAAATAAATCCTTTAGGGAGTTGTCGGCCAATTTTTCGAGTCTGCTGGGTATTGATTTTTGTCATACATGGTGCGGTAGGAGCGTGTTTTGTTTGGCTTTCACAAAACTGTATGTTCGATTTGCTTATTTACTTGAATGCAGAACAATCCGGTCCTGGTGCACGTTGTGAAACAGTAATGGATTGTTCCGCCTTTAATAAGTCTTGAAATTTACTGTTCTATTTATCACTACAAGTTTATCACAAAAAATCTTCCCCAGATTTGTGGAAGCGAACCTGAAGCCCACTATGTATGAAATTAACTTCAATTTATTTAATTTTGCTTTTCGTAATTTATCTTGTGTCAAGTTTTAACTCTACTTTCATAAATTTATTTCTTTATTTTTTACAGGCCACCGACCATTTTAACAACAACACCAAGAACACAAATAAAAAGTTGGACTCTTTGCAACAATAGCAACATTAGAGCGGCATTAAAACGAAAATCACCTCCCTTCAGCACCCTGATACTAAACTTTGTAAACACGTCAAGAAATCTTAAAATATTTTGAAATCAATGGAGAAAACAATTCCATGAATCTTTTGTTTTTCTTCGTTTTCTTTTATCTTTTCAAGAAGTGAGTGAATGTGAAACAAATAATTTCCAAAAAAGTGAAACAAATTTATTTTATTTCTCAGTTCCCAGTTATTTGAACAACCAACTCATAGAAAACTTCATATTCTTTGAATTCTAAACATTTTTTCAGATTTTTTTTTTCATTATCTTTTGGAACTTATTCTATCATTTCTGGAGTTCAGCAAATATTTGTTTAAGGTAAGTAAATATATTTATTTGTATGAATGTATGTATGATGTTTTGCCATTAAACAAAAATTAAAATGCAAGACAGTGAACTGAAAGAAAAACCAACCACAGAAATCCCCTGATAAAACATGGAAATTATAGATAACAAATGTCTTCAACAGAGAGCAAACACACACACACACACGCACACACACACAGACGCAGCAACCCGGCCACAAAAACATTATTATCAATTATTAAAACCATTCAGGAGTTGTTGGAAAAAAAAAAACAAATTTGTTTAAAAGAAAAACCAAAATGTTAGAGATTTAGGAAAACGATAAGTGATAGACAAAGAAACCTAAACAATTGTGCTGAAAGTCAAAAGGGTAACAGCACAATATTAATTGTTAATAAAATAATAAAAAAAACACACACACACAAAAATATTTTAATAACAGGTGCTTAAAAAGCCACCACTAAAAAGAGTGTGCGACTTGAATTTGAACAGTAAATTAAAAAAAAAACGAAATCATATACCGGTGGTATCTGCTGCAACTGTTGCAACACAACTCACAAAATTAAGAAACATAAAATGGAGAAACAGACCCATGTGTATATAATTACCTTTTCTAAAACAAACAAAAAATTATAATAACTCCGATTGACTTGAGTTAGTTCCAGTATAAAAAAAAAAACGCTAAAATTAGTTTAGTTTAATTTATGGCAGCAAACAAACAGCAATTAAAGTTCTGTATGCTGCTGGGCCGAAGCTGAAACATACATATTTATTTTTGGCCGCTGGGAGCTTTAACGCCATTGAAATGGTTTAAGTTCGTGGCTTATTCTTTAGAAAAAATGATTTGCTTTGTAACATATTTCAACTACAGTTGGGCTTCACTTTTGACCTATAAACCACCTCTTTTGTGACCGGAATGTATCAGCAGCAGGGTAAATTTCCTAAGAATCGATTTCGCTTAATTCCAAGACACATATGGACCAGAAGAGAAATGTTTTACTCTTCACTCTTAAATGAAAAATTATTTGCCAAATAAAATGTTTTGTAAATAAAGTTTAAGAAGATTTATTACTTTAGGTCTAAAAAAATAGACCTTAATGCTTCCTGCCTCTTTCAGCCGTCTATATGCCGCCGACATTTCGTTGCTGCTAAACATTTCATCAATAGACTTGAAAAAGTCTATTGATGAACTCATCAAACAACTAGCAGCAATTAAGGTATATTTTCTTTTAGACCTAAAGTAATAAATTTCAATAAATAATTAAGTTCATTGTTTAAGAAACATATTTTCTTTAGAACAGCTTATTTTTTGGTTTAGTTGGCATACGGGCAAAGTTTTGAAAACTTGATTTGCGCTATATTTGGTCTATATATGGACCGGTATCAAACAATTTTGATTTTGTCGTTTACTTATGTAACCTTTCCAACACCACAACGAGCCACTTGCCGTAGTAAAACTTGTGAATAAAAATGAATTAAGGCCGAGCCAGGGATGAAAAAGTTTTTACATTCATATTTTTATACCTATCACCAGAAGTGTTAAGGGTAAATCGCTATGCTCAATCGTAATTCCGCTTACATTTTTCATGACTTTACTTTCTACCACCATAAGGATTGTATTTGTATATTCTGGATCGTAACTAAAAGGAATTCGATTGCGTGATGTCCTTTCTGCAGGGTATTAAAATTTTGTTTTTGGGAATACTGTTTTAGACAGTTTTTTTTTCCGGAGATTAATGTAATATTATGATGTGCAGGGAAATGCTAAATAAGACTGATTCGCACTATCTATGGTCAGCAAAAAGAGTCTTAAAAAAAATAAACCTTTTTCCAAACAAACCCTTAAAATTTTTACTTTTACAAATGAAGTCTTATTTATTTTTTACTTAAAATTTTGTTTCTTTTACAAATGAATTGTTATTGATTTTTATAAAGATACATATTAACATTGTTATGTATAAACATGTTTTGTTTATTTTTTTCTTAATAGTTTTTTTATGTTAGAACTGCTTATTTTATTTTTTGGTAGGTAAACATGCCATTTGGTAGTTTTTGAAATTAAATTTGGTAGGAAAAAAAATTTTGAGTGGCAACCCTGCTTATGATGACAATCGCCAATCTCTTGTGTCTCTGGAGAAATATATTCGTCGAGAAATCAGCTAAATTGAACCAAGTTTACTTTAGCGTGTGGCGCAGAACAGAATTCTTCATTTTGAACAGTGTGCTCAACTCGAATTTGTGTCAATTATTACGTTTCTTATATAGGCTTTAAAATATAGAGCTGTTACTAGACACCCTTTATTTTCCCCCCGTGTTTGAGACTTTCAGCAAAACAGTTCAGCATAACAGTTCATCGAAACAGTTGTTCTCTGCCACTTGGCTTCTTCTACAATATTATTGGTGCAAGATGTGCAGTTTGAAGTTTGTTATCCTGCCTTTATTTGCCTCCATTTCAAATAAGTTTATTTTACTGTGCGTACACCATCAGGGGGGGGGGGCAACTTTTAGCTTAATAGTTCCCTAATTTCTTTTCTATTGCTTTAAAACAACTAAGCTAAAATCAAACAATTAAATATTGCTACAGGTGCTTCGGCAGCATAAAATTGCAGAAAATGCTTCCACTAGTAAAAACTTTTCGTGCAGTACTAAAGTAACTTAAAAGATTTTTTTCTTTTGCTGAATTTTTTAGTAAAGTGTGAGTTTGTTTTTCGTTCTTGCAATTTTATATTGCAGCTGATGCTGCCAGCGAACTAACGAAGTCAGAATATTTTAAAGGTTTCCTCTTGCTGGCGAGTGAAGAAATTTCTATTAAACATCATGGGTATCATTTTTAAGTTTTAAATTTTTTGTTGTTGTTGTTGTTGAATTTTCTTACCTAGTGTTGCGTTGTGTTTCTGCTTTAGTTTGCGTTTTAGCTCATTTGTTGTTGTTTTGTTTTTTTTTTTTTTTTGCTAAAACCATTCATAGATTAGCCAAGTTTATTGGGTTCTATTGCAGAATCATGTAACATTAACTCGATATATCAATATAAAGTTCTGAATTATATTTTTTGCTTTCTTTGAAATTGAACTTTTACGAAATTTGTAGAGGTTTTCATTAGCAGTTTAAAAAGAAATAGGGTGCGTTTCTATATTAAGCTCAATGCTCTGTTGTTAATTTCACTAGGAGTGCTGTTCAAATTTGTGCACACTTGTAACATAAACTTTGGCTATCAGCCATTCTCATGGTTAAGAAAATTGCTATGAATTGGCACATACGACCAGGGGAAGAAGGCGTATGGAAGAATGCTGTTGCAGGACATGCATCAATAACTGGCAGAATATCTGACCTTTCGAGTTTCATTGGCTCACCTGTAGTATCACATGCTAATTCATGGTTTATTGTTCAACATTGGAATAATATTTGGAAAATATTATTTTTCAGCATCAACCAAACCAACTGAAATAAAAATTATTCCAAATAAAATATTGGAATAAAAATTATTCGAATAAAAATTACTTGAATTAAAAGTAATCGAGTAATAGTTAGTTAGTTGTTGGAACGAAAAGTTTTGTTTAGTTTATTTCGTTTATGGCTGTTCAATAGAGAAGAAATAATTATTGGAACATTGACCTAAACTCAATATTGTTTTTTTTTTTCTGTGTATGCTGATGATAGTAACGTTTTCACCCACCCAGTTAATGTAGACAGATTGCTTGCAATTCATGCAGCATTTATGAATTTCTTACTAAAATCCATATGGCTTTTCCTTGAGAAAACATTCAATGGACATGTGGTTTTCCGTAAAATACGAGTAGTTATCATTGAGAGTTGATGCTTGCAAGGAATAGAATACCAGTGGCCAAAAATTCAGTTGCCTCTCGATATTCATACAAATGATAAGCCCTGCGTGGTAGACCCACCGTCAAATAAAATAGTTTGCCCTTGCAGGTGGTTTTCGTGGTGAAATTTCAAAACTTTTTTTTTTCACTGATGTTCAAGTTTAATTTCGTACACACACGTAAACACGATTTTTTCACGTATCTTCATGCATTCACATGTGCACATATGCACATGGCAAGTACTAGTTTATAAGAAAATTACACAGTAGTTGCTGCTTGTAAAGTATTTACATATGTATGTATGTATGTATGTATGTAGTTTTTTTTTTTTTTTTGCCTTTAAGTGAAGTTGTTGTGAATGCATATTATGCTTTTTAAATTTGTAACATTTTGTGTGTGTGTGTTTTTTTTTTCTTTGTTTATTCAAAAGCTGTAAAAGCATTTAGAGTTCATTACTCTTGTGTATAGAAAAAACAAACATTTATACTACAAGTACATTTCAAATTAGTACTCCCCAACCAGAGCGCTTGAAAAAGAAAACATTCACTCATAAATATATTAAACAATAATACCCAGTAAGTCAAAACACAGTTGGCTGATAGTGTTTTGTTTTCTAGTAGAAAAGTGATGAGTATCACCACTACCCATCTTTTTGGGTATCACTTCCATACAGCATACAAACTATAAATCTTGTTAAATTTTGAAAGTTTAGAAGAGAAGCGTAATCGTGAGGGAAAGCGTGGCGGCTTTGAAACTGCCAGTTGCTCTCCAGCTTAATTCATAATTTTATTTTATTATTTATTATTTTATTTTATTCTTTGCTATTAATTACAATCTTATATTAATTTCACACTGGCTGCTTTTAAGTAAAATTTGGTTTTAACCTTAAAATCAGGGACCGTCACTCTTATGACTTTTATCAAAAAAAAAAAAAAAAAAAAATCAAGAAATAAGAGTTATTTTTAATTTTTATATTTTTAGATAGAAAATAAGAGTTATTTTTTATATATATTTTTTTAAATGAAAAATAAAGGTTCTTTTTGATTTTTATATTTTTAGATAGAAAATAAGAGTTATTTTTGATATTTATTTTTTTGAATGAAAATTAAGTTATTTTTTTTTTTATATTTTTAAATGAAAAAAAGTTGTTTTTTATTTTTATATTTTTAAATGAAATGATTTTTATATTTTTAGATAGAAAATAAGAGTTATCTTTGATTTCTATTTTTTTAAATGAAAACTAAAAGTTATTTTTGATTTTTATATATTTAAATGAAAAATAAAACTTATTTTTGATTTTTATATCAATAATAAAAATCAATTCAAAATTCGTGACATAGTCAATATGTCTGCAAAGCTTATTTTGAAATAGACAATTACAAAGAACGGCGTTTCAATACTTCTGCTAATTTATTGGAATAGTGGGAGAGCAAAATATTTGTGTTTCCATGGCTTCGAAAATTAGCTTTAATTGTTCATTCTGCACCTGCCACTCAAGTCAGTGTAGAAAGGTCATTTTCAGCACTCAGATTAATATTGGGAGATTTGAGATATAATTTATCTGAGGAACATTTAAAATCAATTATGATGGTAAAATTGAACACCTGAAAACGACCTCTTAACACTGACTTGAATGGCAGCCAAAACTTATACCCCATAATTCATAAAAATTATAACAGGCTTATAAGACTGTTATTTGACATATTTGTATGGCAAATCTGTCAAATAAGAGCTTTATAAACCTGTTATAGTTTTTATGAATTAGACGGATAAGCTATTTCTATGCATTCATGTTTTTATAGCTGATAATAATATATTATATTCACATAATATATTATATTCATATAGAAATTTGAATGAAGCAGCATATTATAATACATACGGCATCAACAAATAACTAAGAGTTTTGAATTGATTTTTATTATTGATATAAAAATATAAAAATCAAAAATAACTTTTAGTTCTCATTTAAAAATATAAAAATCAAAAATAACTCTTATTTTTGATTGTTAAAATAAAAATCCAAAATTTAAAAATCATGCAATATGTGGGATGCATTTCGACTAAAAATCATGATGGTGTAATTAAAAGTTTTCTACGATATTCATTTAATATCAATACAATACAAATTAAGCCTCTATGGCCAATTAATATGCAATATGTATTGTAAGTTGAAAATGACTATGTATGTATGTTAGTTAAAAAGAAAAAAATATATGCCTACACCATAAATATACATATATGAAGCTGTTCAAAGAAAAGTTCATCATCGGCGCCCCAGCCATACTACAACGTTGCAAGAATTAATTGAGTAAGTTAAAATCCTATAGGCAGCATACCCCAGAGTAATGTAATCGTCTCAGTGGTTGTTTAAATAGTTCTGGAGGTGTTTTTTAAATGTAAAGTGCGAGGATGAGAATAATTTTAGATCTCTTGGTAGATTATTCCAAACCCGAACTGTAAACGAACGATCAAAAACATATAGGTTGAGGAATCTCTATTTGAACATTGCGCGATGACGTTATGAAGGTGAATTTTTTCACGAGACTAATGGGTTGTCCCAGTTTCATAATTTTATAAAATTGAAGCACAACCCGGAGTTTCAAAAATACACCAAAATTTCATCTAAAAATGTGGAGCTAGTTCTGTGACATAATCATGTTCGGAGGTTCTTACGTCATAGATATAACGCACAGTTTATATATGATTTATTTCTTCAACAATTGAAAAATAACTCTTATTTTCGGTCTCTGGTTAAAATCAATCCTTAAAGCCTGGTTTTATCACACAAAAGTATTTTGTTAAAGCCATTTTAAGACCTTTTCTGAATTGATTTTGAGTTGATTTTATGAAATGCGACATTGTATTTGATGTAGCATACAAAGGTCGCATTTTCGTAATATGGTTTCTTAAGCAGAAACCTGAAAATAATAAATTTTATTAAAAATGCGGCCAACAAAGTAGTGAAAGATTTCTTAAATTCTTTTATAACTTCATCTCTCAACTTAATTGAGCTCACCATCTCAATTTTGAAATTTTGTTTGGTTGCACTCTAATGCCACTCACACTCTTTATGCTAAAATTGTGAGAGCTGCAGAGGGAGATTGTTTCTCTTTGTTTTTTTTTTTGTTTCTCTAAATATTTTCTCTTCATATTGCTGCAGTTAAATGTTTAATTTTTACTTCTAATATTTTGTTGCATTTTTGTACTTTATTTACATATCCTTTACTTGTTCCGAATTTGGTAGTTGCAGCACAGCTGTGTTTGTTTTGAAAGGGCTAAAGCAACACCAACAATAACGACTAAGCCAACCATATTTTGATAATTATTATAAGTGGGCATATTTTTCTGTTGCTTGTTCGTTTTGTGCTTTCATGTTTCTTTGAGTTATTTTATACTCGGCTGGAGGAGAACATTTCGAGTTGTGTTCAAAAATAAAACAGTTAAATGAAGTGTTGGTTTTGAACATTTTAGATATTTGTTCTGTTTTAATTTTTTGAGTGTTTTTGGAACAAAAATGGGAAATCAAGAATGTAGAGCTTAATTATTCTATTTTTATTTGGCAAGGTTTTTTGCAACAACAAACGTTTTTTTCTTCTTCTAGGGCTTTGAACTTTGAATGTGAGGTTATGATGTTGCTGTGTAGGGAGAATCTATTTATTAGTTGATTAAGTTGAGTAGTTTTTGTTTCAAATTTATATTAAATTATATTATTATATTCGAGGGGCTGCCCGTTATGACATTAATGCACTTAAGTGCTTATGGTGGCATTGCACTTTCTGAGGAATGTTCAGTGGCATATGCGTAGCACATAGTTTGCCACAGCAGCAAGAGGACATTTAATTTGTTTCATACTCTTGGGCTCAAAAATCACTGGGCGATAAAACTTTTATTTAAATTCAGTTTAAGCTTTGCATCAGTAAATCAGTTCGCCATTTATTATACATGCTCTTTCAAATATTATACATGATTTTCCACATAAAGTCAAAAAATCAACTTGCCCTTGTATTTGCAGTATAACTATAATTTGAGTTCAAACGGCCGAAATTTAATGGTGGCTTAAGCATTTACTCTTTTACAGAATCGCTCGTTCAAGCATATTTGAAGCTGAAAACACAGGTTATCTGGCACAGATTTTTTTTGTGCATTGCAATAAACAAAATTCACAAAAGGCTTTTGTAGACCAATACAATAAAAATATTAGTTGTTGAAGTTTACAACTTAAGTAAATAAATAAGTTTGCACTTTGTTTTGTTTACCAAATCTTTTGAATGTTATTTTACACATACATATATGTACTTGCAAATTACATGCGTATTTCTGTAGCATTTCTTTTAATATTTTGCACAAAGCTACTTAAGGCCTTATGAGGGTGCTTAACTACTAAATGTAAATTACTTTGAAAGTGCAATACAAATGCCTTTGAGTACTTATATCTATGTACAGGCATGCATGCCTGCATGCACATGCACGTGCATGCACACAAGCCTGCAATTATTTATTTAAGTACACAATATTTTCAAGAACGCTGTGTTGACTGAATATGAAATTACGTTTCTTTTTAAGAAGACAATTTCATGAAACTTATAGCTTAATTTAAAAATTTTCTTCTTAACAACTATGTGTAGTGTGCGACGACTGTCATATCAACGAAATTTTTTCATGTGTAATAAGTGTTCGGCTTCAAGCTAAAGCGTATAGTTTTGTGTTACGCGTAGAGCGTTAAATGGTGCGTAGCATATTTAGAAAGGATCTCAGCGAAAAGTATTGTTGAATAATCTGATCTTTTTTAGACTTTGTAATTGTTAAAAACTTTGTTGTATACTTGGTAGTACATTCCAATAGATGTCCTTGGAAGCTTCTTAAGATTTTAAAATTTTTTCTAGATTCAAATGTCGTTGGTTCTCTCTTTACTATATTTAAACAAATTCAAAGTTGATTGAATTTTTTTCCAGAAACAATTCGTAAATTTTTGGAACGAAGTTCCTTGATGGTAGTGCAAATTAGTAGAAATCGTCACGACTGCGTGTGAGCTGTTTATATGTATTGGTGTATCTGTCTTAATTTTAATATTAATTAGTTGTGAAAACGGACACTATCAGCTGATAGATGTCGCTAAAGTAAAGTATGTCACAACAAAAAACAGCAATATTGAAAATTTTCTTCGTTTTGTAGCAGATTGAAAAAAAAATACTGCATGTGTCAAAGGTAAAAAAATAAAACGTTCCAAAAATTTTAAGAAGCATATAAAATTTAAAAATTTCAAAAACAACACAAAATAAAACATACAGATTTCACCTTGTATTACATTCGCAGATGAAGAAAAAACGTAAGGAACTTCGTTCCTAACGGGGGTCCCCCGACCGCATTTCTTTCTTTTTTTTTTGTATTAATTCATGTTCCAAATTATATAATATTTTGAAATGTTTTTTTGTCTTTTTCAGCTGTCTATATAACGATGACATTTTGTTGGTGCTAATCAACTCATCAGTAAACTTGAGAAATTCTTAAAAGTTTATTTTAAACTTAACTACTTATTCCATAATTCCCATGAACAAAATGAGCATCAGAAATGTTCAAACACACCTTTAAAACAGTAAACATTTCTTTCCGTTCTGCAACTCTTTTTCTGAGTGAACTGATAAGTTGAGTAGCATCAACGAAATTTCGTCCGCATATTGACAGCTGAAACACACAGAAAATATTTTAAAAAGGTCTATATTTTTGGACCTGAATTAATACATTTCAATTGGCTCTTAAAGGAAATAAATAATTAAGCTCACATTTAAATTTTGTTTTAAATTATTTATAATTATTTTAGGTCTAAAAATAAACCTTATTGTTTTCTACCCTTTTTCAGCCGTCTATATACGGCCGACATTTCATTGATGCTAATCAACTTAGCAGTAGACTCGAAAAGTCTTAAAAGAAGATGTCAAACCCAACTACTTATTCTAAAATAAACATTTAATTGGCTTTTAAAGCAAAAAGATTAATTAATTTTATGTTTATTTATAAATTAAATAACCAAATCAGCTGATGTACTGGTAGTAGATTTACTGACATAATGTTATTGGATGGTGCTGAACAAAACCAACCAAGATATTTAAGGATGAAACAAAAATTCAAGAAAGATCAAAAGCTATTAAAAATTACAAAACGGAAAGAATTTGGAATATGAATTTATTTTATTGAGCTGTGGAAATTGTGTGTTGAAATATATTCTTTATCTTTTCAAAGGTCTTGTGCTGATTAGCAAGAAAAATGGTTTTCGGGTAAAGGGTGTCTTTTTCGTAGGGGAGAAAAACAATTTTGTTGTTGTTATAAACCACAAAAATATCCTGGGGACGATAAAAATATTGAACTTACTAGATCACAAATTTCATGGCATGTATTTTAAAATGTAATTTCTATAGCGATGGCCTTTCATGAGTGTCATGTGCTCAGTTAAAGCTTGATTTCCTTTCTTGAGCCTAATGGGTTTAATTTCGCACAGTATTAGCACATAATCTCTGGCTTACATGCTTGCTTCCAGGTACACTGATATATTTGTTGGAAAGCTAGATTCTATGCAAAAAAAACTCCCATATTAAAGAAGTGGTTAATATAACACTAGTTCCCAAACGTGTGTAGCGTAACGCCAGATCGTGAGTAATATTCTAGCATATCTATTGTTGTCATGAATTTAACATGAAATTGTAGTTTGTGGTGGAAAATACAAATTAGTTAAAAAGGTACAGAAAAAAATTAAAACTAGTTCCATATTAGCTCGAGATAAGCCATTAAAAGTGATCAGAATCATATAAAAATTGTAGGAGTGGCGCAGTCCACTTTTTGCGAAGTGCTCTCTAAAGTGTTGGATGCTTTAGAATAGTCTCTGGGCAGAATGGATAAAATATCCATGGATAAAATTCTATTCATTAACTTTTTTTAATAGGAGGGCCAGCACTTTTTAGTTCTTCTGTAAGCGAATGCCAAAATTCGGCCACCACATCTTCAGAAACCTTCACAAAACCACCTGAAATGGGTCGGTTATTTTGCACCCTATTGAGAAGCATGTTATGCTGCACATTATTTATTGATCTATTGACCTAAAAATACTTTTCAGCTAATTTATATATCCATTATAATGTAGCAACTACTTGCATTTTTTTCTAGTTCCCCAAAGAAAATAAAATGAACAAATTAATACAAAAAATGGGAAAAATGTCTTTGAAAAATCCATTCACGAAAAAGGGAAATTTCGAATGGGAACAGATTTTATGGCAAAAGCTATTCATGATCGCACTTTTGAGAAATGGGAAAAAATTTTAGGGGAAAAATTATTCATGGTAGTGATTGTATATGATTTCTCAAGCAGTTATTGCAACATTACTTCTTGCTTCTATTATTATGCATTTGGTGTTTGTAAGTCCTTGAACTGACAGTAAATAATATTTCCTCCCTAGGCTTGTCCTATGAATATTTCAAGCACAAGACAAACAGAGAGTAAGTTATTGAGATTGATGTCATCCTTTTTTATGTCTGCAAAGGCTAGCGATTATTCTGCATTCAGCATCCAAAAGTATAAATGTGTTAGGAAATCGATCCTCAGTATTGATTGGCTGCTCAGGTGGGCGATTGTGAGCACTGCAAACTTGACTCACCCCCTTAAAATGAATTTCCACTATTTGCAAGTCTTGTTCAAGTGTAAGTCTTTATATGGTGATACTGAAACAAACAAAAAATTCGAAAGCCCAGTAAATACCTCCAAAAAAAGTTCACCTTTTATTTTATGAGTAAATTTTGCCAGTGTTTTTGAAGGTGAAAATTAATATTTCGTATTTTGATATGTTGTCATAAACATTTCAAATGAAAAACCAAATGCCAACTAGATGGGATATATTTTTCAAACTGTTGCTTCTCTGCTCCATATGCATTATCATAAATAATTTTTTTAAACTGGACCCAGCAGATCTGAATTTGGGAAAAAATGTTTAAGACTTACTTACGCCAATCTCATGTGTGCAAAATTAAATCACTATAAAGCACTTCACTCCAATAAAGTTTTGATTTTGTCGGTACTATCACCACAGGAGCTCAAGCACACCCATTTGTTACAAAAAATTCTTTGCGCCAGAAAATTTTACTAAAGGGTGGTCCAGCCAAAAGGCAGAATGTTAACATATGTTATTGTTAATAAAAAACTTTTTGTTACGATATGTTATGTTATGTTAAGAGGGCCGCCGGTCCTGAGACCGACTCACTTGGGTCCAAGAAAAGGTCCCGTTGTGTTACCCGAAAAAGACTGTGGGGAGTTCTCCCTACACAAGCTCCACCGGTTCCACCCTGAACCAGCCCGATGAACGGATGAAGGATTCCACCCTGTCCAATCCGCATTCCGACACTTCCGGTAATCCCTCTAGTGTCGGTCTGCCCAAGCAATTCGCTCTCCTGTTAGAGAGGGCCGGACATCGGCAGAGGAAGTGTTCAACACTCTCCTCCTCTTCCTCATCTCTGCAACCTCTGCAGAAATCATTGTATGGAAGATTCAGTCTTCTCGCGTGTGCTCCCATGTGGCAATGTCCTGTTAGAACAGCCACAAGGGTATGGAGCCTATGCCTCGGAAAGTCCAGCAAGGCCATAGTCCTCCTATGCTCATACCTGGGCCATGTAAGACCCGATATTCGATATTTATTACGATAGAATAATCTATAAAATTAAATTAATTAATAAAATTAATAAATTAATTATAAAATAAAATTATTAATAATCTATGGAATAATTTATAAAAGTTATGTGTTAAACCAAATACTGGCCAATCGTTGTCACTGCTTTTCTGGCATATTTCTCTCCAATAGTCGATATTTTTAATGAGTCATACTCACTAATGACATTATTGTGGTCTCAACAACGTTGCTAATACAGTAGGCTCGCGAAAACGTGAACTAATTTTTACCGAGGGTGTTCACGTTTTGGATTTTGTTCACGTTTTACAATGGATTTTTTTTCATGAAAATACGTTGAAAGTCAGTATGCAGAACCGTTTAATAGGCTTAATCATATATAACAAATTTTATTTAATATATTTACTGCAATACTTTATTTCAGTTGATGTAAAGCTATGAAATAGCTGTAGTACACTGTACTATATCTATATTGTACTTTTTTGACAACCCCGTTACTGACGCACCCGTCCTTATATGTTCAATAATATCACACTTTTCTTGAAGAGTTAAAGCTTTTGGTTTCTTGGCAGACATGAAACTGAGTTTAAATTCACTTGTTTGTATGTACACTTTATTTGTACTCAGACGCGTAGAGATGTTTCCACCACAATCACCACATAAAAACTGAAATTAAGTATTATAGGTGTGCATATGTACATATATACATATGTAGGTGTGTATACATGTCTAAAAGATGTTTTTGTCACTAAGCTGTAAAGAAATTAAAATACCGCTACGCCCAAAATTTATAAGAACTACAGAACTGACTTAAGAAAATAAAAAAAAAAATTATTAGAATTATGTGCACATTTTAGAGCCATCATCACTTGTTCACGTTTTAGAGTAGTCAATGTTAAAATAAAAAATGTTCACGTTTTTGGAAGTTCACGTAACTGAATGTTCACGTTTTGGCGAGTCTACTGTATGGCGAATTACTTGCGAATAGTTCTTTAGCTTCTGAACTCCTCTTGGCTTATTGACAAACACTTTTTCTTATAAATATTGCCAAAGAAGAAAGTCCAGTGTTGTCAAATTCCCTGACTGTGGAAGACAATTAATGCTGACACGACATGAGGTAGAACGGTCATTGAATTTCTCGCTCTTTTCGATTTTGGGAAGGGTCCATATTTTTAATTTCTGAAAGCAATTGAATCGGTTTACTTGATTTGAAGCGAAAAATTTAAGTATAATCCTTATTTCCAAATAACCAACTAAAAGTATTTGTTATTTTCAGCATATTAATTAAAATTGAATATAATTTAACGAAATTCTTTTTCATTATCTACTTTAGGTCTAAAAAAATAGACCATAATGCTTTCTGTCTTTTTTCAGCCGTCTATATGCCGCCGACATTTCGTTGCTGCTAAACAACTCATCAGTAGACTTGAAACATCTTTTAGACCTAAAGTAATAAATTTCAATTGGCTCTTATAGCGAATAAATAATTAAGTTCATTGCTAAATTCTTTTTCTTAAATTCTAAAATATCTAAACACCTAGATTTATTTATTTATCATACTTAAGTATCTACACAGTTTTTTTTATCCAAATCACTTGAACAAACCTACCAACTCGCTTTAAGTTGCACTGTGACGAATTTCTAAAGTACAGTTGTCTCGCACACAGTTACGCATACGGCTTTACTTATTTGTAAGGTTCTGGCACATCCCATAAACTTCCCTGCCGGCAACTCAGTCAACTAGTAATGAATTATAAGCTAACTTTTTTACAGCTGGTGGTGGTTGACACTTAGATTATTTTTAATGGAGATGACTGACTATTTTAACATTACGATGTCCTAGGAGGTAGTCAATTGTCCGACTGTGCATTACTTTTCAACTAACTCAAAGTTAGCTACTTAAAAGTCAGTACACACAGAAAAAAATGTACAAATCAAGGCTGATTTTACATTTTTCGGTGGTTATATTTTATTTTATTAAATTAAGTTTCATTCTACTTTTTTTTTTTTTTTTTTTTTTGTTAGCCTCTGCTGGGAATCGAACCACTAAGCCTCAAGACTGGAGAGCAACCAACATACATACCCACTCAGCTATCGCAACATTTAAAACGAATGCGACAATAGGCAATTTGATTCAAGAGTTATTTACCGTGTATGTGTGTATGTTAGTATTTGAATTTTGGGTTAACTCTGCACTACGTTTCAGCTGGCTTATAGCCAGTACATAAAAAGTGAATTACAAATCGATTGTATTGTAGCTAATTTGAAGCTAGTCCATAGAAGTTAACGTAAAGTTAATTATTTTAGTAGTCGACTACTTAATGTCCAACAGGAATTAACTATAAGTTGATTTTATTTGTAGACGGCTACCAATTTGCTGGCAGGGTTAGAACTCTAAACTACCGCCGGCCGCTAGCCAGGACAACAACCGTTCCTTCTATAGTAATGTATGTATAATATGTATATCGTTTTATCAAATGTTTCCACGATTTGCTCTTCGCTCCCTATTTATACTTAACACCCTGATCAGGCACGAAGCAACATGCTACACCATAAAAAATTTTAAGAACGAATGAAGTAGCTGCATACTGAAGCTACATGCGAAGCACGAACAATTCTTGTCTTCTCTAATTTGTATCGCAAGTTTTCCTGTACTGTTTGTCAAAATCATATGTTGTAAATAAAGAAAACGTAATAATACATAAAAATAAAAGCTAATTTTGGAAGTTCATAAATTAATAAAACGTACAGAAAAATAGAAAACAAGTTTTTTGTGCAAAGTTTTGTTATGGCAAGAAAGATATCTTTCTAAATTGAAATTTATGAAATATTCAAGAGCCTGCTTCAATTTGCGGATGAAATTAAACAAGAAGCATTCCCAGCTTTTGGAGCAGCTGCATCTGCTTATTTGAAAAATCTGCTTAATTGAAAACAAAAGTCAAATCGAAGCACATAGACCAGACGTATGATTCATGAATATAATTGAGAGAGCGAAGCGGGTGATTCAACTGGTAATGGAAACATGCTATTAGGTTGCACTAAACTTTCCATTAAGCTGGCTTATGTTTTGCTACAAAAAATATATTTCCGTTGGTATCCAGTTCTTTTAATATTTATTCCAAACAAGAGAACTACTCAAGTCACGTAAATTTTTACATTGCGTCTTATTACTTTAAAAGTTATTTGCGATCATGATACTTTCTGTTCTTGACTTTCACTTTTAAAACTACAGGGTTTAATGTATGTATGCTTAATAATCTGTATGAGTTTTATTTTTCTTCTCATGCATACATACATACATATATGTGTGTTTTTTTGTTAAAAAGAAGAAAAAAATTTTTTTAGCGCGAATTAATAATTCCTAGCTCTTAGTGAATAAAAAAATATTTTTTTCAACGCGTATGCGTTTACTTTTTTTCTTTTTTATTATTCTTCGGAATTACAATTTTTTGAATTAAAAATATCTCGACGTCTATGCGTCTCTATAACTTATTTTTAACTAACCTATTCATTTGTAAATTTGAGTCTTAAATACTAAAAATGTACTTTTGTTTTTACAATACAAAGAATATTCAGTTCTAATGTTTAGTGACCATTTTATCTTTTACAATATTACAAAACACTTTAATTTTATTGATGTTTGTATCTTATCTTCAGTTGAGCGTTTTATTACTAGTAGTTTAATTTTTTCAATATTTATTTAGGTCTAAGTTATCCTTATGGATGTTCTTACAGCTAATTTTATCTTAGTTTAGTTGCTTTGTATTTATATTTGTTACCATGATTTTATTGCTTGACCCTTTTTTTATCGTGAATGTTTCAAACCATACTTTCATTGATATGATGTTTCTTGTTCCCGTCATGTATAAGCATGTTTGTTTCTTTTATCGCTAAGATATCTTTATCAGCGTTTAACTAAGAGGGTTGTTGATTTGCCTGACCTTAACTCTCCCCCGGGTTAAGCAAGATCGTCCCGATCTTTTCTAACTCCCTCTAAAACTGTATTATAATATGCGTAGTACAATTCCGCTTGTTTCTTTTGTTTATAGATTACAATATATTTAAACAATTTCATTCCGAGTACAATTATGCCTACAACTGTGATTATCATAAAAAATGAATAAAAAGTTGATCTGATAGGATGTTCTTCATATGGGATAACGAATTTTCTAATTGAATCTATATTATTAAATGCGTTTTCTCTATCTGATTCTAAAATTTTTTCTATTTCAAAATTTTCATGGTGTTTGTTATGTATGGCTTCTATTAGTCTATCATGAATGTTCCTGTACGGAATTCCGTCAATATTAACTTGGTCCGTATATGTAACTAAATATGTTCCTGTCATTGATTTGTTCTCTAGTGTGTGGTTTCCGTCTAGCAATATGAAGCCTTCGTCGATTTTCAAAAGTTTGTCATTGTATTCCTGTATGACTGTGCATTTACTGCTTTTATCCTCAAGGAGTGGAATTATACATGCGTCTGTTTCGTTGTTTCTCCGACAAATGTATCTTCCTAGGTAATTTTCACAATTGGTGACCCTAACGTATTCTTTATTACAATAGGCAATTTGCCTGTATGGTGTGAGTATTTTTGTCAGATTAGTCACGTGGAAGAGGAATGAATATTCGTCGTATATCAGGACATCATCAGTTCTGGTTAGAACGTATTTTTGTCCATTTAAGTTTTTAATTTCTGTGTCTCCCTTGATTTCTGATGTGACCACTGCGAGTAATATCAGGTATATGATCATTATGATTAATGGTATAATTTTTAATGTTGTCCTTATGTACAATCTTCCCCCTTGTAGTTAAGACAGTGTCCTCACGGTCTTCCTTCACAATGTATTTAATGTATCTGGCGTCTTTCTTTTTTCTTACTCCTTTGATCTTAACTAATATTTGTTCGTTTGGTGAAAATGTTCGGTGTTTTGTACCTTGATTCAATCTTTCGAGAGTTTTTTCAGATGCACTTTTTAATTTCTCATATATGTCTTTTTTATTATAATTAATCTTGTTAAACAAAATGTCAACTGGTTTTTGTCCTGTAACTGTGTGTATGGTGTTATTTAATTCCCTTATTGTTTTATATATTTCTTCGGTTATTGTTGTTTCATTTTGTATTTTAAATATTCTAGCTAACTCGGAGATTGTGCTGTGAGCGCGTTCGACTTGTCCGTTAGAAGTTGATCTATAGACTGGAGTTTCTATTTTTCTTATTGCATATTTTTCACACATCATTTTTACTGCTGGCGTATTTAAACATTTTTCGTTATCTGTCATTAATCGTGTGCAGTTCGGATAATTATTTGTGATGACTTCTTCCATTTTCTCAGACATACGTTCTCTTGAATCTATTTCTCTGAGGGTAATATATTTTGAGAATTTATCGATGGCGACTAGAAATGTTTTTTTATCATTAAAGTAAATGTCCATATGTATGTATTTTCCTGGTTCTGTTGGTATGTCAGATTCTCCTACTGGTTCTCTCGTGGGGTTCCTTTCATATTTACCGTATAGGCAAGGTGTACACCTTTTGTTAAATGCCTTACATTGTTGTTTTATTTCAGGCCAGTAATGCTTTTCAAGTATCTCTTGAATGTTATTCTTGTAACCTCTATGTGCTCTATTATGTATTTTCTTTACTATTTCGGTTTGTTTTTCTTCTTCACGAACGTCGATTAATTTTGTTGGTGTATACACAAAGTTTGTAGTGTTGAAGGTGTTTTTTATAATAGGGCCGAGTGCATAGATATTTTCTCGGGTGGTGTGTATAGCAGTCGTTTTGTTTGGATGTAATATCTTTTTCAACTCTGTGATCAGATTTTGTTCATTTGTAAAGTTGATTGTGTGCCTTATTCTATTTGAAAATATTGTCCGGGTTCGTGTTTCGTTGATTCTTTTATTTGGAACGAGTTCAATTTGGACGGCATATGCATTTAAAGGTTGTTTTACCTGTTTAATAATTTCTGTGTAAGAGCTTTCGGCTGAATGAGCTGTATCAATTGAAGATGTATTAATACATTGTCTTGACAAAGCGTCAGCTACTACATTTTGGTGCCCTGGTTTGTATACCAGTTTTGCTCCAAAGTCTTCAATAATAGCTTTCCAGCGTTTTAGTTTTGGGTTGGGATTTTTTTCAGAAATGGCGTGTGTTAGGGACTGGTGGTCGGTATAAATGGTAAGGTCTGTTGTTCCATAAATATAATTCCTTAGTTTTTGTAATGCCCAAATGATGGCTAGTAATTCTTTTTCATTGGTGGAGTAATTTTCCTCCGTTTTACTAAGTGTTCTACTAAGAAAGAATATTGGTTTTTTCATTTGGCTGAGCACTGCTCCAATAGCTATGTTGGATGCGTCTGTGGTCAGCTCGAATGGTTTATTATAATTTGGTTGGAAGAGTTCAACCTGTTCTTTTAGACAACTTTTTAATTTTGTGAATGCCTGTATAGCGGCTTCATCTAATTCTATTTTTGCTTTAGCACTTTTGTTTTTCCCTATTTGTCCGTTGTCGCCTCGTAAATGAATTGTTAAGGGCTTGGCTATGCCAGCATATCCTTGTACAAATTTCCTGTAGTATCCTGTCATACCCAGGAATCCTCTTAAATCTTTTAGTGTTTGGGGGAGCGGATATTTTTCGATTGCCTCTACTTTTTCTGGGTTAGTGGCGATTTTGTTATATTTAATTATGTGACCTAAATATTCAACTTCTGTTTGGAAGAATTTTGATTTTTCTTCGGATACTTTTAGTGTTGCTTTATTTAATGCATTGAAAATGATCTCTATGTGTTTCATATGCTCTTCTGGTGATGAGGAGTAGATCAAAACGTCGTCTATGTACACATATGCAAATTTTCCAATGTATTCTCTTAGGATGTCGTCGACACACCTTTGGAATATGGATGGAGCGTTTTTCAAACCGAATGGCATACGTATGAATTCGTATTTTCCACCGTTTACACAAAAAGCAGTTTTTTCTCTATCTTCCTCTCTTATTCTAACTTGATGGAATCCTGATTCTAAATCTAAAGTCGTAAAATATTTCGCTTTCCCTAAATTCTGTATTGTCATGTTTACGTCAGGAATGATATATCTGTCAGTGATTGTATGTGAGTTTAATTTCTGGTAGTCTATGACCATTCTTTTCTTAGGTCGTCCGTCCTCATCTACGCCTTTTTTCGGAACAGTCCATATTGGAGAATTGTAGGGACTATTACTTCTTTGGATGATTCCGTCCTTTATAAGTCTTTCTATTTCCCTATTTACGAAGTCGTTATCCGCTATGGGATATGGATACTGCTTCGTCCAAATGGGTTCGTCTGTTTTTGTTCTTATTGTAGCTTCTATTGTTGTAGTGAAAGGTAACGGTCCTATACCATTGTTTTCCCTCATCAATATGTTAATTTTGTCCCTATACATGTCATTACCTATTGTATAGTTTATACTGCTACTTTCTTCTCTCTTATTCACTGTGAATGTCATATCTCGTATATCTATTATGGCTTTTAGTGTAATTATTCCTTGCAATCCTAATATTAAATCAGATCCTATTATATCATCTAGCTCAAAAAAATCTATATCCTCGCCAAGGAATTTAATACTTTGTTTAGTATTTATTATTGAAGTTCCATGCATTGAGATAACCTCCATAGGTTTTATTTTTTCAATTTCATTGAACTTTAAGGATTTTTTTATATAATTATGGGTCGCTCCCGTATCTAATAATACATTATATGTTTTTTCACCGTCATTCATTTGTATATGGGGCAACCCGTTTATTAGTTTAAATGCTTAACTACTAACTTATTAACAGTACCTGTTTCTACTATAGTGCTGCTGTTGTCATCGTCTTTAGTGATGATGTTGTTGTTCCTCATTTGTTTGTTGGTTTGGTAATTTCCGCTTGGCTCTCTTTCTCTTTTCCATGGTTGGGGATTGAAGGGGTTGAAGCGTGTTTGTTGACGATGAATCGTATTTCCAGAACTGATGTCCATTGGTTCCGGTCGCGGTTGGTGGTTGTTATATCTTGGTGATTGATATTGTTGATTTCTTTCCATTGGTCTTGACTGAAAACTGTTGAAAGGCTGCCTTGGTCTAAATTCCGTCCTTGGTTGTAATTGATGCCTTTGCTGATGCTGATGACGCTGTTCGTTGTTAAATGGTCTGTTGAATTTTCCTTCATGAGCCAACCTTAAATTTTGATGACGGTTGTCGTGTTCTATTGTCCTTGCTATAGTGTATGCATGCTCCAGATCATGAGGTGCATTTCCGTATAGGGTCGACTGAATGAATGTGTTATTTACTCCGGCTATGAAGACTCGAACTGAATCTTCTTCTGCTTGAGATGTCATGGCTCTGGTTACGGCTTCCATGTGACCGGACATTGAAATTTTTGAAATGATTAGATTTAAACGTTTATTTATTTCATCATAGAACTCTGATAAAGTTTTCCGTCCTTGACTGCAGCTCTTCATTTCATCTTGGAGAACATATAGTGGTCGAGTATCTGCGTATGCTTTGTCGAGTCTGTCACGGATGGCGTAGAAATTAAATATTGTGCCGTGGTTGGCTAGTAACTGTGCTGCGCTTCCCTGTATTTTTGTCTTTACGATCTGCAGTGCCTGGGCGTAAATTGGTTGGTTGCTGAGATTGGATATGGTCTCCATCATTCGCGTTGCGTCTTCTCTCCATATCCTGTAGCTGTTTATGTTACCATCAAAGACGGGTAACGATTTAAAAACGTCTAGTTTCACCTGGTTTTCATTTGTGATTCTAGGTTCTATTGTAACCCTTTGGTTTTCTGGGATGATTTCTTCGTGTTGTACTTGCCTAATTTGTTCTTCCAAATTCTGGACTTGCCTTTGATGTTCAGTTCGCATGTTCTCAATGGTGGCTTGTAGGGCTGCCATTTGTTGTACCAGTAAGTTTACTTCAAAATTTTGTGCCATTGTTGATACTGGGGTTTCTTCAGTAGTTTCTTCTAATTTTCTGTTTAAGTCGAATGTTGTTCCGCGTTTTGAATTTTTTTTAAAAATGTACATTTGCTATTACAAGCAATTTTTTTGCACTATACTTCTATGAAGGTTTACTTAGTTGTTTTTAGTTTTGAACTTCGTGTCCTTGCTGCGACAAGGGTTTCGTTGGCCCGCTCACTTGGAGAATAAATTGAATTATCCTCCTGGCAGGATCGCCAATTAATAATTCCTAGCTCTTAGTGAATAAAAAAATATTTTTTTCAACGCCTATGCGTTTACTTTTTTTCTTTTTTATTATTCTTCGGAATTACAATTTTTTGAATTAAAAATATCTCGACGTCTATGCGTCTCTATAACTTATTTTTAACTAACCTATTCATTTGTAAATTTGAGTCTTAAATACTAAAAATGTACTTTTGTTTTTACAATACAAAGAATATTCAGTTCTAATGTTTAGTGACCATTTTATCTTTTACAATATTACAAAACACTTTAATTTTATTGATGTTTGTATCTTATCTTCAGTTGAGCGTTTTATTACTAGTAGTTTAATTTTTTCAATATTTATTTAGGTCTAAGTTATCCTTATGGATGTTCTTACAGCTAATTTTATCTTAGTTTAGTTGCTTTGTATTTATATTTGTTACCATGATTTTATTGCTTGACCCTTTTTTTATCGTGAATGTTTCAAACCATACTTTCATTGATATGATGTTTCTTGTTCCCGTCATGTATAAGCATGTTTGTTTCTTTTATCGCGAAGATATCTTTATCAGCGTTTAACTAAGAGGGTTGTTGATTTGCCTGACCTTAACTCGCGTGCTTTCATTGTCTCTATGCTTGTCGTTTCATTGTGTTGTCTGTTTGTCTGCCAATCAATTTGACATTAAAGCAAAAGTGTCAGTTGAAAAATGTGCTTAAAGCATTATTTGCTTATACGACTTGTACACATGTGATATTTTTCTGCATTTTGCATTGCAAAATACTGGCAAATCTGTGTTTTAAGGGAGTATCTTCTTAGGCTCTCCTAGAGGGTAATATTGGAGAGAATAATGATTAATTCATGAAAGAGAGGGATCATCTTATTAAGTTGCCATCAGTCAATGTAGTCATTTTTTTTTTTTAAATTGTTATTTGACAAAAAAATCCGTTTAAAAAATTTGCATTCTACAGGGTCCGCCATCCAACTTCTTTTTTTTTTACTAGTGCTTATTTCGTGATTGGTAGCACTTAGCTCATGTCTGATTTGACAGATAATTAGCTTTATGCTTCCGCTGAATGAATATGGTTGTGTATACGCTTGAACAACGCTGGGAAATATTGCGACATTACTTCGAAAATCATGGTAAAGTTGCAGAATGTGTGTGAAAATTGCTTACGGATTTTGGAAGAAGAGAAACACCGTCAGCTCCGTATGTTTGTTATCTTGTGAAAAATGTGAAAGAAACTGGCATTCTCATGGGTAAACCAAAGCCAAAATGAGTGTGTACACTCGAGAATATTGCTGCTGTGGCAGAAAGTGTGCCTGAGGCGTCATCAATTTACCGTCGTTCTCAGCAATTGAACATTTCGGAGACATCATTAAGGCGAATTTTGCATAAAAACCTTGGTGTGACACCATACAAAGTCCAACTGGTTCAGGAGTTGAAGCCAACTGACTGTACAATGCGTTTTCGTTTCACTAAGTGGGCCTGCGATCGACTTACAGAAAATGCCAATTTTGTCAAAAACGAATCAAACAAAATTGTCGCATTTGGGGCACAGAAAGCCCGCACGCACACATTGAAAAGCCGACGCACCCAAAACGAATCACTGTTTGGTGCGGATTTGGGTCCAGAGGCATAATTGGGGAATTTTTCTTCGAAAATGAAGAAGAAGTGGCCATTATAGTCAATGGCGATCGTTATCGGGCCATGTTGAACGAATTTTTGTTCACAAAAATTGAAGAGGAGGATATTGGCAACATTTGGTTTCAACATGACGGCCCTACGTGCCTCGCAGCCGAAGCTACACTACATTTTTTATAACATTTAAAAAAAATATATATATGTATATTTGGCGGACCCTTTACTAACAAAACTTAAGAGAATAATAATGAGTTAATAATTGTAGACTTTATGGGCTTGAATTGAAAAAAAGAAAAAGCATTAATTCAGGCAAACAAATAGACCTGACAAATGTTTTTTTTTCTGTTTCAGCCGTGGATATGCCGCCGACAATTCGTTGATGCTCATCAACTCATTAGTAGACTCTAAAAATTCTTAAAATAATGTCTGAAATTTAACTGGTTATTCCACAATCGCCAAACATTTTTTTCGTGTTGAAATTCTTTTACTTTTCTTTGCAATCTTCTATACAAAAAAACCATTGGTTACTACGATTTGTATTTCTGAGAGTATCAAAAAGTGACAAATACTTTGAAAAAAACAATTAAATCAAATATCGATCTCTAAAGATAGTTCAACGCTCATTTTATTGGGAAATAGTTTCAAAAAGCAAAACAGGATTTAGAACATTGAATAGAGTTATTTGTTGTTGCGATTTCGAAAATATTTCAATATTGAAAAAAGTCTATGTAATCATTTTACTGACAAACTCTCTTAATGCCCAAGCCAGCAGTTCAAGTTAATTTTAGAGTTTGATTTAACTTACGCTTAAGCTAGTAACTCTTTAAATGAGTGAATACTTAAACCACATTTAAGAGAAGAAAATGTAAGATTTGAGCTTCAGTTATCAAACTGCGCAAAACACCAAGCATTTGACATTTTTCGCAACGTTGTCCAGTTTCTTTTTTATTAAGACAATAAATGGTTTATTGATTTACTGCAGTCCTGGTTTCCCTGCAATCAAATTACGGAAAATATTTGTTACAATACACAGAGAAAAAAGCACCTAATAAAGTAGAACAAAATCAATAAGATATCTCTATGGTTTTTTTTCAAGAAGGATTCCTTATTATTTTAAATGGGAAAACCTTATTGAAAAAACAACAATTAATGAAATTAAAAAGATGATTTACGTGTGTTTATATAGAAAACTAATAAAACCAATAGGGAAAAATTAATAGGATAACCTAATAAAATCAGTAAGAAATCCTTATTGTATACAATTTACAAGAAAACCTAATAGAATGAATAAGTTCTTCTCTATAGAATTTTTTTTTGGTACCATGCAAATCGGAAACTGAGTAAAAACAAACGTGAGTAACAAGTTTTCTTCTTGGTTCTATGTGTTTTTCTTGTTGAGACAATTAATAAGATTTGCAACATGGAAATAATAAGAAATACCCATAGAAAAATCTTCTTTTCTCTCTGCTGAGATACCCCTAAGCCTAAAAACGTTTCAAAGAGAAAATCTTATTGAATCTATTAGGAAGTTTTCGCTCTAAAGTTGATTTCGTTTCGAAATTTATTACGAAAAAATAAAAATTTAGTAGAGCTTTTATTTTATGTTGGTTATAGTTAACGCATCTGTGCAAAATTTCATTAAAATCGACTCAGTAATTTTGGAGGTTATCAAGAACAAACATCGTGACATGAGATTAAGATATAATGATCTTCATGTATGTAATTGTTAATGGATGCGATATATGCCTTATACTATAATGATCGCACTTGTCAACAATCAGAGAGTCCAACACTTGCTTTGTTTTTCATTTTGTAGTACATGAAACAAAAATTCAGTTAAACCTTTTAAACTTCACTCAGAAACGTTTACTGGGCTTAGACGAGTCTCTCTCTCTCTCTCTCTTTACATGTGTTTTTATGACACACTGATGATTTTTATAGTTTTATAAGATTAAGTGCAAATCTTGCAGCAAGAAATGAGACTTAAACTTTAGTTTAAGTGACGCTGGTATTTTATTGTTGCAGTCGTGTTTGAGATTTAAAAATTTTTAAATTTTTTAGCTTGTGAAGAACAAAAAATATTTAGATGGTTCATCTGTGCTTACATTTTCAAAGTTTGTTGTGTACATTTTAAGAGAAAGTAGTGAAACCTATGTTTTAGTTTGAAGTATTGCAGCAAGTAAATTTACATAATTTTTTTCGCGCTTAACGCAGTCTTAAAATTGTGCAGACAACATCAGTGTAATTGATGTGGCAGCAGCAACTATTGAGCCATTTGGGTTTAATGAAAATGTCACCTGTTAAAGTGTTGCAAGAAAATTAAGCTGAAAGTGACTGGCATTCAGTTTTTTTATGAATTAGTTTTTCAAAGCTTTTTAAATCAAGGTCTTTAACAAATTGACTGGCTGCAAAATGTAAGCCTTGAGTGAAATCTGTTTTTATTGTGCAGGCAAGTTGATGGAAAAAATGTGAAAAATATGTTAAATTTACTTGCAAATGATTTAATTGGGGTTTCTCTTTATTAGTGAAATACTTTTTTCTTAAGATCTTAACGACCATGTTCTTTAACAACTCCGGCGCATTCCAAAGCAAATGATGAACGATTTATGAAAATCAATATGGCGTTTACATTTATGAAGCTGAGGACTTGTGAGAGAAACTTAAAAACAAATAAATATCAACCGCCATAAAATACCGGACTGAAAGCAAATTATGAAGAACAAGCTGCGTTTTACTTTTCTTTTTTTTTAATGTAGGATTTTTCACGAACATCAAAATTTTGATCAATTTCAGCATTAGCTAAACTAATCCAGATTTTAAGTTTTAACAAAATGTTCAACTAACTAAGTGCCTACCCCCCCAACATCGCTTGATATCGTTTATTCGCTTAGTTATATAGAAAATAAAAACAAAAGCAATGATATTTTTGCAGTCTTGGACGATATGTTGTCATCTCAGAAGACTGTTATTTTTGCTCTCTGTTTATATGAAAGCTTTTTTCTACATGTTCTGTTTTTTGCATCATTGAGATCTAGATGCTCTTTTATTGATACAATTTGAACATTTACGCTGTGCCCTGCGTTATTAACATTTTACTGTAAATTTTAATTTGATTGAACTTCTGTATTGTAATACATTTATATTAAATTACTTTTTCAGGCTTAAGTTCAACCCCTGGTTTGTCACTACTTTTAATTAATATCAATTAAGTAAAGAAATTTTAAATATTGTTATATATTATTTATACTCGTACATTTATAGACAATGAAAAGAATGTTGTTAGCAATTTTAGGTGATTGCATAACCTTGTTTCCAAATCAATGTATTTCTTCCCCCCAGAAAAATTTTAAAACCCAAATTTTAAAATCCAAAAATATTAACACCGGTATTCATAAAAAATAAAACATTCTTGAAACACATTTTAGAACAAATTTGTTCTAAAATGTACTTCAGCAACGTTTTATTTTTTATGAATACCGGTGTAAGAGTTCCCAAGTCTTCTTCACTCTTTACGTTTTTTTTATATTTTCATAAAATTAGTTTCAATTTCATCAAAGTTTCTTAGATATTTTAATTTTCCCAATTCTTAAGAAACGGAAAAAAATTCAAAGAAAAAACTCAACAAAAAAAAGTACTGAAACTTACCAGTTGCAAAATTATGTACTTGAAGCTACCAGATGCACATAAAATATCTTATTTAATTTTACTTTAAAAATCGTTAAAGTCTTCAAATTTATCAGTTGAAAAATCGTCTAACTCCTGCCATTTTACCTTTCAACCAAACATAGAAATCCCCTAAAATTATCCCAAAAATAAATTTTTTACCACTAAATTTCCCCAGAAAGAATATAATACCCCAAATTCATCCCTAAAAGAAAAGAAAAACCCTAAGTCTAGGGGGAAGCCCCCTAAACTGGCAACACTGTGGCTAAATAACAGTGAGATTTTCGTCTACTATAGACGAGAGAGAGAGGGGGAGAGAGATAATTTCACTGGCACATTTTATGTTAATTGATAATATATAATACGTTAATATTAAGATGTGAATGTACAGTTGCTTTTGTAATTATTGTGGGTGTTGCCAACCTTCACTTTAATACTCACCTGTGATGTGATGAGAGTACATAAGTTTCTAAAATGGTTTACAAAATGAAGATTTATCGACCGCCTGCCAAATTTTGTACCCTTGTTCTCTCTTACTTGCTACATTTTGCTTTTACATGATAAGATTTTGCCCAATACATAGACTTTTTGGACATGTGGTAATACAAAATATTACACCATGAGTACATACATAGTACAGAAATATTTTTCTTCTGAATGAATGGAAGAATGCAAAGTATTAAGGATCGACTGACAAATTGTCATCCGGTGTTCCAACCAGAGAAATTTTTCTCCACAAATACCATTCATAAAGCAATTAAAATTTTGAAAATGCTTTCCAACAATAATTTATTAAAATACGTACTATTGTTTATTTGAGTTTTTTTTGATTTGATTTTCCATATTTGCGGAGTTTTACAAAAAAAAAAATCAGTGATTAATTCTCATAATTATGTTAATTTTCTATCAGGGCATTTCTGTTGAACTACTCTTTTGCAGTAGACTAATTATATTTGTCTGTCTGTCTGTCTGTCTGTCTGTCTGTCGATCATTTATTGCCAATTAAAAGTTTACAACTACTACTGTATGCTCAACTCGCATGCGAGTGGCTATTACTGGCTCGTTTTTATGTGCAATGCAACAACCACAGTTCCCTGGCCACACTCTGCTGTTACAATGTGTAAAAACTAGTTTATTTTCATTGCTAATTTATTGCTTTTTTGTGCAAATTATAAGCAAAAATAAATTATTAAAAAGTCACTCAACTTATGCTGCAAAGCAGTTATAATAATTATTTTAAACAACATCAGCAACTACAACATTAATCCGCATTCATTATCGTCATCATCGTCATTATCATTGGTATGTGCTCTTCAATTTAAATTTAATTTACATAAAATTTACAGGCAGATTTTAAATGGAACATATGTTTATACATGATGCACATTTGCATAATTTGTTTTGTAAAAAAATTGCTTTAAAGGAATTGCAAGTGAAGGTTGGTTGTACACAGAGAAAACATAAAAAACTTTGTGTGAAATAAAAGAAAAAAAATCCAAACAAATCAATACAAAGGTGGACCCCTAAGAGTATAGTAAGAGAATGTGGCCAGGGAGTGTGGCCAGAGAATAGGAAAAAATTATTTAGCTTTGCTTGAAAATTAAGTACCATGTGGGCATTTCCATGAATATATTAACAAGGCCTGAAAAAATTTATAAAATTGTTCCAATATAAGTAAGTAAATATTAAATTAGCTCCTTTATCTTGTTTCCAAATTAAAAAAAAAGAAGAAAACAAATGATAAAAATTTAGCACCTGGGCGCTGTATTTATTTTTTAAAATCTACGTATTCAATAAAAAAAAGAATTTAGAATATCATAAATTTAAATGCAAAACTCGGTTGGGTATGAAAAGTTCACATGCAACTATTATGCAGTCAAAAGTTTATAAAGGAAGTGCTATAAAAAGCAAAGGTGTTGCCAGACGTAAAAAGCTTTTTGAATAAAAAGTTTGTTTGAGCATTTCTGATTCTCATTTTGTTCATGAAAATTTTGAAATAAGTAGTTGGGCTTCAAACATTCTTTTAAGATTTTTCAAATCTACTGATGAGTTGTTCAGCAGCAACGAAATGTCGGCGGCATATAGACTGCTGAAAAAAGACAGAAAGCATTAAGGTATATTTTGTAGACCTAAAGTAATAAAAGTCAACAGTTTACTTTAATGTTTACCAAACATCGGTGCCATATAGACGGCTGAAAAAGATAGTGACTATTTAGAAAGGTCTTAAGTTCTAAATTATCATGTAAGCTGTGTTTTTTTTTCGATGTATAGAACTGTCAGCTGCACTGACATGAATTTTATTTATCTGAAAGATAATCTTGTGGCATTACATTTTAAATATGATTTCCGGCATTGGACCGCCACGGCTGGCGCGGCTGGTAATCCAATCTGGAAGTCCAATTTTCGATGACTTTTTCCATTATTTGTGGCCGTACATCAGCAATAACACGGCGAATATTGTCTTCCAAATGGTCAAGCGTTTGTGGCTTATCCCCATAGACCAATGACTTTACATAGCCGCACAGAAAGTGGTCTAGCGTTGTTAAATCACAAGATCTTGGAGGCCAATTCACAGGTCTAAAACGAGAAATTAGGCGGTCACCAAATGTGTCTTTCAGTACATCGATTGTGGCACGAGCTCTGTGACATGGTGCTCCGTCTTGTTGAAACCACATCTCCTGGACATCATGGTTATTCAATTCTGGAATCATTGCTCCAAACCGATCACCATTGACTGTAACGTTCTGGCCAACATCGTTTTTAAAGAAGTACGGACCAATGACGCCACCAGCCCATAAAGCGCACCAAACAGTCAGTTTTTCTGGATGTAACGATGTTTCGACATACACTTGAGGTTTAGCTTCACTGCAAATGCGACAGTTTTGTTTGTTGACGCATCCATTCAACCAGAAGTGCGCTTCATTCGCTTACGAAAATCGCTAATAACGGCAATCTCGTTTTGCACTAAAAATGCACTATTTGCAAACGTTGTTCAGGCGTGAGGCTATTCATGATGAATTGCCAAACCAAACTGAGAATAAATCACTTGACAGCTGTTAAATCGGTTGCCATCTTGAACAGTAATGCCAACTTAAAGTTCTGTACATCGAAAAAAAAACATCCAATACTAATTGAAAAGTAGTGAAGCGTCGAAAAATTGACTACTTCTTGGGACATCACAATGTTCAAATAGTTAGTTGTTTGCATTGAAAAATAATCCAAGCGTCAATCAGTGTCTGTTGTGAAATAGCAAGCTTTAACTTCGTCTCCGACTGTGTAGCTACACAAATTTTTGCAAGTGTATTTGTATGGCTTATTTATTTATATGCATTAATTTACAACTAAGATTGCAATGTATCTATCATTCACACGCTTCACTTTTTTTCCTTTTTTTTTTTTTTGGTTGAATTTAAAGCTCAGCAACATGTATTTGGAATTTATTTTTTTAAATTTTCAGTTGAATTAATATTCAAAAACAAATTATTAGCAGGATAATTGCTGGAAAAAATCACTCGAATGCATGTCAGGTTACTGAAAAATTACTATTACAATATAAGTAATTTTTTTATTCGCTGTAATGTAATAAAATAAATAATTAGTTTATGGGCTGGGAAGAGAATTGCTAACATCATTTTTTGGTGTTCTAACCAAACAATTTGTTAAAATTTTACTTAACTCTTGCCTTCAATTTATCATTGGTTTTTAATGTACCAGCCGGCTTATCTTTCTTAAAAAGAACGAAAAATCGAAGCAATTAATTAGTTGCTCACTAGTACACAAGCACTAGTAACAATTTTAAAATGTATTTCAAAAGAAAATAATAATTAATCTCTCATGTTTCGCCGGCTTAGGACGCTCAATGCTGGAAACACAACTGCCACGAATTTCGCCCAACACGACAGGTACTTTTGTACGTCGTGTACATACACAATTACAACCAGCGTTGCACAGTGGTGTAAATAAAAGAAAAAGTGGTAAAAAGTCCGGAACTTCTAAACGACAATACGGATCCCGCTGAAAATTGCAGTAGTCATAGAGAAGGAGTTATATTTTTTGTCTCAAGTCTCTTTAGGCCTATAGTTAAAACAGGGGCGGGGCTATGGGGGCTGAAAGTTAGCTACCTCGAGTATAAAAAATTTTGTGCAGCTTATAACTTTCTTATATCTTGGCCAATTTTAAAGATTTTTACCTTTTTGTATTTTGCTTAGCAAGGCAAAGAAAAAATGTTATGAAACATTTTTTCATATCTCTTACAGTTTAAGAGATATCCGCCTTAAAATATTAATTTTTATTTTTTTCGCCGCATCTTCTTTTGGTTTTTTACTTATATCTTTTTTGTTAAAATCTTGATTTTAATTTGTGGCCCACCATTATATTCCTTATAAAATTCTAAGTTAGGTAAGGTACCGTTTTATTAAAATATCTTGGTCCGATAAGTCATAAAATGGGTCTTAATTCAAAACTTTGAAATTTCACCGAAAAATTTTAATTTTTCACAAAAAAGGTGGCTTCATTATTTTTGAATTCGTAAAAAATTTTGTTCCAGCTTTTATACTTATTTTTACATGCAGCGAAAGATAATCCCTTAAGAGTGTGTAAAAATTTCATTTTGTTTAATTTAGACCAAGTACCCTACAGTAGGCAGTGGTCGAAAATCATCAATTTGTAAAACAATTTTCGGATATGTGGGCGTCTGAAAAGTTTTGCCAAAAGTGAAATGAAATTCCGTGAACGACGTTTTATTACAAAATCAGTTGGTATTATTGCTGCAGAAGCTCGAGACATCCTAGATATAATTAGCGTTGCCAGACTGAGATTATTAAAAAAAGTCAATTTTTGAAAGGGACAATTTTGAATTGCTAAAAAAATGGATTTATGATTTATATTTCTTTCTGAAATTTATGCTTTTATTTGAAAATTTTGTATTTTAATACGCTTTGAAAAATTATGCATGTATCTTTCATCGTCTTGCTGATATTCAAGTTTCACTTTGATTTTTATGTGCGAAAAACTATCCTTTTATTATTTTTTTCATTGTTTTCATGAATGTGACTTAAAAACATGAATAAAGTATAAATTTTTGCATATATTTGAAAAGAAGACACAAATTCCTTTCCAACGATATATAACATGTATACATTTTTTAAATATTTGCACATTCGGTATCCACTAGAATACTACGCAACCAATACAAAGTAAACAAGTTTGGCGTTTTGAGAGACAGCCAGACATACGAATTAAATGCACTTAGTTCGGTTATAATCAAAAGGCCAAAAATTCCTGATAATGCATTTAAATACCTGAAATTCTACTTTCAAAAAGAAAACGATAACATAGTAAAAGGTTCCAAAATCGAAAGGAAAAGTGGTCATAAAAATAACAGATTTTTTTGTCCACAACAATATAACCATATGCATACCTGCTTATTCAACTGAACAATGAAAAGCAGTTGATTGGGCGCTAAAGCTTTTAATCTGCATACAGCAAGGCAAAGCAGAGAGAAAACAAGCAAATAATGGATCACTCGCAGAAGCGGGTTGCCCGAATGCAGGACGGCGTAAAGCATATGGATTCAAAAGGATCTCAATTAAACCAGCGAACACATCACAAAAAAAAATTCATAAATATAGGAGAAATATAATATGCAAACTAAAAGGATTTACCGACTTTATTTTAATTAAGTAATGTCAAACATTTAAATCTTACAAATTATTTCTCATTTATTGATTAAAGCATAAAATATACTAACAGTGTTGTCTACTTAATATACAAATTTTCTTTAAAATAATCGGAAGCGTCATAACTTAAAAGAGTTTTAATTTCAATTCCTTCGGGATCATCCTTTTCTATTTCCATTGTTATTCTTGGTAACCATTTTATGGTCATTATTTTGAGCAGTTTTTGAACACTTTCGTGTTTTAAAAATTCTATACTGCTTAATATCTCTGTTTCTAGCTTCCTAAGCTTCCTCTGTTAATTCCCCTAAGGGAAGAATATTGTTCGCCATTATTTCTGTTGCATGTGTTAGAGCTTTGTGTACGGTTGGTGTTAATGGTCTCCACGAATACAGATTATTAATTAAGGTCAGTATTTCTTTTGCATATTTTTCGAATTTTTCGGTGTTTATTACTTTTTTACTATTTATGACAGCTAGTATTACTTTACGGGCATGAAGAGGCGATATTCCAAGTTGAAGAGAATCTTCATTTTAGTAAAAACTCTTCTTTCCACATATGTACGTTACAATTTATGTTTGATTTCGTATCGGTAAATGCCTTTGCGACTTTTCCATATATCATGGTTAGATAAGGTTTAATAGAAACAGTAATCGTTCTTCCAGATATGCAAACATCAATGGAAGCCATGTTGAAAACTTCGCGGTTGATATCTTTAACAAGCATTTGAGTTGCTTGTTTGTTTTCTTTGATATACTCAAAACGTATTGGCCGGCATAGAAACTTAGACGTGTTGTTTTTCCACAGATCACGATATGAATTTTTACTCGATGTGGGCATTTGGTTATAGAGCCGCAGCCGTAATGGCACTAACGTTGCCATTAGAACCGTGGAAAAGTCTGCATTGGAATCGCTTATTTGCTTATACTCAGAAAAGCTAGATGATCCATCACATCCCCAATTTATATATCTTAATTTAAATCATTTATTTATCTTAATAGATGCAGTTGGTAGTACGTCCACAACTTTTAGCGCTTCTTTTTGCTGCGATTTCATCAAAGTCCATTTAAAGGAATCTTTTATTTGATCTCCAAAGTAACCAAGTACCATCTCTTCTTTTTTCTTCTCTTTCGATATGAAGTGCTCAGCGTTTTTAATATTACTACTGCATTTGTCTTCTGGCATAGACATTTTATACGTACCGCCAAAATTTTCCTTTGTGAGGGGTGAACCCTCTGCTTGTTTTGTCACTGCTTTGGCCCGATTTATGTACCTTCTTTTGCTTCTAATGCTTCGCTTATCACCGTCTTGCCGAATTGTTTCAATAGAAGGTATGCTTCCATTTATTGTACGCGTTATTTGTGTAGATTTCAAAGAAATCTGTTATTTTTATGACCACTTTTCCTTTCGATTTTGGATCCTTTTACTATGTTATCGTTTTCTTTTTGAAAGTAGAATTTCAGGTATTTAAATGCATTATCAGGAATTTTTGGCCTTTTGATTATAACCGAACTAAGTGCATTTAATTCGTATGTCTGGCTGTCTCTCAAAACGCCAAACTTGTTTACTTTGTATTGGTTGCGTAATATTCTAGTGGTTCCCGAATGTGCAAATATTTAAAAAAGGTATACATGTTATATATCGTTGGAAAGGAATTTGTGTCTTCTTTTCAAATATAAAAAAATTTATACTTTATTCATGTTTTTAAGTCACATTCATGAAAACAATGAAAAAAATAATAAAAGGATAGTTTTTCGCACATAAAAATCAAAGTGAAACTTGAATATCAGCAAGACGATGAAAGATACATGCATAATTTTTCAAAGCGTATTAAAATACAAAATTTTCAAATAAAAGCATAAATTTCAGAAAGAAATATAAATCATAAATCCATTTTTTTAGCAATTCAAAATTGTCCCTTCCAAAAATTGACTTTTTTTAAGAATCTCAGTCTGGCAACGCTAATTATATCTAGGATGTCTCGAGCTTCTGCAGCAATAATACCAACTGATTTTGTAATAAAACGTCGTTCACGGAATTTCATTTCACTTTTGGCAAAACTTTTCAGACGCCCACATATCCGAAAATTGTTTTAAAAATTGATGATTTTCGACCACTGCCTACTGTAGGGTACTTAGTTTAAATTAAACAAAATAAAATTTTTACACATTCCTAAGGGATTATCTTTTGCAATGTGTAAAAATAAGTATAAAAGCTGGAACAAAATTTTTTACGAATTCAAAAATAATGAAGCCACCTTTTTTGTGAAAAATTAAAATTTTTCGGTGAAATTTCAAAGTTTTGAATTAAGACCCATTTTATGACTTATCGGACCAAGATATTTTAATAAAACGGTACCTTACCTAACTTAGAATTTTATAAGGAATATAATGGTGGGCCACAAATTAAAGTCAAGATTTTAACAAAAAAGATATAAGTAAAAAACCAAAAGAAGATGCGGCGAAAAAAATAAAAATTAATATTTTAAGGCGGATATCTCTTAAACTGTAAGAGATATGAAAAAATGTTTCATAACATTTTTTCTTTGCCTTGCTAAGCAAAATACAAAAAGGTAAAAATCTTTAAAATTGGCCAAGATATAAGAAAGTTATAAGCTGCACAAAATTTTTTATACTCGAGGTAGCTAACTTTCAGCCCCCATAGCCCCGCCCCTGTTTTAACTATAGGCCTAAAGAGACTTGAGACAAAAAATATAACTCCTTCTCTATGACTACTGCAATTTTCAGCGGGATCCGTATTGTCGTTTAGAAGTTCCGGACTTTTTACCACTTTTTCTTTTATTTACACCACTGTGCGTTGGTAAGTTTGAAATTTCAAAGCACATCATAATGGGGAAGCAAACGGGGTGGTTTTTCCCAAAAACATGCACCAAGTTTATTTTTCTTATAAACAATTGTTATAAAATTCATTTGCTATCAGAATTATAACATTTTAACATGTGTGTGAAGATAAATATATCGAGTTAAATATGTTTGACGTAACGAAATAATAAATAACGACATATTTAAGTGTGAAGTTAAATATGTTTTTCGTAAGCGAACATTGTACCAACATGTTTATCTGTGAAAGCAAAAAAATGTACGTAAATATAGTATATAAGTAACTTGTTTTAAAATAAAAGAATATTTAAAAATATTAATAAAAACCATCAGAATTTTAAAATTGAGAAAACTAAAAAAAAATTTAATAGCGGCACCGTAACAAATCGAATATCTCTAAAAGACTTCGGACGTATATAGGTACATTTCTTGAGTGTAACTCAACTGGACCACATGGAAAAGGAAGCCAAGGATGTGATCTATTTAGTGGTATAAGTGCCGTTTCTCAATTGTATGTGAGAATTTTTTAAAAAATTTTTGAAATTTTGACTAAGTGAAAAATCAATGATCTTGGAAAGAGTTCGCACAAATATGGGCACATTTCTTGAGTGTAACTCCGCTGAACCACATGGAAAAGGAAGCCAAGGATTTGATGCATTTAGTGGTGTAAGTTATTTTCACAGATAAAGATGTTATTACAATGTTCGCTTACGAAAAACATACATATTTAGCATCACTCTTAAATATGGTGTTACGTTATTTCGTTACGTCAAACATATTTATGTAACTCGACATATTTTTCTTCACACACATCATTTTAATGTGAAAACAAAAAAAAAAAAAAAAAGAATTCAAGGTCTAAAGAACATTTAGATGATAATAAACGGCAATGTTCATTGCAGAACATCTTCAATGTGTACAAAAATAATGACACAGTGTAAAATCAGGTCTCTAATTGTGGCTACTCCAGTAGTCCTCCTGCTTGTTGTGATGGCGGAGTACGGTGGGTTGCTGTATATCTTACGTCAAAAGTAAATCAAACACTTTGCATAACTTTTTAAAATATATTTCAAACTCTTCTACTTCACAAGAAAACATCTTTGTTATACAATCGTTTTTAGAAAACATCAACCGTCTAATTCATAAAAATTATAACAAGTTTATAAACCTCTTATTTGACAGATTTTCCATACAAATATGTCAAATAACAGTTTTATAAGCCTGTAATAATTTTTATGAATTAGGGGGCAAATATTTATACCGTAGAGTGGACGACGAAAACTACTTCATTTATGCAAATTCCTTGTGCGTTGCGAGCGTGGGTCGACGTAGCAGTCGATACTACCTCGTGTCCCCATACAACGAAAAGTTGCAATTAGCTATAACTCTCGAACCGTAAAAGATGGAAAGCTGAAATTTCCATAGTGTATGTATTTATAGATGTTTTACAACAACAAATTCTAAAGACAGCAATTAGTTGAAAACTACCAGGTGTCCCTATACAACCTAAAGTAACAATTAGACGTAGCTACTTAACTGTAAAAGACAAAGAGCTGAAATTCGCACAATATATGTATTTACATATGCCCTACAACAATAAATGCTAAAAACAACAACATGTTGAAAACTACCAGGTGTCCCTATACAACGTAAAGTAAAAATTAGCCGTAACTCCCAAACTGTAAGACACAGATAATTTAATTCATAATTTTTAACCATCTCTCTCTTCAATTTCCAGAGAATCTTAAAATAAATAATTGTGTATTATATTACACACGCCTAGAAAAGATTTATTTTTTGATATGCCATAGTGCAAAAATCTTATTTTGCCTTGTGCCAAAAGCTATTGAAAAATCGTTGACACAATATCGCCAAACTCTTGGTAAGACAAATCGACCCGGCCTAGTGTGTCCCATTTGTTTTGTAGCACAGTCCTGCAAAACACATTTCCTAACCTTAAAGGATACAGGGTTTAACGTAAACATTAGCATTGTTTTTAAAACACTAATAACTTTATAAAAAAAAATGTGAGTGTTCATTGTTGGATGTAAAATCCATTTAAAGAAACAAAAGACAAAACATAAAAAATAGCTGAAAAAAATCCCAGCTATTCAAGAAAACAATAAAAGGATAATGATAATAGTAGTAAAGCGCGAGAATTTTACTGCCGTTTTTGTATCCTCTGTATCAGCTCAATTTTGTGTTTTAAAATCGTGGCACAGAGAAAACAAAAATCTCTTCACGGCTAAAGCACTTAAGACTGTATAACTGTTATAAAAAACAACAACGTTTCAATATAAAAGTGTATCCCTGCTGCTAAACTTTTCTAGT